>FR990051.1:6730129-7330129 GCA_905404095.1 Glaucopsyche alexis | reverse complement strand
ACCGCCATTCTAAAAATTATCTCTGAAACATTGTGAGAACAAACTCACATAGTGTTCAATAAATCAATTATAGCCCATTAACTCTATAAAACTATGTTAAGCCAACTTCAGACGCGAACTGCTACGGATATACCCGGTACCCGGATATGAACTCGCTCCGACTACGAACTAACTTATCCCGGTACCGATAATGAGTTTTCCAATATAGAGCTTACGTTAGGTACAATTTTCATAGGAGTGTAAAAGCCCTAGTAAAAATGTCATTAAAATCTATACAAATTCACAAAATTGAAATGTCTCTTTGTTATTATAAATTAATAAACTTTTCACTAAATGCATATGAATTCTGAAAGTTTGTACGGTACTTAAAATAAAATTATTATTTTTTTGACATTTTTCAGACGGACAGCCGTCTGCCTATTTTTAAAGAGAACCTACAGTAGCCTAAGTTACTCTTAATAACATCAGCTATCTGTCAGTGAAAATCCCGTGAAAATCGGTCCAGTCGTTTCAGACAATAACCGGGCAGACGAACAGAAAAAAATTTAAAAAAATATTTTTAAAATTAATACTTACAAAAGTATCGAATAAACTTTCACGTGCATTCAATGAAAAGCTGTTAATTTAAAATTACAAACAGACACTTCAATTTTATTTATTTGTAGGTATAGTTAGGTACTTTACTAAACATTTTCAATTGAACGTGAAAGTAAATTGTATTGAGATTTGAGTGATAACTTATTCTGGCGTTATTGAAAAAGGTATTATTAAAAGGCATTTGAAAGGTATTTTAATCAAAAAGTTTTATGATCTGTAAGAAATGCCAGTATTACGTGGAAAAATTGTAGAATGGGGTAAATTGTTCCAGTACGCCATAAAAGATCCCATTAAGATTTATTGTTCGTGTGACGGATTCTTGAGAAGGATTAAGGGATATCCTTTGCTATATAGACTATAGAGCACGGATTATTGCCATATATCTTGACTATATAGCTGCCGTAAATCTTTTATACCTACGACCGTCACACACATTTCGGTTATAATAGTGAATAGAATATTTTCTTCATTTGACTATTCAGGGCCTTTAGTCAATATAATATATTCGATAATATAATATAACGTATGGGATAGTTGCCTAATCCAGATAAATTCCGCATATTCTTAGCTTTTCGCATTTTGCGTTCTCTTGCAATTACGCAGAAACTTGCGACACAGACTTACTAGCTTAAAAACTGTGGTAGCTGAAAAGTCTTTCGATAAATAAATAATTGAAACAGTATCAGCTGTATCATTCATTCGCAAAGCTAGAGTAATTAGAGTAACTACAGCGCACGAAGTTGCGGGGAACATCTAGTTACAAATAATTTATTAATTTATTTTACACATTATAAAGAAATATTTTTTATATTTTTCATAACGAACGTAATGAAACAGGAGAATACTTGTCGTGAATACGTCATGAGAACTTGTGAAGAGCGCCATTTTTAAATGAGTTTATAAATAATATTTTTATTTTATAAAATTATATTTTTTTAAATAACTCCGATTATTTTATGAATTCTAGCCACTACATAATATTATGTTAGATCTAACTCTTGTAGCTAAATGTAATGGGGATATTGGATGAAAGAATGAATAGTCAGGGCCTTTAGTCAAGAAGCATTCGATAATTTCGACGGCGAAGTTCGAAAACGAAATGCATGGAATTTGACATAAGGTATCCAAAAGACAAGTCACTTAACGATGACTTACTTACAAGAGTTAGATCTAACATAATATTATGTAGTGGCTAGAATTCATAAAATAATCGGAGTTATTTAAAAAAATATAATTTTATAAAATAAAAATATTATTTATAAACTCATTTAAAAATGGCGCTCTTCACAAGTTCTCATGACGTATTCACGACAAGTATTCTCCTGTTTCATTACGTTCGTTATGAAAAATATAAAAAATATTTCTTTATAATGTGTAAAATAAATTAATAAATTATTTGTAACTAGATGTTCCCCGCAACTTCGTGCGCTGTAGTTACTCTAATTACTCTAGCTTTGCGAATGAATGATACAGCTGATACTGTTTCAATTATTTATTTATCGAAAGACTTTTCAGCTACCACAGTTTTTAAGCTAGTAAGTCTGTGTCGCAAGTTTCTGCGTAATTGCAAGAGAACGCAAAATGCGAAAAGCTAAGAATATGCGGAATTTATCTGGATTAGGCAACTATCCCATACGTTATATTATATATCGCAAAATAAAGAGGTCCACTAAAATCGTTAGTACTCTGAAAATATTCAAAAATGTTTTTTTTTTACATTTTACAAATAAAATCCAAAGAACCTGAGCCAAAATTCATCAAAATTGGCGGAGTAGTTTCGGAGCCTATTCAATGCAAATAAACAAACAAATTTTTTTTCTTTACATTCATCAGCATAGAATATTGATAATGATGTTTAGTTTTTATTTCATCCACTAACATTATGAATATAATATTGTAAAAATTACACGGGATAATATCTAGAAAATGTGATAATATTTTCAGATACTTTCCAACTACAAGTATGCATATAAAATGAGGACGAACTCTCAGACAGTAGGTAATTGCAGCCGTTTTCAGGTCTAGACTTTAGATAGGCGTCTTGTGTAGACTATAGTGCAAACAAAATGCCTAGGGCATTGTCACCCGGTGGTTTTATACAACACAGACATAAACGGCAACTTCGAATATTTTAGATAAAAATTATGGCGAATACATTAAAATAAGATTAAATGTAAATAGTTACTTTATTTATTGAATTATATAGAAAATAATATTTCAATAATAATTATGTAACTTAAGTAAGTGAGTGAGTTTAACTAAAAGCACAAAAATTCGCAAACTTACCATAAATCTTCAAATATCTCCTTTGATGTATATTGAGCTATTGGACAGAATGCAGCAAGCAATGAAAACACAGGGTATACAAACCTGAGCCTATTTTTACGAATTTTCACAACGGAAAAACACACCGAATTTTCGGAAAATTAAGGACACTTCAACAATTAAGCACACTTCAGGCTATTTATACGTGACATTTCAGTGAATAATCTGTATTTAGAACAACCCTCCGAAGCGGTTCAGTCGGAAAACCTTATAGGGGCAGTGGGCTATCGAACGCACCGCGACGACACGTGCGGGTAAATATTGCGAATTATGAATGAAAAACGTTCGGGAATTGATCGTACATCGCTTGTTCATAAACTGTGGATGGATATAAATTGATGGATGTATATTTTGACTTACATAGGCACGTTGTGTTGGGGTTGTTGTGTCTGGGGACGGCGCGCGGCATGCCGGCTCTCGCGACGCACGCCGGCACGGCACTGCCGCACGCACGCGCCGCCCGCCCGCCCGCCATGACGCTACGTAGGGCTGTGCGTAGCACTGACATGACGTCGACAAAATACTCGTCTACATTTACCGCCTGTATTGACATTCAAAGAACTTGTCCAACGTGTGGACAGAAACAATTTCTTTGTAACTTTATGCCGACCGACTTTAGAGCGAGCGCTCACTTGAGACACTCTTAAGACAATTCTATTGCATTACGAAGATGCACGCACTTGAAGCAAAACGTTCCTTAGAGGAAACTAGCAATTGTGGTACAATGAATGTCTTAACACGTTGTTGCAGTCGTAAGACAGTTTTGTCTATGTGAGACTCGTGTCCCAAGTGAGCGCTCGCCCTTAAGATATTTTTAAGATAAATACAAGTAGTTGAGGCTTAAATCGGAACATTTAATAATGTACATGTTGAGTTGAACTTGCAATTTAAAGATTAAATTTTAGCAGGTATGTTTATAGTTAGCTTTTTATGTAGATACAGGAGCCAGCATTAAAAATAATTTATCTATAGGTGACTTTTTAAACAATATAGCTAATAAATAAATCTCAGACTTACTGCTTTCCTGAATAACTTTGATTTTCAAAATATCTTCCATGAAAAATATTGATATATTATGACGATATTAATGAGAATTAAAAATATAATGTTAATAACCATGTCGACATTTTTGTTATAATAATATAACGTAGTTGTATAATGTATTTATGTCACAAATTGTAAAAACCGTTACATTTTACAATAACTAACGAGATTGTGTAAAGATTTGTTGAATGATTCATAACTATATATTTATAATGTAACGAAAAATAATGTATTAAATTATAGGCAGGATATTCGCGTCGAAAATCTATAAACATTTTACAATTTCACTAGTTATATTACAATCTAACAGTTTTTACAAATTTACAGTGACATATCCACAAACAAGTTGTCGTAGGCAGCCCTGCTACGGCCTACGGCGCGCGATGCTACGCGGCTACAGCGGGCCGCATTCACACCGAACACACTTATGTAATGAAATTGTCGTGTTTATGTAAGGGGTGACTGATCGTAAAAAGGATTTTGTTTTTGATTGCATTTATCAAGTGGGATTTCTTGTTTGTCTCTATTTATTTTTAATAATATTAACTCGATGAGCGATAACGGATTGGTGTACGAATTAATGCAAAACTATTGCCTACTAGCTGTTGCTCGCGGCTCTGCCCGCGTAAATACAGTATCCCTCGGGAACACTGTATTTTTTCGGGATAAAAAGTAGCCTTTGTTTTAATCCAGAGCCTAAACTACTACCATACCAAATTTCATCAAAATCCGTTCGGCAGTTTTTGCGTGAAGGAGTAACAAACTTTTACGTATCCTACTTCCTACTAATATTATAAATGTGAAACTTTGTGAGGATGTATAGATATACATCCTCACAAAGTTTCACATTTATAATATTAGTAGGAAGTAGGATACGTAAAAGTATTACTTAAGTGTATTATATATCTTAATTTGCGTTTTAATTTATTTAGTGAAAAAAAAATAAAAAACAATTTCAAAAATCCAATTAAAATATACACACCTAAAAAGGAGTTGTTCTAAAAAATACCGACTTATTATGAAGATTTAAAACGTTTAAAAGCTGCCAAAACGGTGTAAATATTATGCAGATGGTTGTATCACTGATTACCGCGGGGTAAAAGCCGCGCTTAAAAATAAATACCCCCGTGAGCTGGCGAAGTTACTGATCGATGTTACCCATCCTACCCTATTACCTTTGAACCCATTATATGACTATTGTAAGAATTTACCCTAATTACCTTACAAATTATCTTATATTATGATTTATGACTAAGTGTTTATTTGTGTCTTTTTTGTTGAATTTTATGTATTAATAGATTTATTTAATACAAATTTGATCATTATACGAAATGTCATATTTCTTTAGAAAGTCCATTATGAAGATTAATGCTCCACGCGTTATCCGTATATTAAAAATAATTAAGTATGAATGAAGTCCACATATTATACTTAACTATATAATATCTCATCTTAATGCTTAACCTTATTCTCTCTCAGATTTAAATTAAAATAATATTATGTAAATTACAAGCTTTTTCCGCGGCTCTGCCATCTGCCCGCTGGAACACCTCCCTTTCGGGATAAAAAGAAAAGTGTTAATCCAGAACTTAAACGACTACCATACCAAATTTCCTCAAACTCCGTTCCGTAGTTTTTGCGTAAAAAAAGTAACAATCATCCATCCGTCTATCTATCCATCCATCCTCACAAACTTTCACATTTATAATAGTAGTAGTATGTAATTTTTTGTGACAAAGTAATATTGGTCTAGAGTTCTAGACTTAGGTAAGTTCATTATCATTTTCAATGTTCAGACAAGTCGCTGGCACAGCAATTTATTTGATCTGGAACCTGGGGCTCGTTAGCGAATGTATCCTGTACCTGGCACACGTTCAAAGCGCTTCGAATGCCAATCGCGAACCACTAGATACGAGTGCACATATTTGGGACAAAACTTACGAGTAGCTGTACTTTTGTAATTTCTTTTATTATTTTGTACAGCTTTAAATAACTTTACATCCGATATTGTGATTATACTTTGCAGTCAATTGAATAATTTCTAGAGTACCCACTTAGTTACTAGCGGCGCAGCCATACTACGTCACCACAGTATGTAATTAAAATATAAACAAATAGCGGAACAATATTTGGTAGAGAAAAAATATTAGAAAAACGTAATGTGTTATGTGACGTTTATGTTTCCGATTATCTAAATAGTTCACCTAACAAACGTGTTTTGGAATATAAAGTCTGATCTGTGAAAGGCCGGTACTAATTTTTAGGGTTCCGCAATACTTGACTAGGAACCCTTATAGTTTCGCTATGTCCGTCCGTCTGTCTGTCTGTCTATCTGTCCGCGCTTCTACCGTCGGTAATTATGAATATAAATGAAATTTGGCATAGTCATAGTGTATAATATATAACTTCGGGCACGTGATTCACTGCTTGTGTAAAGACGTTTAGGCAAAAAAATAATTGTCATACTAAAAGTAAAAAATCATCTAATAGATGGGCGGCTCTCCGCAAAACGCAAACTCGCCCATATAAAGTAAAAAACAATTTTTTCGAGTATGACAATTATTTTTCTGCTAAAATGTCTTCAAATAAGCAGTAGATCATATGCCCAAAATATCCGTAGTTGATTTTAACAAACCAGAAACCTTATATAGATTTCGGATTTTTAAAGATGTTTTGAAGTCATTTGAAAAAAAAAACCCTCTTTAGGAATGACCTGACATGCTCTTGGTTAGGTTATCTACATCTACTCTAATATTATAAAGAGGAAAACTTTGTTTGTATGTTTGTTTGTTTGTTTGTTTGTTTGATTGTAATGAATAGGCTCAAAAAGTACTGGACCGATTTCAAAAATTCTTTCACCATTCGAAAGCTACATTATCTACGACTAACATAGGCTAGATTTTATTTTGGAAAAAAAATAGGGTTCCGTAAGATATTTGGGGTTTTCGGACACAAGGTGTAAAAAATCAACCAGAAAAGTTACTTATTTGCGTATGCTGCCTAAACTATAAAAGATAGAGATAGAGATCCATAAAATGTTCTAATTAATTGTAGATCTCATAAATATCTACAAAAAAGTCCGCGACACACTATACCTATCTATGTCGAGTGAGGCACAACAACATTTTTTTTATTTAGAAATCTCGATTTTTTTTTGGACTACATTTAAACGCGTTTATTTTACTCATGCTATTAATCCTTATCAAAATAAATTATTTAATCACTAAGTACAGTTTATGTAGATAATATTTGGTCTTTGAATGATTAAAATTGGACGTTTGGTTTTGAAGTTATGGCGAAATTAAAATATTACGATTTCTGCTCCACGGCCCGTTGCGAAGTAGGCGTCACCAAGACGGGGGTGTGCATGCGGGAGGGGAGTTTAGATATATGAGGTAGGATTAGTATTAGTATTGTACCCATAGATTATACAGATATATACATTGTACCCGTGCGAAGCCGGGGCGGGTCGCTAGTTAATAATAATAAGAGAATGGATTTTACAATTTAGTTTATGAATAGAGACATTCGACGATACAAAGTTACCGGTGTCCTTCCTCGTAATCTACTCTAGTCTCTATCTATATATGTACCACATTTCATTAAAATTGGTTTAGTAGTTTCGAAGCCTATTCAATGCAAACAACAAATCAAATCTTTTATGTATAGAATAGATCTACTAAAGAGTGAGTATCGCAATCCAGCGGGGAAACTCTTTGAGCCTTCTAGGTACTCTGCTTGGTGGGGACGACCTGAGAGATCTGGGGGCACGGCAGTGCCCCCGCCAAGTCGAGCGCGAAGCAAACACTGCCGTACCATCCTTTACTGGAACCATTTCGCCGCATTTTCAGGCCCCTATTTGAGAACCTCTGGATAAGACCAGAACGCAGAAATTTTCGTCATCCAGTAAGCTATAATCACATACTTAAAATCCAAAATTTCAAGTCTGTAGGTCATTTAGTTCCGAAGTTAAGCGAAAGCAAAGTTTCGCATTTATGACACTCACTCACTCACTCACTCACTTATACACTCACTCATGATCATCAAAATAGAACTAGTACTTCCCATAAACTCAGAGAGCTGAAATTTGGTACAGAGTTAGGGTTTAATGGCCACATAAAGGGAAAACTATAAAAACTAGGATAATCGATCTGGGGGCACGGCAGTGCCCCCGCCAAGTCGAGCGCGAAGCAAACACTGCCGTACCATTCTTTACTGGAACCATTTCGCCGCATTTTCAGGCCCCTATTCGAGAACCTCTGGATAAGACCAGAACGTCGATCTGGGGGCACGGCAGTGCCCCCGCCAAGTCGAGCGCGAAGCAAACACTGCCGAACCATTCTTTACTGGAACCATTTCGCCGCATTTTCAGGCCCCTATTTGAGAACCTCTGGATAAGACCAGAACGTCGATCTGGGGGCACTGCAGTGCCCCCGCCAAGTCGAGCGCGAAGCAAACACTGCCGTACCATTATTTACTGGAACCGTTTCGCCGCATTTTCAGGCCCCTATTTGAGAACCTCTGGATAAGACCAGAACGTCGATCTGGGGGCACGGCAGTGCCCCCGCCAAGTCGAGCGCGAAGCAAACACTGTCGTACCATTCTTTACTGGAACCATTTCGCCGCATTTTCAGGCCCCTATTTGAGGAGCTCTGGATAAGACCAGAATGCAGAAATTTTCGTCATCTAGTAACCTATAATCACATACTTAAAATCCAAAATTTTAAGTCTGTAGGTCATTTAGTTCCGAAGTTAAGCGAAAGCAAAGTTTTGAATTTATGACACTCACTCACTCAGTCACTCACTCATGATCATCAGAATAGAACTAGTACTTCTCATGAACTCAGAGAGCTGAAATTTGGTACAGAGTTAGTGTTTAATGGCCACATAAAGGGAAAACTATATAAACTAGGATAATCGAACATCTGGAGTACCTGGTGACCCTGATTAGAAAACACAATAGCCCAACCAAACTATTAGAGATCGACATACCGCCTTTACAAAAAATATTCAACATGGTGGTGGGCCGCTTCATTTGATGTCAAAAATCGAAGGTCTGAAGTATCTGATGAAGAATCCTCAGCTGGTTTCAGCTGATTAGAGATATGGTAATGCCCCCCTTCTACTATTGGTACATAAAAAATCGACTGTCATTTCAAAAACCTAGCGAAGTGGGACACATCTTCTAATTTAATCTAGTCCACTGCTGGGCGAATGCCTCCCTTTCTGCTTTTGATACGCATATAAATAAAATTAAAGGAAAACTCTGGATAAGACTAGACTGGCTTTTATACTTATATTTACAAGTTTACAAGAAGAAATAGTCGAACGATTAACTTTATTGTACTCGATCATTACACAAATTAAATAAACAAATTACACTGAAATCTAGTAAAATAAATCAATATGCCCACGTTTCTACAAAAAGAAGTGAAATCCCACCAAAAACATTCTGTAAAAAACTAGCCAAGTCTCGATAGAGCTGCTTGTTTATCTCTAAAAAGTAGTGAAATCTAGACAAAGTCGTGCCAAGTCTAAGGTTCCTTACTGCGATTTCTTTATCATTATAGTTAATGTTGTGTGACTTGGCCGTTGAACATTCTTTATACGTTACAAGTGGGTACAAGTCAATTTTGTTTACACGTAATGTATATCTGTTGTAACTACCTATGTTTGTTAAGCGAGATAATAGCCCATACTGGTATTGGTAATTGGACGCTAGTGAGTAGTGTCTCATTTTAGGCTGTTGTTGATTGTAGAACACATGTATTGGAGCAATGGTGTCATGGAGCCCCTTTTGTACCATTGTGTACCCTTCAACGGCCAAGTCACACAACATTAACTATAATAATAAAGAAATCGCAGTAAGGAACCTTAGACTTGGCACGACTTTGTCTAGATTTCACTACTTTTTAGAGATAAACAAGCAGCTCTATCGAGACTTGGCTAGTTTTTTACAGAATGTTTTTGGTGGGATTTCTTTTTACTGTAGCTTTTTAAGTTTTTCTAGTTTTAATGTTCTTTTTATTTAATTTTTTTAAGTATTTAGCTATAAAATATTATGTATTATGAATATAATAAATAATTACCATTATTTATTCCCAGATCTACTAATAAATTATAATAATTATATAATAATATGTAATAGATACAGCTGATGTTTATATTAACATAGAGACTAGAGTTAGACATAATGTTAGGTAGCAGTCAGGTACAGCTCACTTTGTTTTATATGCAACAATAAACAGTGATCGTAATTTTATGACGTGATCATAAGTAACGAGCCTTTGAAATTGCTTATTCTTTTGTTCGAAAAAAAACAGCTGGGTTTCGGCGGGGTCCCGCCTCCCGGGGATGAAGAAGTGTGACGTTGTTTTCGTATTCGTAACACTTAACAGCCTCCGTGGTCTACTAGGTTAGAGCTTGGCTCTCGACTCGGAGGTCGTGGGTTCGATTCCCGCATTGGAACAACAAAAAAATGTTGTTTCCAAGAAAGATGATCCATGCGTCGGATGGGCATGTAAAAAGTCGGTCCTGCGCTTGATCTCTCGCCAGTCGTGTCGGTCATCTGTCACTCTGGGTTACGAGAGTAAAAGGAAAAGAGAGTGCTCTTGTGTACTGCGCACACACTTGGGCACTATAAAATAAGTCCTGCGTAGCTGTCCCGATTTCAATGAAACCGGCCACCAGTTACCGAAATCGGCGTGGGGAGCTTGCTATATAATTCCTCCAATATTTATAACTGTGTTTTCGGTTCCATACGTGTAATATTGGTAGAATATTTTAACCATTAAATAGTCGTTAACGTGCACAAATCCATACTTTTGCAAGTGGTAGGTACTTCAAAAAGCGTGCTATTTTCACTATTTTGTGTTGCCTCCAAAACTCAATAGGAAGTTTCAGTAAAGCGTAGCCACTTTACTGAATCGAATAACGTGACTCATTGAGTACATTGACGATTTATTCAGACTTTGTACTTGACTATTTATATATAATAACATGATGTTGAAAACATATATAAAAATTAATTTACCGCCTTTATAAATATAACATACCGCTCTGGCACTTGTGATATTAATTACTCTTTGACTCTGGCAATGGCTTAATACTATACCACCATATTTTAAAAAAAGTACTGTCTAGTGTCAATGGACGGCTGTCATAGTAATATGACAGATTGTCAGTGCCAAACCCAAAGAAAAAAAAATTACAGATTGACACTTGACAGCCTGTCAATTGTCATTCTGCTTTGCTTTGGCTTGGTCGCTGTCAGTCAAAAAGTTTTAATTTTAAAGTTTTTTTTTACAACAAATATGTACAATTAACAATAGAATAAAAAATCAGAGATTAACTATTATCGCAAATCCATATTCACACGTTCTTGTTTACACAATTCTTGAAGAGTATCCGTACTCAGTGAATGAAACCAAGTTTTACATTCTGTGATTTAGAATACCTACGCTGGACGAAACAGACTGAATAATTTGAATAACAATGAAAGTGTATTTAGAATAGCTGGGAGTAGGTGAAGTGTGAACAGTTTCTGCCGCACCAGACGTTGCAAAATAAGGTCATGGGGGAAAACGGTCCTTTCGTGGCTAAACCGGCAAGGGGATGGCTTCACCCTGACTCAGTTCTAGCCAGCGATGGAGTTACATACGCCGTGCGGGTAATCTAATCTATCCAATTATGCCGCAAAATACGTTCATGAAATAACCGTTTTTATCTAACAATTTTGTTTTCAGTACATTGGATGCATGGAGGTGCTTACATCTATGAAACAGTTGGATTTTGAAACCAGATCCCAAGTGGCAAAGTAAGGATATTAAGAATATTAAAATTAGTCAAGTTATCAATATAAATACATGTCCAACTGAACTCACTTTGGCTATCAAGTTTATGTATTTTTAACATTGATGTAAACTTACTTTGTTTTTAATGATAACACAAATGAATAAATAACTTCATTACGTCAAAATACACTGTATATAATATAAGGTTGTCATTAACCATTTCTGATAAAGCCATTCCAATGATCAAATGTGACTCATCCCAATTTCTCAGTAAAATATTTGTTAACCAAATCAGACCAATTGTATTAGTTAAATATCAATCATCAGAACAAGTTGCATAATGTCCAACCATCTCTGATTTATAATGAATTTTTTTGACAAAGATTCAAAATGTTATTATTCGGCCTCAAATTACTTAAAATAATAAACATTTTATTTTAGCTTGTTCATTCTTTTCTTACAATCTGCCTAATTCAGGGCATTGAGTTAGAGGTTATAAGTTTTATTATGTCTTGAATGAATCTAGCCCAATGGCTAGTACAATTATAAATAAAAAAATACCTACGCTTTAAATGTAACCATAATTTACCAAATAAAACTGTACTAACCTACATCAAAATATTACCTTATTTAAATTTCTTTTGTTGTTGCAAGTATAAAATATTACTTACAGAGAATGTATAGCAAGAGTGTGCGCTGCCGCTGGGCTAAGGTCGGCTGACAAGAAACGCAGGGTGTGCCAGGCTGCAGCATGCGCACTAGCCGCTCGACCCAGAATGGCACATTCCGGTTCAAATGTTGCGCTGACTGTGTCGTCCCGAGCTATCACACTAGCAGCGTTGGAAGGCGGTGAAAGTATTGCCCGTCATGATATGCCACGCGTGTCATTTGCGTCTGGGGGTGATCAGGTATGTTATTTTTGTCCTATTTAACAATAAGACCTGCCATGTAATACCACAAATAATAATTTTAGTGTTTTTATCATTTTATACTAAGAATTTCCTTCCCTTCCACAAACACATTTTACCCTATATTTGTCCTTAAATATTTAATAACTAGCAGTTTCCCACGGCTCCACTCGCGTAAATATATTATCGAGTATCCCACAAGAATACTGTACTTTTCCAGGATAAAAAGTAGCCTATGTTTTAATCCAGAGCTTAAACTACTACCATACCCAACTTTATCGAAATCTGTTCAGTAGTTTATGCGTAAAAGAGTAACAAACAATAATTTTGCAGAACATTTCGTAGAAGCATTTCGTACATTTTTCCGCGATAAAAAGTAGCCTATGTCCTTCTTTGTGGTCTACTCTACATCTGTACCAAATTCAATCGGTCTAGTAGTTTCAGAGCCTATTTAATGCAAACAAACAAACAAACTTTTTCTCTTTATTATATTAGTATAGATGAAAATAATAAATTATAGACCAAACAGCAGAGATTTCAAAGGGGGTAGCGGGTTAAGGGCGGTCTGGCGGCCCCCGCCGAATCTGGTAAAGTCATTCCAAAAATCTTGAAGAGGGTCGAAAAACATGCAGTATAAGCTTTTTACCGATATTACAACCCCAAACGAAATAACAGTAATAACGAAAAATATGATTTTTTGTGATTTTTATTTTTTTCAACCAGTTTAATTTATTTTTAAATGGTTTAACTGCAATTAAAAATTTGTTTTGTATGTGTGGAAGTCCCCTGAATTTTTTCAGATTTTTTGGTCAAGTAAAAACATGTGAATTTTAGGTTTAAATGCGAAAAAATCGTGAAAAACGCATCATTTTCAAGATTCAACCCTCTAATTTTTAGGGTTGTTTTCATTTTCCCGAGGGGTGCTGTATAGTATAGATAGCGGCAATCGTCCTCTTTTGAATGCAGGCAAGTGGACTCAATTCGGTCAATTCTGGTGAGCGGGGCGATTTTTTGAAAAAAACTCGAAATTTTCAACTTTCGGTAAATTACTGCGCGTACTTGGTATAATGCGTCTTTGCTATAAAAAATACATCTCTATAAGGGTTTTTGAGATCGCTGATCACGAATTTGATGTCAAAAAAAATTTTTGACAACAAATTCACCCATAAATATTTATTAACACAGGTTTGATAATGTAAAAATATCAATGAAAGATTTTTTAAATTTCTCTCAATTAACTATTTTTTAGTTTTTATTCCAGAAAAAGTTAATAATGTTAATAATATTAATAGTAATATAATAGTAATATTAATAGTATTAATAATATTAACATTAATTTAAAAAAAAATATGTTTCGTTGAATTTTCATCGTTATTTTATATAGTCAAAAATATAATAATTACCGATAACGAGATATTTGTCGCGAATTATTCGTCCAGCACAGATTTTACAAATCTTTTCTCTGTTCAAAGCGTTGAACCTGTTATTGAAGAAGATAGTGACGAGGATTAAAACTAAATGTGTTAACTTAGCTCTGTAAAAAGTATTATGCTATTTTATATTACTGTGTGACTATTACGTAAGCTTAAATAAAATATGATTTATACCAGAAAATTTAGTTTCATTTATTATATTAGTTGAACACGATATTAAAATTGTTTAAATGCTGTGATTCAATGATATTTTTTACATTATCAAACCTGTGTTAATAAATATTTATGGGTGAATTTGTTGTCAAAAAATTTTTTTGACATCAAATTCGTGATCAGCGATCTCAAAAACCCTTATAGAGATGTATTTTTTATAGCAAAGACGCATTATACCAAGTACGCGCCGTAATTTACCGAAAGTTGAAAATTCGAGTTTTTTTTTTCAAAAAATCGCCCCGCTCACCAGAATTGACCGAATTGAGTCCACTTGCCTGCATTCAAAAGAGGACGATTGCCGCTATCTATACTATACAGCACCCCTCGGGAAAATGAAAACAACCCTAAAAATTAGAGGGTTGAATCTTGAAAATGACGCGTTTTTCACGATTTTTTCGCATTTAAACCTAAAATTCACATGTTTTTACTTGACCAAAAAATCTGAAAAAATTCAGGGGACTTCCACACATACAAAACAAATTTTTAATTGCATTTAAACCATTTAAAAATAAATTAAACTGGTTGAAAAAAATAAAAATCACAAAAAATCATATTTTTCGTTATTACTGTTATTTTGTTTGGGGTTGTACTATCGGTAAAAAGCTTATACTGCATGTTTTTCGACCCTCTTCAAGATTTTTGGAATGATTTTACCAGATTCGGCGGGGGCCGCCAGACCGCCCTTAACCCGCTACCCCCTTTCAATTTCATTCTACACAATATGTTAATTTTATTTCCAAAATATTTCAGGACTCCCTAGATTTTGTGGCATATGTTGCAAAATCAGTACCACCGGCAGAATGGCGAGCCTGCTACGTTCTAGAATGTGGCGGTAGACTGGCACAAGATGTGATCGCCACAATCGGTCAAGCCTTTGAACTCCGCTTCAAAGAATTTCTCACCAAACCAAACTCGTGAGTCACTTATGTTTTTGGGTGTGAATAAGCTTTTGAAAGTTTTGTTAATTTATTTTGTCAATAACATCTAAAGTGAATCAGGATGACTCATTGTGTGTCTCATGAAGAAATCAAAAAAGGAATGTTGTTACTGCTTACACGCATCCCCATCTACAGCCGCTCATATCGTACATACGTCATATTTTCGAGGAAATATAAATATCAGGTTGACATACTTCATAAATTGGTCATGTTTTCCTATGGTAAGTGACTAATGACGACTGCAACACCACGTCATTATAATACAAACTAATAATGAAGATGGTCAACTGTTAAACATTCATTTTACCATTTACTTCATAATAAATCAATTTTTAATGTTAATGATCAATTGATGATTTATGTATTGTAACAGCCTGTGTTACACAGTAAAGTCGAAATTCCGGCGTCGCAAAACTGGACTCCAGCCGGACTGGAGTATAGACTATAGCCAACGATTCAGTATTAGTTTACTTTCTATGTATGTTATATTTCTTTGGTCTTATTTATTGATGACGGACGTGTGTGACGACGTTTACAAAAAAACATTGATGTTGCCTGACATCGATGTTTAGAGCTCGATGAACATTGATGTTTAGCTATCGGTGTCATTATCGATGCCAACATCTATGTTTTTGCAACATCTATCATCCCTACCTGTGTATCTTACGGCCGAATACTGGAACGATAGGTAATTTAAGTGACACTCAAGTCACATGACGTCCTTGTCACTTGGGCTAACAGAGACAGCGACAGCCTGTGAATAGGAGGGCTCTTAATTTGATGAGCGTTTTCGACCGTAACACTCATTTGAATTTGTATGAATTTCAGTTTAAACATGAACGGACGAAGCAACGGTGCGAGCGAGACAGCACCATTAGAAGAGAGAGAGTACTACAACGACATGCCGGACAAGATCCCCCCGCCCGCGCCGCACCGCCACCCGCCGCCGCCGCTGCCGCACCTTCCGCCCCTGTCGTCGTAAGTCGATAGCTGAGACAATATAAAAAATGTACAGTAGTATTGTGCATGGCCGAGCGTGGCGCTAGGGCTGGTACGTTTACATAAAGGCGTTGACAGTGCACAACCGTCATGGCACAACTCCTTAAGAGTGCGCTAGTCAACGGCTCGAACTCAGTGCTGCGCGCGGGGAAAATGCTTGTTATTTCACCTAATATTGGGGAAAAAAGATATACCCATAAAATAGTAATCTATACTTATAAGAGAAGCTATACTGCACACATTTATGCAGCTGTGTAAAGTATTTTAGAAAAGGCGTCTTCAAATTACGCAAATCGACACTCAGCTTTTGGTGTTTTATGAAAAAACTATATAATATTTTTGTCTGAAGTAAAATTACCTCAATTGCTGAATAATCAAACTGTGTCGGTATGTACTTGCTTTTTTATTATCATACTTCGTTTAATTTTTATTTACGTTCAAAGTTGCGCTAAAAATGCGATGTTTAGAGGCTATTATCTTCTACACTAATTTGAATTTCAGAAATATAAGCAAATACCGACCTAGATAAGTGTCATAAAAATCGTTACGCTATAATTTGGGTCTACAAAGTTTGACTTTGGAGTAAATCACCAACAGCGTTTGTATGGAGAAAAAACCGACTAGCGCAGCCTTAAACATTGAGTCTTGGCGGCTTGACACTACTTACTTATTTTATTTGAGGTTTCGTTAGCAGCCGTGTAAATGACGCGAAAATGTTGTAATAACAAACAATGACACAAATTACATAAGGATTTGAACAGTTATATTCGTTTTGCGATCAAAGCAAAAAAAAATCATATTTTAATCCTGTAACATTTTAATTTAGCACTGATTACTGTACTTTTTAAATTTTTCGGTCCATATTTATGTTGCATTTCGGAAAATATAAGAATTTTGCTGATTTAAAACAAATGCATCTTCTCTATTAAAGATGAGCAAAACATTAATATTTACAATAAATTTTGCCGGTTCTTCTCGACGGGCTAGTTTCCGAACCGGTGGTAGGCATCATGTAGGACAATTCTATGTGTTATATTATAAGTTATAACCTTTATGGAAATAAAAATTTGAGTTTGAGTTACAATGTCTGTAGGTGTGAGGAGAGCGTGCGGCACTACGTGAACCAGACTCCCCCCCCGAGGACGCCCCCCACCGCGCTGTTGCCGCAACATCACACCGACATATTCGACATGCGTGAGTTGGACAATGTATTACAATCTATTATATATAGGTTGTATTATAGAATTTAGTCAATCCGTTTAATTTTGTGACAGAGGGCTTCGGCACGAATCCGGCTCGACCGGATAAATACCACGACCTCACAGAAAACCGGCGTGAAATAACGCTTGCGTGTGTAGGTGTAGGACTAGAACGTAGGTAGCATTGTAGGTGTAGTTATTTATTCATAAAATACTTTCACGCTATTTCTTATTTTCCATGTAGAATATAGAAAGCTAAAATGGAGAATATAGAAAGAATATAGAAAACATTTAAAATTAGTGAAAATTTTCCATTGTGTAGTTTTTATTTAAACTATTTTATTATA
The DNA here is from genome assembly GCA_905404095.1 of Glaucopsyche alexis. NCBI lineage: Eukaryota > Metazoa > Arthropoda > Insecta > Lepidoptera > Lycaenidae > Glaucopsyche > Glaucopsyche alexis. Next base: position 7,312,333 of record FR990051.1, on the reverse strand, counting down.
GTCAATTTAAACATTTCTAGAACCATTCACCGCCGCGCCTACGACGATCCCTGCGGCTTCGACATCCGCGGCACCCACGGGCGCTACAGGGGGTGGAGCCTCAGGGGGCGGAGCCTCGGCGTGCTCGGGTGACGCCCCCGAGCCGCTAGCGCCGGCGGTGCAAGCGGCGCTGCTGGCGCGCGAGACGTGGTTCCACGGCGCTATATCGAGGTCGGCGGCCGAGCGGGTAAGTTGACAAAAAAATGTTGACTGAATCAATTCGTTGATCTAAACTCAAAGCTTGTTTTGTTACTTTGATGCAGGGATGTTGCGAATATTAGCATCCGCATCGATTTAGATATCCGCATCCGTATAAATCGATGCGGATCTGTTGCGGATGCTACACATGTAGCAGGTCGCGACGAGAAAGAAAGGGAAACATTATTTAGTAGCGCAAGATTAATATACGAACCCTTGCGAAACAGACTGGAGTCCGAAAAGGCGGCCATTCTACTTTTAATTAAATATAATGCTCCAATTAGAGATGTGATAAACGGCTTAAAATTAAAAGTTAACTTATCCGTTATTAAATATTCAAAAGCAACTTTTTTTAACTGCTTAGTTGCTTATTTGCTTATCTACTTATTGCCACTTATAAGTTATAATGTTTTTTGCGCTTATGTTACGTTTTTCGATCGCTTAAACTGATTTAAATTAACTTTCCTTCGTACTTTGCAGGCTTAGGACTGTCTGAAATCTGAATAATTATTAATATAATAATATGAACTCATAAAAATGTTTTTACATGTTGATAATATGCATTAATCTTAAATGTTGCTTATCATTAGTATTTATAGGATAACAAACATTACACATCGCCACTTTTTCTACCTCATTTCTTTCAAAGTAGTTCCATAAATTACTGTTCCAATTTACGTCGTTTATAGGCAAACGGGCCGCCCGCACCCCTCGCACCCCCGTAGTCGCCATACCCCCGCACTCCTGTACCGCGCGGGCGAAGACTGAGTTAAACGGTTTGCCTATAGTCATCTTACGACAAAAACTTAATAAACTTAATACTAAAACACTACACGAAAAGTTTATATTACGTCCATATGGACCATTATTATATTTATTATTTACATTAAAAGTTCACGGTAAGCCACCAAAACACCACTATTACGATTAAAATACGAATTATTGCGTAACGTAATATAACGTGTTTTCGTCAACCCGCAAAGCGCAACTAACAAAAAGTGAATAAACACGAAAAAGCATATCTTAATATATATAAATCTCGTGTCACAATGTTTGTCCTCAATGGACTCCTAAACCACTTAACCGATTATTATAAAATTCGCACACCATGTGCAGTTCGATCCAACTTGAGAGATAGGGTAGTTTAAATCTCAAATTATAGTCGCAATTTTAATTTATTGCTAATTATTTGTCTGTTATTATTTGATAGTCACAATTATCTGTTAACTCCAAATGATTCTAACAGATGTCGATACCTTTCGACTGGGTTGAGTAAGTAATCAATAGATGGCGCTGCTATGGTAAATCTATGAACGTGTCATATAAGCTACATTTTAACAGCATAATTACCACGTGTTGTTGACGCTATAAAATTAATTAAATTTATTTTGTAGTGAACGAAATACTGTATAATTCAATTATTTCCACTTTTTAAATTTTTATTTTTGACAACTATTACGTATGTTGATTTATTGTACTGGTGAAAAAATAACCCTGTATAACATCACGCTGCGTCCAATAGGAGCGAAGAATCAGTGGAAAATGTGGAAAAAAACGGGGAAAATTATGAGGGCTTCCGTTGTTTGATTGAATCGCTGATCTCAGGAACTGCTTGATCGAATTGAAAAATTATTTTTGTGTTCTATAGTCCATTTGTCGAGGAAGGCTTTAAGCTGTATAACATTACGCTGCGACCAATAGGAGCGAAGCATCAGGAAAAAATGTTGCAAAAACGGGGAAAATTATTCATATTGGACCCTCTTTTTAATATTATATATCTATGTATTGTACAGATTTTAATGATTTTTTTTTTGTGTGTGTTCAAGTGGATTCGAGAATAGTTTAGATTTGCAATTGGACCCGGTAGGTGGCGCTGCTGTCAGTACCTACGTCAACAAATTTAATTCTAAGGCGGTACGAAGTTCGCCGGGACAGCTAGTTAGTTATAAGTACAAAAAATAAGCCGTTTAAATAAGTGATGAGCTACATTAAAGAATTTTCACTCTTATTGCGCTGTCATAAGAACTATTTTTCTTTGCTCATACCACACTTATGGCTTTATGACTATAAACGATATAAACGATAAGTATAAGTGATAAACGCTTAAATTTTTAAACGACTTTTCAACTTATTTATTAAAGCACGCTTTTTTAAACGCTTTACGTTTAAACGGCCATCTCTAGCTCCAATATTCAAATTTAATTATTAAAATAACTCACTAGTTTATTAATACACTAGCTTTTGCCCGCGACGTCGTCCGCGTAGAACATTTACTTTGGGATGTCGTTAAAATTTACCCGCGACTTCATTTACGTAGAAGGAGAAGCGCTTCCCCTCACGAGTGACGACTGCTCGCCGCGCGCCGTACATTATTGGGCGTTTGATTATTTTATTAATGCGATATCTTCTAAAATACTCATTAATAATAATATAATAATAATAATATCTATGGACGCTTCATACCACGTCAATCTGATCCCGTGGTAAGTTCTCGAAGAACTTGTGTTACGGGTACCAGACAACGGAAATATATTTAATACTTTTATACTATACACATATTTAAGATTTTTATTATATTATACACACATTTAATACACATCCATGACCCAGGAACACAGAAAAACTTTTTGTTCCTTCGGCGGGATTTGAACCCGCGACCGGCTTGAGCACCAACACGCTCAACCAACTGAGCCACAGAGGTCGTCAATCAAATGAAATCAAATGATGTAAACGGCAAATTTCTTCTAGATTAAATGCTTGTAATGAATAACGTATTTACTTGGGTAAGGATTAATATCATCTTCATGAAAACACCCTCACAAATAATGCTTAATTTTAGAACAAATTTTGTTAGCATAAAAAGGTTATTGTGAGCCAACCTTAAAAAATAGACATATAATATATAGTCGCAGACTTTTTTTAGAGGAACAATTCTGTCAAACATAATTTTAGCGAAACTTTAACCGTTTCCGCAGCGTACCCAGCGAAAGCTCTCAAAAGGAAGAAAAAAACCCGATTTTGAAACGTTAAATGGACTATCCAACACAAGAATTTTTTAATTCTAACCTACTGGTTATAATTAATTAATATAAAAATTATAAATATATTAATTAATATTAATATTAATTAATATTAATATTAATTAATATTTAGTTATTATTATATTGTTATTTATTTTTATTATATTGTTCAAACAAACAAACAAACAAATTATTCAGCTTTATAATATTATAAGTATAGATAAAGAAAGGATTAATATTACTGTGTTTTTTACCCTACCAAACCAACACTTAAGATTTATGTACAGATCCGCATCCGCATCCGCTGATGTGAAAAAAATGCATCCGCAACATCCCTACTTTGGTGTTGTGGTGCAGCGAAAATAGAAAACATGCATGTTATTTACTTTTTAACTGTTTACCGATAGGTGTGAGGTGTGACTATTGGTAATATTATATTAGGTTGGTAGAAGGAAAAATAACCAGAAACCACTTCACGATATTTATTGATAAATTAATAAAAGATACAACTGTTACCGACAGATTATGGAACGAGGCTGAACTTAAATCATACAAGTAATTTATCCTACTGTGTGCTAAAACAGGAAGGGGTATGAGAATGAGATATATTTTATCTATTTGAGTGGCTTACAGCTATCAATATTACAGTAGGTATACTGTAAGATAGAATACAAAAAGTCAATTACAAGCCTCCACATTTAGAGATCTCTACTGCATGTCCCACTATACGTGGTAGAGCCATGCTTCGGCACGAATGGGCCGGCTCGACCGGATAAATACCACGGGCTCACAGAAAACCGGCGTGAAACAGCGTTTGCGCTGTATTTCGCCGAGTGAGTGAGTTTACCGGAGGCCCAATCCCCTACCCTATTCCCTTCCCTACCCTCCCCTATTACCCTATTCCCTCTTAAAAGGCCGGCAACGCACTTGCAGCTCTTCTGATGCTGCGAGTGTCCATGGGCGACGGAAGTTGCTTTCCATCAGGTGACCCGTTTGCTCGTTTGCCCCCTTATTTCATAAAAAAAAAAAAAAAAAAAACCCAAATTAACATGCACCTCTGTTTCCAAGATAGAAAAGTCAATTACCCGCCTCCACAGATAGAGATGTCTACTGCATGTACCACTATACCCAAATTAACATGTACACCCTGTTTTCAGCTGGTGAGCGCCGACGGGGAGTTCCTGGTGCGGGAGTCGGGCGCGTGCGCGGGGCAGTTCGTGCTGACGGGCGCGCGCCGCGGCCAGCACAAGCACCTGCTGCTCGTCGACCCCAACGGCGTGGTGAGTACTCGTCTGTCGTTACGCTAAGCGAGGACTGTGACACATCGCGCGCTATTTATGGGAAAACGCCGCATTTTTGTGGCCATTTTTCAAACTCAAAACTCAATTTTTTTATTTCCATGTAGGTATATAACGCTTAGGCCCACTTGCACCAATCCGGGTTAAAATTAACTTTGGGTTAAAGTATCATGCTTTCACTTTCACAAATACGAAGAACGAGAGAGATAACATGATTTTTAACCCAGGGTTAACTTTAACCTGGATTGGCGCAAGTGGGCCTTATAGAATTGTCCGGTTCGGGAACTAGCCCGGCGAGAAGAACTGGCGTAAGAAACTCGCAACTTCCATTTTCCTGCGTCTTCACGTCTCACACAGCACAACTCACAATCAATTTGTTTTGTCCTATTCCCCCCTCATGGGCGTAGCCAGGGGGGGGGTTAGGGGGGTTCAAACCAAACACCCCCCCCCCCCCCCCCCCCGAAATGAGCCGGCTGGTCCATGTGGATGACCCATATACAGAGGCGTATTTAGAAATTTTGCGCCCCAGACCAATTAACATATTTTGCCGCCCCAATAACCCTATCTGAAAGATGATTATTATAAGTTATTTTAGAAAAAAAATCAACAGCCTAAAACAGAACTTCAATACTAACTTGTTCTATATGTATGTGTTTATGTTATATGCGTTCAAACTGAGATAGCGAGCGAATGTTTTTAAGCTTTACGCGTGCCATCGAATACTCGAACGTATAGCATGCGACATAAATAAATAAATAAATAACATAATAAGCCCTGACAAACCTAACATAATAAGTTAGTACCTGGGCGACCGAGCTTTGCTCGGTTATTACTATTTATTCTAATATGGTAGTGTTTAGGTGATAATCTACATAAATAAACTTAAAAAGTAAAATGTGAACAATATACAATCGATTTCTGTGTTAGTACATTAACTACATTTTTTAAACTTGTCTAAAAACAATAAAAATTAAAAAATCATATATAAACTTGAACATATATTATTAAAGAAAACAATAATTTTACTTTAATTTAAATTACAAAATGACCCTATTTTCACAGTCTTTGAGGGTTTAAAATTTGAACAGATTTAACCTATTAAATAGGAAAAAAATTTTGCTCGCTCGCTCGCTCGCGTTTAATATAAGGAACATATTATATTATTTTGTAGCGATGTTCTGTTTTAGCCGGTTCATTTTATGATATTTTTCCGAAGTTCACCTTTATTCAGTGTTTAAATTTGACGATTTAATAGATTTTAACCTATAGAATGGTAACATTTTTGCTCGCTCGCTTCGCTCGCTCGTTTGGCTTACAGAACATATTACTATAAAATTTACTACCGACTTTCAGTTTTAGGCTTTTAGAATTGTATTTTTCGAATTACACAGTCTCAGGGTAAACCCCGAAAGACTGTGCTTTAAAGCTTAAACAGGTAAAAACGAAAAAAATGGGTGCCCATTATCGCGCCATCTAATGTTATATTATAAAATTTAAAATTATCCTATTTCCATAGTCTTTTAGGGTTGAAAGTTTGAACAGATTTAACCTATTAAAAAGGAAAAAAATTTGGTCGCTCGCCGTTAGCATATAGGCCATTATATTATTTATTACCGATGTTCTGTTTTAGCCGGTTGATTTTATGGTATTTTTCCGAAGTTCACCGTTATTCAGGGTTTATATTTTAGTTTAACGTTTGAACAGATTTGAACGTTTGAACCTGTAAAATAGGAAAAAAAATTTGCTCGCTCGCTTCGCTCGCTCGTTTTTGGCTTAGGAAACGTAGGCATTATAAATGGCCCTGGTTACTTAACGTACTTGTAGTCGTTTTATTTTTTTGAACCCACCCAGCCCCCCCGGAACTAAAACCTGGCTACGCCCATGCCCCCCTATAACGCTCTACAAATTACAATTTCCCAAATTGACATGTATGTAACTTACACAAATTCAAGATTAATTTATGTGCTCTCAAACTTCAGATTTCCTATATTTTTTATATGATTTAGGGCCCGTTTCACAATCGCCTAATAAGTGATGAATAGCTTATCCGGAAGTTTTGTCTCTGTCGCTAAGTGTAAAGTAAGCAGCGACATTATTAAGTAGTTATCTTAGTCTTAGTCTCTTGAAAAATGAGTCAAGGCACAACTACATATAAACACACGCGTACAGCTACAGTCCTTCTAATCATGTGTATAGTTACTGTAAAAGCTCGAACTACGGTAAATCCTAATATTTTCCAGTAAAACCTAGGATTTACCAATTCTTAATGGTAAATGTCCAAAAAGGTTTACGATTCGAACTTTTACCACCATTCACTTGGTAAATCTTAGGATTTACATTAAAGGCACAGTAAATGTTGAAAAAAAAAACATATTATAACGTTAAGAAGAAGGAAGCTGTTCATTACAGGCATGTAAAGTGTTTTGATATTTTGACTATAGGCGACGAAGAAGAGCTAATTACGCACATGAAGGAAGTTAATATTTGAAGCTATGCCAACCTTGTCAAAAGAAACAGGAGACTTTGGAAAAGGGTATTGTCATCAAACATATACTTAGTAGTGAAATGAACTCACGTTTTCAAGTAGATCTCGTTGCTGGTAAAAAATGCTCGTCGAAGAAATGCACTTGCAAATCTTCAGGATTACTTTGTAATTCTAAATGCCAGATTAGCACTCCGTGTTGTAACAAGTAAAATTTTTTTTTTTACCTTATGTACCTATTATTTACTACAATGAGCTAGATGAGTGTAATTATTTTATAATGTAAAAAAATCAAAAATAAAATCTAAAAAATATTAGTGAAAGAATTTTTTCGATATCTCAAAAACTGAATTTTTTATTAATTTTTAAAGTTGGATGTTTTTAAAATCAGCGCAAGCTTGACCGCTCAACGCGTGACGTCATTTCGCCGGCTCTGACCGCCGCGGTAAGGAACTCGTGCAGTAATTTTGAAGTTTTATTGAAATTTTTGGAATTATGGTGATAAAATAACATATAGATATAATTGTATAACACCTTTATGTATAATATAATATTATAAAGAGGAAATCTTTGTTTGTATGTTTGTTTGTTTGTTTGTTTGTTTGTTTGTTTGTAATGAATAGGCTCAAAAAGTACTGGACCGATTTCAAAAATTCTTTCACCTTTCGAAAGCTACATTATCCACGAGTAACATAGGCTAAATTTTATTTTGGAAAAAAATAGGGTTCCGTAAGATATTTGGGTTTTTCGGCCACAAGGTGTAAAAAATCAACCAGAAAAGTTACTTATTTTGCGTACGCTGCCTAAACTATAAAAGATAGAACCATATAATGTTCCAATTAATTGTAGATCTTATAAATATCTACAAAAAAGTCCGCGACACACTATACCTATCTATGTCGAGTGAGGCACAACAACCATTTTTTTATTTAGAAATCTTGAATTTTTTTTTTGATTATATTTAAACGCGTTTATTTTACTCATGCTATTAATCCTTATCAAAATAAATTATTTCATCACTAAGTACAGTTTATGTAGATAATATTTGGTCTTTGAATGATTAAAATTGGATGTTTGGTTTTGAAGTAATGGCGAAATTAAAATATTACGATTTCTGCTGTTGCGTAGTGGGTGTCACCGAGGCGCGTGCGGACTGCGGGATAGTTTAAATCTATGAGTAAATTTTTTGTTTTGTGTTCGTTGTAACTGTGATGAATAGTTTAGTACTTGAATACCTATTTATTAAGTGTTTGTTGTATTGTTAGTCCTGAAGGTATTTCATACGATAAAAGTATACCCAACTACTTATTTCATTGAGTTTTAGTAGGTACCTATATTAATTTGTTTCTGTTTGTTTTGACTAAATTTCGCCCGTTTTGTTAGAGGTTTAAAGACATTCTGTAGTATTAGTATCAGTATTGTACCTGTGCAAAGCCGGGGCGGGTCGCTAGTGTATAATACAACGGTTAGCACTCCAGAAAAATACTTTTTTCATGTGCCCAACGACAAAATCTGAGAAAATTAGTTGTGTAAAGTGTTGAAAAAAGTGTTATAGCTACAAAAATCAGTAGACATTTATTGCGAAGAATATTTTAATGTGAGTACTGAGTAGGTACCTAAATAAATACGAAACATCTACCTAATTTTTTTTTTGCATTACTAAATGTTTAGTTTATAGAATATGCTCAGAATGAATTCAGTATTTTAGTGACAATGTATTTTAAACAATGGGTTTTACATAGAGAAATAAAACACGAGTCACGCAGATATGTTAGGTACCTACTTAAAAAATATATTTAATCTATTGAATGAAACTTAAAAGATGAAATAAGACAATACAAAAAACTCCCTACCTACTTTTTCCCCTCGCTTATAACTATGTTTATGGTGTAGTCACTTGTTTGAGATCTCGACAAAAAACTTTATGAACAAAATGTCATAGATTGACTATTATATTTTAGTATTTTTTAACCGACATCCAAAAAAAGGAGGCGGATATACGTTAGGGCTATATATGTATATAGCCCTAACGTATATCAAACTCAAACTCAAAATTTTTATTTCCATGTAGGTTATAATATAACACTTATAGAATTGTCCTACATGATGCCTACCACCGGTTCGGAAACTAGCCCGGCGAGAAGAACCGGCGTAAGAAACTCGCACGGGGCCACCTTTTAGCAAAAAGATGGGAAAATTGTTCTTTTCAAAAAATATTTTACAATGTTGTAACTTAATCTATATTTAATGCTTGGGGCCGTCTTATTCCCAAGGTGTGCAATCGTTAGTGAAATCACTGACTTTATAATAAGCTTTAGCTCACAAACGTTCTGTAACAGCTTTTTTAAATTTATTAATGGAAAGATTTTGAACGTTTTCTGGGATTCTATTGTAAGTATATATATATATATATATATTAATTTCTCACCTTTTGAACTTTCCCTGAACTGATACAATTATTTTAAGATCAAAATTAGCCAAATCGGTCTAGCGTGACGTCATATTTTACAATTTTACATCTAGAAATAATTATTCCATTAAAACAGCAGTTCCGAAATTTGTTTAATTTTAATTGGTGGGACGGATGACCGACACGACTGTCGAGAGATTAGGCACAGGTCCAACTTTTATATGCCCATCTGACGCATGGATCGTCTTTCGATCGATCCCGTGGCCCGCCAAGGGTGGTATGGAGTGGAGTACCGCCGAGTTTTTATTGAGTAGGGGCTGCGCCCATTCACCATCTTTTCGGGTGCAGCAGAGTCTCACATAGTCACGGGTAGGACCGTTATCCCCTAGTGGGATGCTGAAACGCATTTTCTCGGCGAAAAAAAAAATAACTTATGTAATAAAAAAACAACATTATGATCTCTTAAACATCACTGGGGCTGGGGGGTCTCGACACTGGGGCAATAGCTATCATAATATCATATAGCTATTACTTATGTAGATTTTGAAATGTGACGTCACGAAAATTAGGACCCCTCCTACCCCCTTGTCACACAATATCACACTTCGTCGACCCCCTCCCTCCCCCCTAACGTGTGACGTTATTTATGGATGGCCCCTAATTTGAAATTGGTCCTTTTAGACTTTAGTCACTAAAGTGGAAACCTGATGATGGAATCCATGAGGAATCGAGGGAACTCCTCAAAATGTATGGCCAATGTGAAGTAAATTAAGCATATTATACCAAAAAGTAAAATTTTGTGCCAAGGGTATACCCTAGATCCAAAAGCATTGAACAGAACTCAGTCTTTAAAGACACACGTTTGGAAATCGCGTAATAGGTTTTTCAAGTTACTTCAAAAGTTACTATCCGATTTCGCTTAAAATAATTTTCCTAAAGAGTTTTTAGCATGATCTATTAGCATAGAAGCTTACAAGTTTCTATCTCTTATAATTTAGAAATTCTAAGGGAGGGGGGACCAACTTACAAACCACTGGAGGCTGATTACTCGAAAATAGTCGACTTTGTAAAAAAGTAATGTTAAAAGAAACCTTACCTAAATTCTAAAAGACCTATTCAACGATACCCCACAAATGGGGTAGAATGAAAAAAATATTTCATCCCCCCTTCAGAGCTACCCCTAAAATATAAAATTATTATTATTTTATTATGCCAAACCTAAGATCTACACACAATCTATAACTGTACTAAATTTCATCCATCAATATTCATAATTACGGAAGTATAACAGACGGACGGACGGAGCGAGCGAAACTATAAGCGTTCCTTGTGTGCCCTAAGTGGAGCCCTAAAAATGGAAAACATAATTTTGAAACAAAAAATGAAAACAGACTTCCAAAGTAAAAAAGGACAAAAAAGTATGAAAAAAATCTTATTGCCTAAATAATTCCCTTTTTAAATTCGGCAAAAATTTTAATTATTTATCTCATAGACGTATACTATCTCCAGTTAAATGGTCCCATTTTTGAGATTTTTGGGGCCATTTTGACATTTGAAGTATGGTGAAAACAAGATGGCTAACATTTGAAGTATTGTGAAAACCAAGATGGCGTAACTTTTACTTGATAAAGATTTGTTCTATCAAAATAATTTATTTTTCTTTAACAATTTATTGTACACACAGAAAATTATGACAATACAATTAACAAAGTAAGATGACACAAAGGACTTCTTATTTCTAAAAAGAAATTTCTTCCAGCAGCCCTACGGAGAGAAATGGGATTAAATATAGCAGTTAGGACGTGCACAATTGTAGAAATTATAGCTAGATAATATATATAAATACTAATATATTATTATAACTATAATATATAAATACTATATGTATACATAATAACGGTATCTATATGGATTCAGATTTGAGGTAATGCTCTTTCAAGCGTCTTTTAAATATATCGATGTTGGGACTGTCGCGAATGGTGTGAGGAAGAGAGTTCCACAATGTAACTGCATGAACAGTGAAGGAGTAGGAGTAGAAGTTGGAGCGATGGGAGGGGAGAGAAAGATTTGTCCTGCCGGTGGACCTACAAGGAATATCGAGGGGTCGAGAAAAATTGAATCGATCAAGAAGATAAGGAGGAGAGCGAGGATTATGCAAAATATTGTAGAGTAAACAGAGGATATGGGAGTTGCGTCGAAGACGGATAGGGAGCCACTTGTGTTAATGTACTTCATAGCCCATTTTGAGTTTGAAATTTTTGATTTCTCTACTCGATTTTCATAATTTTGAAGTTGGTTGCCAACTTAAATGTGAGTTCTATAAAATATTGTTTTATCAGGATATTGTTTGGGCTGGCACAGACTTCAAAATTAAGAAGATTGAGTAGGGAAATAGTTAAAATTTTAGCCGAATTTAAAAGGAGAATTATTTTTAGAAAATAAAATTTATTTCATACTCTTTTGTGCGTTTTTACTTTGAAAGTTGGTATTAATTTTTTGTTTAAATTTAACAATTTTCCCTATTAAGTCATATTTATTATAATAATATATAAAAATGAATCGAAATGAACGAAGGTAAGTTTACAGAGCGCGTGTCAAAAACATACTGTATGCACATTGCATAGTTAGCTAGCTACGCACGGCGATGTGACGTCACAGCCATTACTCGACGGGCGCAATCAGTTTTCGCGCGTTCCCATATTGATTTGCTTATAAAAAACTCAATTTTCGTGATATCAACACAATTTTTTCACAGTTAGTCTTATTATTGCTTAAATTTTTTGTTAGGGCTGAAAAAAGGGAATAAATTTTGATTTACATCTTCCTCATTGATAGACTTTTTTTAAGTTATGTTTTCGAAACAAATTTATTTGTATAATAAGTTTTTTTTACTACCTACAATTAATTGTCTTTTTATACTTTGTTAAAAACCAAATAATAAGAAGAATAATGATTCAATTAAACTACGTTAATGCCAAATTATGTTAAATGCCAAATAGAAAAATACTGATTCAGTTAGATTAGCCAACGTAAGTGTTATGTTTGTGAGAAGGTAATTTTAATTGTGTTAATTTTTACTACTTAAGAAGTATTTCAAATATTTTAAAATTACAATATTCTAAATTTATTAATAAAATAATATCCGAAATGAAAATAATTTAAATAGGTTAGGATTAGTTATTCAATTACTATCGTTTGATACCTATATAATAATATGTTTTATTCCTAAAACCAACATCTACCAGCTGACAGCGGTAAAACCTAGCATATACCGAGTTTGAATGGTAAAAGCCCGAAAAAATCGTCCCATTTTCAGAAATACTTACATTTACCAACTCATGTCGGTAAATCCTAAGACTTACTCGTAAATCTTAGGATTTACTGCAGTTCGAGCTTTTACAGTAACATATACACGATCAAGGATATCTCTGTCCTGTCGAGACGTACTCGCACCCGAATATGTCCGAACTCTTCCGATCCGTTCATACGGAAATGGCAGTCAATAACCAATTCGACATTTTTGAAGATTTTATTAGAATTTCATACGATTAGTACGCAATACGCATGAAAGGTAATACCTGATGCTTAACTAGTGTTCTTTTTATTTTTGACACACTTTAACAAAGCACAAGACGTCATCTTTATTATAATTATTGAGCTTCAATAGACGCGCCGCAAGATGTACTCGTTAGGTGGCGCAAAGACGACTGAGCATGGTCACTCACCGGGGCTCTCCTTGCGCAGATTAAAACACTTGTTCGGTACGGTCTACCTACTTATACCATCCATACCTATATACTTATATTGATCTAAGAAAGTAAGCAGCGACAAAACTACCGTTTATTAGCTATTCGTCACTTATTAGGCGATTTTAAAACAGGCCCGTACTAAAATAAAAAATAATTTACAATAATATACTTTAGGTGAGAACAAAAGACCGCGTGTTCGAGAGCGTAACCCACCTCATCAAGTACCACTGCTCCAACGAGTTGCCCATCGTGTCCGCCGACTCCGCCCTGCTGCTCCGGACTCCGGTGCCGAGACAGACCCCCTGAGTACGGGAACGGACGAAGAAAAACGGAGCTGGTAAATTAGAGTCATTGTTGGCACGGAGTGAGAGCATCTTGAATTTTCTATTCGATGCAATCCAATGGAATATTATAGTTTAAATGATTTATACAGGAAAATTAGACGATGAATCGTCGATGTCACAGACTAAATATATACCCCTTTACTAATAAAAATATTTACACAACGGATAAGCTATACATTGATTTATCTTTCAGTCTATCAAACGACTCTTCCAACGTATCAGACAAAGACAAAACATTGTAGGTATAGCTTCTCCATTGTGTAAATATTTTTTTTTGTGAGGGTGATACTGTTTAATATCATAGTTACACAATCTATTCATGAAAAGCCTAATAAATTATATATATATGTCACCGTAAAATTGTAAAAACCGTTAGATTGTAAAATAACTAACCATATTGTGAAAATATCTCGAAATATTCATAACTATATATTTATTATCTAACGAAAAATAACGTGTTAAATTATAGGCAGAATTTTTGCGTCGGAAGTCTATAAACATTTTACAATTTCACTAATTATATTACAATCTAACGGTTTTTACAATTTTACGGTGACATATTATAATTATATCGTTTTACATACCCGCTGACATGACGCACATCCATTTGAATAACTAATTTACACACTTCTTATATGTAGCATTTACTTATACAGATATAAAATACTCTTAACATTCATCAGAAGGGACACGAAATTACACAGTATATATCGATTCCTGTTGGCCTAACTGTATGTGAATGAATGTTAATAATTTTGAAGATAATGCTTTGATCTAAAGTGATCTGTTTGCTATATTTATTGGTATGAACAAAAGTATGAAATACGGAAATCTTTTGTACTGTATGTTTGGAATTGGATCACGATGTTGCCAAGGTATAGAACGACAAACGCACAATTAGTGACAGATTAAATAACAAAAAATAGATAATTTGCCAACGCAACCACGATCAGCGTTTACCTTCATTGCGTGCTAGGTCGCATAAAAATTTTGTGATATGTATGTGAAAATATAATGTCTCCGAAACACCTTTGTACGTACCTTGGCGGATTTTGTGAAGTGTGTGCCTTGTAATAGTCATATCATATTGCTTCGTATGACTATTCCTAAACATTCCTAATGTGTGTTTCCCTGAGTGACAGATTATTGAAAAGAGAGCATTGCGACTCGTTATTATGTCTTTATTATAAATGTGTAAATATGTTTTGCACAAGCACTAACATAGTATATAGGAACAGAGTTTTGAAAGAATTGTATAAGACTAAACACGTTTAGCGGTACCCGTCTACCCGACCATACCATAAAGAATGAACATCAATATTTGAAAAGAGATTTCGGCTAGTCGTTCTTTAAAGGGTTTTGTTGAATCTTTTAGCCCTCGTTCCCACGAGGGTTTTAGTGGTCGTGACATAAAAAACAACACTATGCGCTAATATGATAGAGCTGAAAATCGAAGTGTCAAGTATCGAGTAGTTAAATCTGAAATTTAACAACTACAATTATACTTCAACAACAGAGTTCTATTTACTGTACTGTTTTTTCTATCGCGGCAACTAACTCTCGTGGGAACGTAGGCTTACACTTACTCACACAGTGACGTTCCGCCCTGTTTAACAGAAACATTGCTCTACAAACCCAACACTAACCAAAATCTAAACATTGCTCTACAAACCCAACACTAACCAAAATCTCTTTCCGAAGGTCCGTGTGCATTCTTTTAGGCCAGGTAATGTACTAATATTACCAGATATTGTACTAATATTACCAGGTATTGTACTAATATTAAAACTTGTCGCATTTCTTGTTTTTTATAATCTGTCATATAGTATAATGGAGTTTGAAGACTGTTGCGACTTGCGAAGGTGGATAATGCATTTTATTTTACTATGTTAATGTAATATAATGTAACAAACATCGAATCAAAAATGTTATTAGAAATATTCATAAAAGAATAAATTTTACGCTGCGAGTTGTTAATAAAAAACTAATAAAATTAGCACAAATAAAATACACTCAATATATTATTCTTCACGCTTATTGGGATGCCTGCACATTTGTTTTTAATGTGTAATATTATTATTATTGAATGATATATAAATGTGCACATATTTTTGTATGACTTTATTTGAATCATATCTTCGATGTTCCTTTTACAATTCGTATTTTACTTATGTACACTTAAAATGTATTAGAAAATATTATGTAAGAGATGGAGGAGATGTCTTAGAAATGTATGAAGCGTGGGCCAGCACTATGTACACTATATTTAAATATAGGTAAATAACATAGTAAACGTTTCCTATTTTTAATTTCACTTTGTTTTAATGTACATTTTAATTAACTTCGTCAAGGGGAGCAACACAACGTAAAATAAAACATGGCGGACCAGATCAGAATTATCCAAATAATGTCATTTTGACAATGACATGACTTGGCAAAGAAAGACGTATGACATTCAACAAGACGTCTGTTTCTAAAACTGTCAATTACGTCAAAGTCATGTCAAAACCACTGTCATGGCCGCCCTAAAAATAGGGTTCTCGCAAGAAAAAACTTTTCAAATAATTATTTTTGTACGCATGTACCCTTCTTCAAATTATGTATATATTTTTTGTATTTTTATGGAATTCCCATATTTTTTTCCTAAATACCTATGTGGTATACATAGAGCTGGCCCAAAATCAGCATAAGACGAAAAAGCTTATACTAAACGATGGAATTGATACATTCAATTAATTTTAAGTTAATTATATAATTCTAAAATGCTATAATTTAACTGTACTAGTCTTCACTAAATGTATATAATTTTAAGTGAAGTGAAGGCTTAAGTTTTTAGCGATTTAGTTTTAAATAACGTGCAATTTGTATGCCAAAATTTTATCATGTCCTCCACTTGAAATATTTTGCTATGTTCATTTTATAAGAATAGTTATGCTCTCTCTTCTACGAATATATTGTATGATAATATTATAGTGATATTTAGTTTAATCTCGTATAACCCATAGGTGCTACAAAACTTACTTAAATAGGATATAACTATCGTTAATATAATCATCACAACCCCTTCTTGTTCTTCTGTATGTTAGCCCAGATACACTGAGTTTTTGTTTTTAAAGTCCGAATATTTTGTCTGAAACTCTGAATGTTGTGAATGAATATAATATTAAATAATAATTAATTATCGCGCTCTCGATGTTTTCTAAGATCGGCGATATATATACGACATCTGAAAACCACTACAGTGGGCTTCGGCCTGACCGGGCATACCATCTCGCTCCGTCGGAGATCTCCCTTTGGGGCTTGCCACCACATTTCCCACAATATTATTAAACAAGAAGCATGTTACTGTGATTAATTTTCGTAGAAATCTTGCTGAAATACACAATAAGGACAAAATATATCCTACTGTTTCAGTGTAAAAGTTTCAAGAAAGATCTTGAATTAATTATTATTAATATTAGGGCAGTTGCATAAATTCTTGAAAGAATCAGTTAGACTCTAAAACGCCTCTGCTCAGAGACAAGCCTAAATCAACTTGTTGTGACATATTTAATGCTTTAAACTTTTTATCATGTTTAAAATGCATTATAGTCTATTCGCCCTAAGAAGGCAGTGAAACATGCGTATATATTATGTGAAAATGGCTTACTTTAATTGGCCGATGTGAACACATATTGTCGCGTGATTCACTGCCTTCTTAACGCGAAGAGACTGTAGGTACTTTAATTTGTATGAAATTGATGTTAAAATATTGGTATTATAGTCTATTATTAATGTTACAATAATTGTGATTATAGTAATAAAATCATGTATGATAATATTTGAGTTTTATTTTTTAGTTTTTGTCCTACAGCATACAATCTGCGCATGAATTTATATTTTATATGTATACCGAATATACCCATTAAATAATAATACTATATTACATCGTTTCTTAACCGGTGGGTCGCGAACCTTGGGGGGGTCGAGTTTGATTTTAAAGAGAGTCGCCGCCTATTGAAAAATAATAAATACGAACAACATATAGGTACAATATTAGTTTTTCGAACGAAAGCATTCGAACGTTCGAATCAGTGAAGGCTAATATAACCATTAGTCCATTAACGTATTGTTGATAAAAATAGCGCGCTACGTACGTACATATTATTATAATTTTAAACTGACGAGGTCGCAAGACTTAACTTTTTGCCTTTTTTTTGGGTCGCGACATAAAAATGGTTGAGAAACGATGCTATATTATAATTTATAACGTTTTCACACCAAGTCAGTCAGTCCTCTGCTACTACTTCTCAGTTCTCGAAGAACTTGTTACGGGTGCCAGAATATTTTTTATACTCATATATTTAAGATATTTATTATATGTATTAAATACACATTTAATGCACATCCACGTCCGAGGAGCACAGAAAACTTTTTTGTTACATTTGGCGCGAATAAATTAAATGTTAATGCTATTGGAAATGGTATGTAACAAAAGGTACAGGTCAGTGGCCGGTGGTTCCTTTAACTCCATTCCTATCGGCTTCACTTAGGTACCACTAACCTTTTGGCGACCTCATCCAAATCCCTATCGGGATACGGGCTAGGGCTTCCCTATGAAGGAGAACGGGCCTTCGCCACTGGTACAGGTACAAATAAAAAGCTTAGTCTTAATAAAAAATTTAATGTTACAGTATAAACATTAAGGTCATATACATGGCAGTGATGTTACAAGTTACTATTTATCATTATATAAATACAAATACAATCCACTATTTTAATGTTTCAGTATAATTATTAATAGTCTGATTCACAAGATCCCTGTCAGTGAATTTCTGTCCAAGGGCACCGAAAATGATGATGTAGGGCTTATTCGATTCGGAATGACCTCTAGAAACTTTTTGAAAAATTTCAAGGGGGGCTCGAAAAAATTGCAAAAGTTATAAACTATTTACTAAAAAAAAAGGTTTAATAGTTTCCGAGATATTTTCAAAAAACCATACCCCCTTTTTATTTTTTACTAAATCGTTTATAACTTTTGCAATTTTTTCGAGCCACTTTTGAAATTTTTCAAAAAGTTTCTAGAGGTCATTCCGAATCGAATAAGCCCTACATCATCATTTTCGGTGCCCTTGGACAGAAATTCACTGACAGGTATCTTGTGAATCAAACTATAAGGTCTTAACCATGAAGCTAGAACAAAACTTTGTACTAGCTCCATGATTCTTTCATGGCAGTGATATTACATGTTACTATTTTTTATCATTATATAAATACAATTTGTGTAATGTTTACGTAGTTTATATAAAATATTTAATATTTATTTTAAATTTATTATATGTGTATTATACTTATGTTTTTTTTATTTATTTCTTGTCTGGAAGAAAATGCTATAAGCATTAAGACCGCCTTTTTGTACAGTTCCTTTATTATTGTGTGTATCTTTTTTGGTGTGCAAATAAAGAGTTTTCTATTCTATTATATACTACAAATACAATCCACTAGACTCATAGACCTCCTGCCACTCTTAAAGCTTAAAATAATACATCCAACATTCAATTGTTACTAACATACCATAAAACTTCGAGAAAAACCAACGTTTAGCCTTAAGAGTAAAGCAGTGTCTCACGCCAACATTCCTAAATCATTCCTATGCTTACAAGCCAAATAATTTTCTAATTTTTTGTCAAAATTGAACAATACTGTCCCATCAGTTAGTCAATTTTCACACATTACACCCCAAATATGTCAAGAATTTAAAAAATTACAATTTCATTACTGGATTTTCTGCGATTACATTACTGTATTTGCCTACAAAATACCATTCTTTGGGACACAGCAGCACAACTCTAGACCCTCCTAAAACGCAGAGCCTCACCGTGCCGTAATCTACTATTCGCTATGAATGTGATTAGAATTTTACGAGACATGTAGAAAAAAAACCTTACTCTTTAAGTGAGAAATAAATAAATATACTTCTTTACAAAATAACATATTTGCGGTGAACACCTGAGCACTGAGACCATAGCGGGCCGACCTCCGACCGACGTCGACCTGAGACCAAACTTACCTAAGCGAGTACATCTAAACTAGCGCCCTACGACGGGCGACGTCCGACGACGTCCGTAGATATTTACCGTGATTCACAAGGAGCAATCGGCGAATTGACTCGTATCTTTACAATTATTTCTCTTAACAAAAGTGACCGAGAAGGACCGATCTGTAAAAGTTACTGAGTTACAAAATTACATACATCTGCTGAATTCAATCGCCTGAACGTTCATTAAATATAGATCGGGGATATTCATAAATACTTTATTATTCTAGGGGGTTGGTCAAATATGACATCACGTTACGAGTAAACCGATACAAACTAGCTCGCGACTAACAAAAAAAAATCTACGGAACTACAACGCAACAACAAGGGCGCGCGACGGCGGCCGGCCGGCGACACGACACTCACACCACACTAACACGGTCCGGCGACGGCTGCGGCTCGCCCCGTCAGTCCGGGGCCGGCGCCGCCACCACCTGCGCAGCCGCCTGGGCCGCCTGCGCCGCCTGCTGAGCCGCTTGCTGCGCGAGCGCGGCGTGGTGCGCGTGCGCGTGCGAGTGCGACGGCGGCGGCGCGGGTCGATGCAGAGTGAAGGCGTCGTACACTTGCGCCAGTTCATCCATGTGGTGCTCCTCCAGGCAGAGGAAGCCGGCGAGGTCGGGCGCGGCGCGGCGCGCGCACGCTAGACAGTGCACGACGTGCCGGCGCTCGTGCTCGCGCACCAGTAGCGCGTGCCACACCTCGCGCTCGCACACGCCGCAGTAGTGCGACGCCTCGCCGCGTGCGCGCCCGTGGAAGCGCACGGCGACGCCTCGCGCGCGCACCGCGGTCAGAGTGCCGGCGGCGGCGCGCAGCGTCTGCATGAGGCAGGTGCGCATGGCGCGGTGCAGGCGCGGGTCGGACACGCGGATGTTGCGCGCGAGGTTCCACGTGAGATGCACCATGGGCACGATGGACTTGAAGTTCTGCACCTTGTTCCACTCGTAGCGCTCGAGCGCGAGCGAGTACTGGCGCGCGGTGAGCGGGCCCACGTTCCAGGCGATGTTGTTGCACCAGCCGGTGGCCTGCACCCAGTGCACGCAGCCCGCGTTCACCCACACGAGGTCGCCGGGCCGTTGCGTGAAACGATACACGGGCACGCCGTGCGCGCGCAGCTCGTCGGGGTCGGGCCACCACGAGCCGTGCAGGTAGGACAGGCCGTGGCGGTCGCACAGCTCGCGCACGCCGCCCCAGTAGGAGTCGGGCACGCCGAACCACTCGCAGTCGCCGGGCCCGATGTTGATGTTGATGGAGCAGAAGTTGTTGTTCTCCTGGTGGCCGGGCGTGCGCGAGCCGGGCACCTTCATGTACAGCTGCACGGTGTTCATGCCGAGGATGACGTGGCCGACGTGCGACAGCATGTTGGCGGCGGAGGCGACGCGCGCGAAGGCGGGCAGCTTCTGCAGCTCGGCCAGCTGCGGCCGCCACTTGCGCTCGTCGGAGAGGTCGACGTTGGTGCCGAAGCGCAGCATGCGCGCGTGCCGGCGGCGCTTGGGGTGCGGCGCGTCGCTGTCGGAGGGCGGCGCGCGCTCATCGCGCAGGGAGTCGCGGAAGGAGCCGGCCTGATACTGCGCGTACTTGCGCACCGTGGTGTGCGAGCGGTGCGAGGCGCAGGCCCACACGCGCCGCCGCCCGCCCGCGTCCCAGTTCTCGTCGGCGCTCTGCATGAGTTGCGTGCGCACCTCGACGGCGTGCTCGGGCCACGCCTCCACCAGCGTCTTGGTGGAGAACAGGCCGAGGTCGAGCTTGAGCGCGGCGGTGAGGCCGCGCACTACGGCGATGGGGTGCTTGAGGCAGAAGTCCTGCAGCTGCGGGGAGAAGGCGTCGCGCTTGGACTCGACGTAGACGAAGGGCGCGGGCGGCGCCAGCTGCTCGGGCGTGAGGCGCGGCGGCGGCACGCCGGGTGGCTCGGGCGGGCCCAGCCCGTCGCCGAGCACGCACCAAGCGGACGGCGGCCCGGCTCCGTCCCTACGCACACGTTAAATTGCGTTAGTATTTTTCAGGATATATTTTTTTTATTTGGAGTACCTAGTTTATGTATATGGGTCCTACGTTCTACAGATTTTCGAGACAGTTCTTTATGAGAACTGTTTTAAAGTGAATTACAAAGTATTAGACTCACTTGCAGGCGTCGAGTATCTGCTTGGCGCTCATGCCGGAGTGGAAGGCGACGGGCTTGCTGGGGTCGGTGTGCAGCGGCTCCAGCTTGACCACCGCCTGCCGCCCGCCCAACACCGCCGTCCCCGTCGCGGGCGGTTCTGCTGTAACGACATACGTTTGCATAAATCAGTATTACCCAAACTGGGCGATAGGGCCCATAAACAATTGGGGGGCGCTGATATGAGTAGTATTATATTATTATTGCTCAATGTTGATTATTATTATTGGTTAATTTTGAATAAATAAAAGATACTCTAAAGGCGAGACTAATATGTTATTGAGGAGGTAAAAATTGGGGGCACTACAAAATAACTAATTTTCGAAGTGGGTGTTAGACGGAATGAGTTTGGGAACCTATGGCATAAATAAATAAAAATCACTTATTTATAATATAGGTTAGTAGTAATACATTTTTTACTAGCTTTAATAAAAAAGTTTTCGAGCGTTCTCCTGGCTATGACGTGTACTAACGTTGACCGCGGTTTCGAGTTAAAATCATGTTTCTCGATAGTGAACTTTGGAAAAGCCGCGGAAGCGTCGGTGCGTGTGTAACTTGTACACTTGTACTTACTTAATACTTATAACTAAAATATTGTAAAAAATATATTAAAAATACTTCCTAATAATATAAATGACAATCAATGTCATTGTTTTGTGACAAGTTTATTTCAAAATTACAATCTTCTTTTTTACTTTGTTCACAGCAAAGCACATTGATTGTGGTTTTTTTTTACATTAATAATAATTAAATAACAATGGACGCTTCACACCAGGTCAATCTGGCCCTGTACTAAGTATCCGAAGAACTTGTATCACAGGCACGAAGTCGCGCACAACATCTAGTAATTTATAAATTGCCTGAATGTTGAAAGTTAAAAGATTTAAATTTAGAAGGGAAGTTGAAAATTGGAGTCTCCACGCGCGCTCTTATTATTTTATTTAACTAATGTTATTTCTCATGTAATTTTAAGTTTTAACTATTAGTAGTGATTTTTTTCACTGTGTTTCGTTTTCATTTACTTAAATATAAAGTTATTTTATCTCACGCGAGTTCATTTTATTAATGAGTCCCAACTCCCGCGTAGCACGACACAGAAGCACTACCTATACAATAATACTGTTCTACTATACACATATTATTTTTATATACTATGCATATATTTAAATTTTTTATTATACTTTACATGTGCCCCGTAACCCGGACTAATAGTATCGCTGTTCGGTTATCTGTAGTACAATAGACATTAGCTTACGCGAAGATCTCACGCTTTGCCACTGCATGATTGAATCTATATTTCTAAAATAGCCGTAGCCTAAACCGTAAACCTAAATCCTAAAATATATAATCAAGTTTATATAATACATTTAATTAATTTTAATTTGTATGTGGAGAGAACCTAATTACCCGCGCTTGAGACACTTCACAACCCTTTTCAATTCTCGACGCTTTTAATCCCGACTACTTGAGTCAGACGTGAAGGAAGGCTATTTAAGTATTTAGGCTATTATTTTGTAATGTTAAATATTCCTGTGAATGTTATTTTTACATGGAAGTAGATTTAATGGCAGTAAAAATAACTAAACTGATGTTTTTATATCTTTTTTTATTATTTGATTCATAATTGTATAAAAAAATTATAATGATAATAACAATTATTATGAAATAACTTCTTTTGTTGTGTCATTTTTTATCCGCGGTAAGTACATTGCTTGAAACGGAAAATTTCAATCTGTTCAAAGTAGATTTAGCTTTTGAATACACTACAGTGGGTATAGACAAAAACGATACTCACTGCTAACGGGCTCCTTCTTTATTTCAGGCTGTGTATCCGAGAACTTCTTCAGCAAATCCTCGGCTAGAGATTCGGCACTGTCGCCGCCGGAGGCGCTAGTTTCGCTTTTCGCGACCTGTCAACACAAGAATACAATTAGTACACAATTAATCGGCAATTTTAAGGCCCCTAAAACCTGCCGCCGGGATATGGGAGTGAACCTACGACCACAATGTGTGTATATAATGAGATACAAACCGCCCGCGCTCTCGCCCCTTGCGCCAGTCGGTACTGCGACAGTAGTTGCTGCATCATCGCCTGAAAAATACAGAATACAATTAGCTTTGTGACATTCGAACAAATAAATATAAATTATTATAGAGAAAATTAATAAACCCCTGAACTTTATTAGCTAAAAAGATCGTATTGTACACTTTCATTCCTATCTCACAGATTCTATAAGGTAAGAATGAAAGTGTAGTATGCATACGTACGAAACGTACGTGCGTGCGTATGAAACGTGCGTGCGTGCGTACGCAATCTCTCTTCGTCCGCTCGCACTTTGCTACCTTTACCTACGGCGTACCTCAAGGGAGCGCCTTGGGATCGACGCTCATCTTAATCTATATTAATTACCTCTGCAATTTAAATATTCCAAATGGTAAAATTTATTCCTAAATGACGACACCGCCATAGTTCTTTCTTGCTCAACATGGGATGAGGTACATGGCTTTGTTAAAAAAAGGACTAGACCAAATAGCTTTATGGTTGGATAACAATTTATTAACTTTGAATGTCTCAAAATCCAATTATAAATGTTTCACAAATTATTACAGCTCTCAGCCAAATTCTAACTACAAACCAAAAATTCACGTCTGTAAAGACTTCACTGACCAAAATTGTTCATGTTGCAACATGAACAATTTTCATATCAAAAGTATAGATAAAATATCGCAAATGCGAATGTTTAAAATTATACTATTATAAATAATTATCAATTATAATGTTACATTACATTTAATTTTATTTTGCACACCATAAAGTGGTAGAATGAAAGATCAAATTATATTTATAGAATAAAACCATATTATTGTAACTTCATTCTGGCAATAAATCAATTATGAATCAACTAAATATCTAGGAGTAATGGTTGATCAGCGCCTTACTTGGTATCCTCACATTGATCTACTGATAGGTAAATTCTTAAACTTTCTTGGATGTTTAATACCCTTCCACAAGTGGCCGATGTAACCGTATTAAAACAAATATACACATCCTTGGGTGGTCTTACTATCTGTACGGAACCTTTACATCCCACACTTCTACCCTACACTTAATTCTTAAACTTCATAGTAAACTCCCTTACAATCCCAAAAAGCAAAATAAACAAGGAGGATACAAAATATTATATAAATATTGCATCTGTAACTCAAGTTAAAACTTTTTATGGCACGAGACAATTTATAGGACAATCAACTCTAATTTACAATAAATTAAATAAAATTCCTAATTTTCACCCCACAACGACCTATAAACGCAAGTTCATATCACAAAACTGGCTTCGGGGCAAAGAACATACCGTAATAGAAAAACTTATTGTATATTAGATTATAATTTACACAATAATTTTTTTCAAGCAAAGCGCGACCATCCTGCTTAGGGGCCATCCACATATTACGTCACGCAAAATTTCGACTTTTTGAACCCCTAGAATGTCACGCTTTTTAGTATCCCTGTTTCTGTATTTAACATGTACTGTCACACTTTGTATGAGCCCCCCCCCCCTCCCGCATTAGGTGTGACGTAATATGTGGATGGACCCTTATAGTTCTCGGCAATCTTCGTTTTTATATGAAAATGATACGAAAAGCGATGATTCTCGAAACATATTTGTACAAAATTGGTTTTACCAACTGTATAGTGAATATACTATACATATGCATACTATGTGTGTGTATAGGAGTGTATGTAAATGCAAATGAGTGCAAGTATAGTTTAATAACTTGTATAGTTCAATATCTTGTATAGTTTAATTTTACGGCTCACTCACAACTTCAGGTTTCAAAATTAATGTATCTTTTGTTTATTTACGGCAAGGGCGTGGTATCCTCACACAGGTTTATACTTAAAAGGAGACCCTAATATATATTTTTTAAATATACCGAATAAACATTTTTCAATCTCATTGTCATTTTCCACCTTTCTCAGTCCAGCTGTAGTGGAGATCGCTTTGTTTCAGTCTCGCATTTTGTTCTCCTTATCTATGTCTATCCAGCCGAATAGATTGCTTCGTCTCTCTCTCCACGTGCAGTCGTCTCGCTCGCACTCACCTGCTGCTGCGGCGACAGGTTGTGCGCGTTCCTCTGCAGGTACTGCAAAGTTTGGAGCTGGCCAGCAGTAAGCGGGGGCGGCTCCGCGCGGCCGGGATACGGCGGCGGCGCAGGTTTGGGCGCACGGGACGACATCTCCGCTGAAATGGGCAGGTTCCAGGCTTCTTCTATGGACGGTAGGGGGCGCCGTCTGCGGGGGAAATAGAGGGGTCAACCATCAATATCGACACCTAATAAACCACAGACGAGGCGTGCATACAAGACGGCTTCCTGAATATTACTTTAATTCTATTATTTAATATATATTAATTTTTAAAATACGGAATTGGTTCGTCATACAGTGTTATATAATATATCATACAGCACAATATTTTAAAGAGTATGTAGGTGTATCATTTGTTTACTCGACTACGGCGAAGACAAAGGGAAAGATAATGATTTTGGCAGTCTATGTATGTTCCATCGTAGCGCCTTAACTACTGATCCGATTTTAATGAAAGAGGTTTTAATTCGTAATGGTGTCCCGAATAACGTAGGCTATAATATAATTTGTGTAGTCCGGTTATATTTATATTTTTAACTTTTGATTATATTAAGTATTCTTCTGAATATCTGATCGAGGGTAATGATGAATTGATCGATACAGTGCTAATAGGCGAATATGATATTGTACCTTATTTAGTTAAGATTGGCTTAAGAGCTTACCAAGATATATTTCATAATTATGGAGAACTTAAATAGATACGCAAACTCAAGTGAAACATTTTGTTGCTTAAAGCCTTTTGAATGTTTAATTCTATTCAGAACTTCTTAAGCCAAGTAAATTATGTATTTGCAAATCTAAACGTAAACTAAGTCACGATCGCTATCTACGGCGTATATTTATGCTCGTATTTTGAAATTTATTAGCTTCACAGCTGTAGTGAATCATTTATAAGATATCCGAAGTACAGTGAAGGGATTGCGTTTGTTCCGTGGCCTTGTTTTGTACTATAATAGAATAATGTAGTGCTTATATCTAGGCAAGCTATTAGCTAGCTTCGCTTTAAAGCTAGGCGCGACGCGCGCGCTTTGTCGTGAAGAAAAATTTCGCGCTCTTTTGTACACGCCCTTAGTAGTGTAGTAGTTTTAGCACAATAATAAGCTACTCATATTCTTGTATTAACGTCGATGTAATTCAATGGTTTTACCATTATACCTACTCATAATCATAAATAATTGAAGTTTTGCTTTTGGTTCAGAGCCTTTAACAAAATAGAACAAAGAATGTTTAAAAGTTGTAAGATTTTAGCTAATTTAAAGAGTATAATGTAAACAGTAAGTCTGGTCGAGCATACCATTCTCTCTGTCGAAGACACAATACCTCAGTAACATCACTCCTCGTGTATAAATTGTATATTACCCTGCAGTGGCGAGGGGTTCCTATAACTCCATTCCTATCGGCTTCCCTTGTCACTTACCTTTTGCAAACCTTCATAGAAATCCCTACCTATTATACAGGCTCTGGCTTCCCTATGAAGGAGAAGCAGCCTTCGCCACTGATACCCTGGTACTCACTTGCCAGTAACGCTCGGCATAGGCGCATGGCCTCAGTAACATCACTCTTTAGCAGTGGCGAAGGCTGCTTCTCCTTCAAAGGGAAGCCGGAGCCTGTATAATAGGTATTAGGTAGGGATTTCTATGAAGGTTTGCAAAAGGTAAGTGACAAGGGAAGCCGATAGGAATGGAGTTATAGGAACCCTACGCCACTGCTCCATAGTCCTTGTGTATAAATTGTATAATACCCCGGTACTCACTTGCCAGTTACACTCGGCATAGGCGCGTGGGCCAGCTGCGACCTCAGGAACGCCAGCCGCTGCCGTAGCGACGCGTTATTCGCCGTGGCCGCGCTGCCCCCGTTGGTGTAGCAGGCGAAGGCGTCGCGCGGCATCTGACAACTCTCGTACAGGCTGCCGAGGTTCGTCCAGGCGGCGGAGTGGCCCTTGTCCAGCTGGACCGCGCAGATGTACGCCTGCAGCGCGTCCATGGGTTGGTTTTGTTGCTGGTACAGAACCCTGCGAGGAAAGAATCATATATTTTATTAATTCTTTAACTTTGATTGAATGAATATAAAGATCGAAATAAAAGTTTAACGAGTCACGAAATTATGTCTATGTTGATTGTACTTAAGGATTTTTTGTATGGATTTTTGACATGATCAAAATCCATACAAAAAAAACTCGAGTCGACAGCAAACTGTTTGTTTGGTAATAAAATTATATTTGATATCACAAAAGGAGCAAGATTTAATTTAGTATACTTTTATATTCACGCTTTGATTTCAATGAAGTTATCGTCCTGGCTATCTCTACAAGACAGTAAATGCCAAGTGTAGGGATCTTTACGGCTTTGAAGACCGATATCGCACTTTTAGTGTTACGAGCAGTGAAGGATTCCATCAAGCGATTTAACTTCAAGTCTGCTTGATTATCCCCTACTTTTTAACGAGCGGTCCAGCTTGTACATCAGTGAGAATGTTTTGTATTTTTCATTTCAGTCTACTGTGTACACAATTTTTTAAATTGTCAATTGACCACAAAAGCCCTAAAAAGCTCATCAAAACTTTAAATAATCGGCAAACAATTTTCGTGCGAATCCCGCAACTGACGCGACGACGCTCGAATGAACATTTAATATTTAACAACTTAATTTATTCAGTGAGAATTAATTGGCTTCCGCAAAAAGCTCGCGGCATCCGTGCAATTTGCTATAAAAAAATAAAAATACACTGTGTACTTTTTTATACGCTTTCACTATATTTTTAGAATGGCTGTGTTTACAGTTTACACTATTACTAGATCGGATTTATGTCGGTTTTTAAAGAAAGTAGACTACAATTATTTTATTACCTATCTTTATCTCTTGTTCGAAATATTTCTTGTCTCATTAAAACTCGAAATAGGTATCTTGCGATTCAAATGAGAATAGGATCGAGTCGGCGCCATATTGTATCGAATTAAGACTGTTATGATAGTTAAATGTGTGTTTTTATATAAATTCGATGCAAGACTATTAACATTTATATGCACAGAAGTTTTTCTGAAAATCGCACTTTTCATGTGATATTTGGCAGGAAATGGTCATTGACGTTCCTATTCTCATTTGAAACGCGTTATAACTATTACTTTTAGCATAACTGTATTTTTTTTATAAAATCTATAACCCGAGTTGACACCGTCTCCAAAACTTACCCAATAGAGCACCACGTGTCGGCGTTCCCTTCGGACTTCTCCACCGAGTTCCTATACGCGACGAACGCGTCATGCACCTTCCCCTGGAAGGCGAAGCACCTCCCCAGCAGGTACAAGCCGGCGCCAGACTCGGGCTCCGCGACTACGGCGCGCTGGAGGCACCATATCGCCGCGCGGGCTCGCGACGCGGGCTCCCCGAGCGACGCGCAACGGTGGAACAGCCAGCCTGTACAAATTGTTATTACATTTAGATTATGTCACCGTAAAATTGTAAAAACGGTTAGATTGTAATAAAACTAGTGAAATTGAAAATGATAGACTTCCGACGCGAATATGCTGCCTATAATTTCACATATTATTTTTCGTTAGATTAAAAATATAGGTATAGTTTTTAATCTTTCGACAAATTTTTACAATCTAATTAGTTATGTTACAATCTAATGGTTTTTACAATTTTACGGTTACGGTTTTATCATACATCCTCTGTACAGGTTGTGTAATGTGTTAAAAGGTGGAGGTGTGTGTACTTTTCACTCACATAGACAATAGAATAGTCAATACTAGCCGTTGTATCTATCCCAAAGGAATGCTATACTTTTTCGGGATAAAAAGTAGCCTTTGTTTTAATCCAGAACCTAAACTACTACCATACTAAATGTCATCGAAATCCATTCAGTAGTTTTTGAGTGTAAGAGTAACAAACATCCATCCATCCATACACCCATCCATACATACATACATCCATCCATCCCTCCATCCTCACAATCTTTCACATTTATAATATTAGTAGGATTTTATGTACCTACTCTTTTTATTTTAATAAAGCTTTAACGTCTCCATGCAAATCGCTAACACAGAAATAAACTTTTGATACGTCAAGCAAGGACACAGGTTTATTACGGAACAAGGATGCACCGCATTGAGACTTGAGAGTTGAGATATTATGTATTTTAATGCCCAAGTACCAAGAGCAGGTAGATTTCGTTGTCAATTTAAAATGATATTATGCTGACTAACTGCCGACTACCATGTGAATTATCCTACCAGTAACGAACACTCAAGCGATAATGAATATTTAAATTATGATGCTTTGTTCTATTAATATCACAATCTAAATATATAAAAGGCATACCTGACTGATTCATCTATCAACGCACAGCCGAAACTACTGAACGGATTTAGCTGAAATTTGGCATACAGATAGTTGTAATGACGTAGGCATCTGATAAGAAAGAATTTTTGAAAATTCGCTCACTTAGGAGTGAAAAAGGGGTTAAAATTTTGTATGGAAACCGCACTCCATCGGACGAAGTCGCAAAAACTAGTCTACTGATAAGTGATAAGTGCCAGAGAGCGTAGTTGCATGTTTTGTCTCTGTCGCTCGATATAAATTAAGCAGCGACAAAACATCCGAATAAGCTATTCGACACTTATATGAAGATGTGAAACAGGTCCTAATTGAAGCACATCCATTATGTTATTTAAATATTGAGCATCATTTGAATAGATTAAAATATGCAAATACGTTAGGTACAATCTTTATACGCAAAACCAATCTACTTAAATACTTTGGCTTCTCCGCCGAAGGAAAGCGCGGCTCGCGTATCTTAAATCTTTCATCCGAGAAGATTTATGTACAGCCGTCGACAGATCAGAACAACGACAGAACCATATTGTCAAGTAATAAGGTCGAAAACTTGTACACCGGAGTCCGGATCTGCCGACTGCCGTAAGTGAAGAAAACATCCCGGTATTTAGTATTCATTAAGCTAAAATAAGATAACGTCTATATTGGCTTCAGTAATCATCATCATCAGTGTCTAATAGCCTGGGCCACTAGGGATGGAGTTGAATGGACCTCGACATTTGAAAAGAGATATAATATACAGTTTGTAGAATGTAGAACATGATATTTCGTTAATTAATGATTTTCAGTTTTGGCTGTGTTATAATATTAAGAGTTTTGTTTCTTTTGGCATGGATGTGCATTGTGCATGCCTTATGAAAATCCCAGTGAACCGTACAAGGTCATAGGCTACTTATTTTGTCGCAAAATAGTAGCATATACCTTCCTACCTTCCTCGTGGTCTTAAATTTGTGGCAAACATCAAAATCGGTCCAGTAGTTTCGGATCCAATTCAAACAAACATACATACATACGAAGTACAAACGTACAAATCTATACTCTTCTTACTATATTTAATAATATTATAAATGTTAAAGTTTGTGAGGATGTATGGATGGATGTTTGTTACTCCTTCACGCAAAAACTACTGAAGGGATTTTGATGAAATTTGGTATAGTAGTAGTTTAGGCTCTGGATTAAAACATAGGCTACTTTTTATACCGGAAAAGCACAGTATTCCCGCGGGATACCCGATAGTATATTTACGCGGGCGGAGCCGCGGGAAACAGCTAGTTTAATGATATAAGTATAGATTGATGATTCATATATCTATTATATATCCTAAAAATTAATCATCAAATGAATCACGCATCACTTTACGGAAATCCGGACGGAAAGTTCACATACTGAATCGAATAATATTAATATTGTAACTACCTAAATGAATTACATATTAATTCGCGGAATAACTCTTAATAATAACAATTATTTCCATTATTAATAACAATATACACCGTTAGATCCAGTTCAATCTAAACGTACATAATATACAGATAGCTAAATAATAACTACATATAATGTTACTAAGTTTAATGTCACTAATTTACCGTGAAATAAAGAATATATTATGTACATTAATGACACATTAATTTCGTCGAATTTAATCTTTTTGTTTACGTTTTGATTAAATTGGATTTGAACAGAGTATAATTTGACAATTAATATACTAATCTACACTAATATTATAAAGAGGAAAACTTTGTTTGTATGTTTTTATATATAAAATTCTCGTGTTCGGGGACACACTCCTTGGTAAACGGCTTGACCGATTCTTACATTTTTTTGCATATTTGGTAGGTCCGAGAATCGGTCGCCGGTCGTAATCTATATATTCTATCTACACTAATATTATAAAGAGGAAAGCTTTGTTTGTATGTTTGTTTGTTTGTTTGTAATGAATAGGCTCAAAAAGTACTGGACCGATTTCAAAAATTCTTTCACCATTCGAAAGCTAGATTATCCACGAGTAACATAGGCTAAATTTTATTTTGGAAAAAAATAGGGTTCCGTAAAATATTTGGGTTTTTCGGACACAAGGTGTAAAAAATCAACCAGAAAAGTTATTTATTTTGCGTACGCTGCCTAAACTATAAAAGATAGAACCATAAAATGTTCTAATTAATTGTAGATCTTATAAATATCTACAAAAAAGTCCGCGACACACTATACCTATCTATGTCGAGTGAGGCACAACAACCATTTTTTTATTTAGAAATCTTGAATTTTTTTTGGCCTACATTTAAACGCGTTTATTTTACTCATGCTATGAATCCTTATCAAAATAAATTATTTCATCAATAAGTACAGTTTATGTAGATAATATTTGGTCTTTGAATGATTGAAATTGGACGTGTGGTTTTGAAGTTATAGCGAAATTAAAATATGTATTACGATTTCTGCTGCACGGCCCGTTGCGAAGTGGGCGTCACCAAGGCGGGGGTGCGCGTGCGGGGGGGAGTTTAGATTTATGGTATTTCATACGATAAAAGTATACCCACCTACTTATTTCATTGAGTTTTAGTACCTTTTTAGTACCTATATTAATTTGTTTTGACTAGATTTCGCCCGTTTTGTTAGAGGTTTAAAGACATTCTGTAGTATTAGTATCGGTATTGTACCCGTGCGAAGCTGGGGCGGGTCGCTAGTAATATTATAAAGAGGAAAAGTTTGTTTGTATTGAATAGGCTCCTAACTTCTAGATCGATTTTGATGAAATTTGGCAGAGATACAGAGTAGACCACGGGGAAGGACAATAGGCTACTTTTTATGGCGGAAAAATGTATGGTTCCCGCAAGATTAACTTTTGCGCATACAATAGCTGGAGAGCTACTAAGAAATTTTGAGTAGGTATTTGAGGCACGTTGAAACCTTGTCCTGTACTTCTCCTATTGTACCTCAACACGAGAATGCAGGCCTGGCTGGTCAGAAGCGGAACTTAGCCAAAATACAAATTTTTGAAAAGTAGATTTTTTTATGCCCGAAAAACATGTTTGAGGCATTATGAAATTTTGATATACTGTTAGTATAATGTATAAGGAGTTGGGAAAAAAAAAGCCCCGTAATTTAGTCGGAACTTTAACCTAGCCATGTCAGTTTAAAAGTAAATAGTTTAAAGGTTAAAAATAGGTGTGTGAGGCACTTCGAAATTTGAGTAGGGTATTATTTATTATTTTAAAAAAATACTGTAAAAAATACAGATAATTTTATGGGAACTTTCCACCTGCCATGTGACTTAGAAAATCGAGAAAATCTGGCTTTTAATTCATGATTTTGAGACATCTATCGGTCATTTTATGAACTGCAATATACGTTTGAAAGGAGATGCGACATCTAGGAAGCTCTCAAAGAACTACGTGGTCAAAAAATAAAATTGCGTATTGTGCAATAACCTAACTCACTTACTACGTCAAAATGTATTTATAAAACGAATAGGTATTAATTAAATAGAAATGGCATACGAACCAGCCTAATCTACCATTTACATTAAGTAGATAAACGTAAAAGCGACATCTAGGAAGGCATCAAGGAACTACGTGGTCTTAGTCTAATTAATTTTTCGCAAAGTCGATATGAGTCGTTTTTAATTGATTTTCCTATAAAAATCGAAGACATCCATTCGTTGTTTATACAATATTGTATGCAATAAAATTACATATTGTGCAATAGTCTAATTTACTCGACAAATTTATAAAATAAATAGGTATTTATTAGTGGTGGGTCGTCGACGCTTTTTCAATCAACGAAACGAGACCGTTTATCGTTCATCGTAAACTAGTTGAAAAAACAGTTTTTTTTCGACTAGTTTACGTGTTCGACGAATACTGAACTGTGACAAACAAAGTAGTTTTGTTGAATGAACGACTTTCAGCATTAACTGTTTTGACAAACTTGTTGTCGTTTGCTGATCGACGCGACTAGTGATGACGACGAACGACGAGACGGTTTAATCTGTGAGCGGTGGAAATGAACTTCCCTTCATACTTTTTCCAGGCTTAGGACTGGCAGGCATGCAGATTCATTACTGTAAAGAACAGAGATAGACGTATTGCTCGTGCCGAGTCGTCGTGCCCCGCGCCCGTCCGTCGATCATGTCGTCGCGTCGCGACGAACGGTCTCTGTCGCACGCACCGTTCCGGCATATGGCAACCGTTCACGCATAGACTAGTTTATCAGTAGACGCTAAACTAGTTTACCCGTTCATGACAAATAAACAGTTTAATAAAACAGTTCGTTCATTCAACGCCCATCCCTAGTATTTATTAACGGCATACGAACCAGCTTGACCTACGCTGATTTACATTACCTATCTACGTAAAAGCGATATCTAGGAAGGCATCAATAATAATAACTCCCACACCGATCTCGGTGACGGTGGCCGGTTTCATTGAAACCAGGCTAGTTACGCAGGAGTAGTTATAGTGCCCAAGTGTGTGCGCAGTACATAAGAGCACTCTCTCTTCCTTTTTACTCTCGTAATGTAGCTTTTTGTATGTTCTTCAAATAATGTCTAACATATTTTTGGCTATTCCTTAAGAATTTTTAAATATAATTTTTTTTCTCCTTTTTATCAAAGCGGGATTCGAATTTTTTTTTGAGATAGTTTAAAAACTATGCAAGTGAACTTCATGGGTGTTTTACTCGGGCATTTGTTATTAAATACTCTTTCGAATTAACCGATATAACGGCGATGTCCGATGTTTGGGCCAAATAAAACACTGTGCGGAGGCATCAAATAACTTTGTGGTCTTGATAAAATATAATCTTGGTAAAGTCGATATTATGAGTAGTTTAATTGATTTTCTTATAAAAATTCAATAAAATTAAATACGTATTGTGCAATAGAGTCTAATTTACTCGACAAATTGTATTCGTAAAACGAATAGGTATTAATTAAATAGAAATAGCATACGAATAACAGGCTACGGTCTACATTACCTACCAAAGTAAAAGCGACATCTAGGAAGGCATCAAAGAAATCACCGCCTATCAGGGTAAAAACATGAGTTTCGATGTTCTCGTTACAGTCCGTTTTCATCTCTATGGCACGGTAATAAGGTTAATTATTTAAAGCAAAAATAAAGTTTTGTAATTGGTATTTTACAACGCATGCCATAGATTATACAGATACATACGCGCAGGCGCTAAAAACTTTATAGTTGCAATTAAAACGATCAGTGTGATCAATTTGTCGAGTAAATTAGACTATTGCACAATGTGTAATTTTATTGCACACAATATTGTATAAACAACGAATGGATGTCTTCGATTTTTATAGGAAAATCAATTAAAAACGACTCATATCGACTTTGCGAAAATTATCAAGACCACGTAGGTAGTTCCTTGATGCCTTCCTAGATGTCGCTTTTACGTTTATCTACTTAATGTAAATGGTAGATTAGGCTGGTTCGTATGCCATTTCTATTTAATTAATACCTATTCGTTTTATAAATACATTTTGACGTAGTAAGTGAGTTAGGTTATTGCACAATACGCAATTTTATTTTTTGACCACGTAGTTCTTTGAAAGCTTCCTAGATGTCGCATCTCCTTTCAAACGTATATGCATAAAATGACCGATAGATGTCTCAAAATCATGAATTAAAAGCCAGATTTTCTCGATTTTCTAAGTCACATGGCAGGTGGAAAGTTCCCATAAAATTATCTGTATTTTTTACAGTATTTTTTTAAAATAATAAATAATACCCTACTCAAATTTCGAAGTGCCTCACACACCTATTTTTAACCTTTAAACTATTTACTTTTAAACTGACATGGCTAGGTTAAAGTTCCGACTAAATTACGGGGCTTTTTTTTTCCCAACTCCTTATACATTATACTAACAGTATATCAAAATTTCATAATGCCTCAAACATGTTTTTCGGGCATAAAAAAATCTACTTTTCAAAAATTTGTATTTTGGCTAAGTTCCGCTTCTGACCAGCCAGGCCTGCATTCTCGTGTTGAGGTACAATAGGAGAAGTACAGGACAAGGTTTCAACGTGCCTCAAATACCTACTCAAAATTTCTTAGTAGCTCTTGGGCTACAAGTTTCGGGAAACATCTAGTTTTTTATATAAGGCAAAACAACATTTACCGGGTCAGATAGTCTTCTATAATAATGTATATTTTACAATGGCCTCACACGTTTGACCATACCGTTCGATACAAGTTGTAAGAATGTAGGAATGTGAAGAATGTCGCATGTCTGAGGCCACAACTCACATGGGACAAACAACAATAGATTTTTATTCTTTTATAGATATAAGTAAATCTATGGCAATAGAGTCTGATGTTCAGAGTACGCCTTCGAACGCCTTACTGAAAATAGCTTAGAGCTTTTTGAACTTTGTTAGATCTTCATATTTTAAGATTCAACATAATATTATGTTTCACTTATAAAAGATATAAAACATCGTTAGGGAGGAACTAAGATGTATTTGACAATCAGTCTTCAGTTTTTTCCAATTATTTTAACACTAGTCAAAATATTTTCTTAAAATTTCTATAATTCTTTTTTTAAACCAGCTATTTTTTTCCCAATTTTATTAAAGCCGAAAAGCAATTCCCTACCACTTTGAACAATCAAAACTCAAAACGTGAACCAGTGAATTTAATTTCAATTAAAATGTCAGTAAACCTAAGTCATTCACCTTTGCCATTGGCGGTGTTGCCGGTGTGGTATTCCGTATTCCGGACTCACCGGTCTCATATTAGATAACGTGTGAATCGACTGTATAATATTAATGTACCTTCTAATTTACCTACGTTTTATTGAGGTAAAATCATAGACGATGCATGTTGAGGCAAAAAGTGTAAATGGCCCCAATTTTGATATTTTAGGGCCATTTTGACATTTGAAATAAAGTGAAAACAAGATGGCTAACATTTGAAGTATGGTGTAAACCAAGATGGCGTGACTTTTTCTTGTAGGTATATGAAGATTTGTTCTGTCAAATGTACGTAATATCCTATCTTGAGTTTTGAAATCTTTGGGTAAAATGCTACGAAGCAAGTGACCTAATCGTTATAATTATTATATACATAACTTACTTAAAAATATATTTACACAGTGGATAAGCTATACAAGATTGTGTCCTTGTGTTATTACGTTCGGAAAGTCTCTTGACAGACATGGACAAAACATTGTATTGCTTATCCACTGTGTAAATATTTTTGTTACTAAGGGAGGTAAGATAATGTACCTATATTAATACGCGAAGCAAAAACTGTGTACTCCGTCTAACGAAAATTATGCTGATGGAGGAAAGGCACAGTTAAAGTTTATATGCAGGAGGACGTTTTACTCTACCATTCCCAGACGTAGCTATTTTGGGTTCAAACTTAAACCATTTCAATAAATATATTGCGTTCTTCCCTGAAAAGTATAAATCTTACTCTCAACGAAAAATATCTGAAATATTTATTATAAAACTGAAAACTCCATCGAAATAGAATCAAACAATATCGAACAGACATGAAAAATGCGTTACAAAAATCATTTCGTAATCCAAATTTAAAAAGCGAATAGCGACTAACGTTAAAACCAATTAAAAAGTTCTAGTGAGCTTTGTGAAATGCCATCGTATTTGTGCTTTCACTTTTCACTTGTATTTGAGCTAGCGTTTCGCATCAATCAATTAAAAAATACATCGGTGCATTTTTTTCTGTTTACAACCCGATTCCTATCGGATTCCCTTTCAATAACAAATACCTGCGGGGTAGTAAACAAACCAATATTCGGTATTTGTTGTCTGAACTACAGAATAGGCATGTTGCCGAAAAAAATTTTTTTCGTCTATTCGATGTTAGTCAACATGTTAATAAACAATCCAGAACCCATTTTTGTATATCTGAAAAAATAACGTAGATACTATCCATTGAAATTTACAATATGAAAGAGAGCGATATATCGGCCTGTGACGTCACAACCTGCTACCGCCATACATTTGTCATCGCAAAATGTATGGCGGTAGCAGGCTGTGACGTCACGAATCGTTTTGCGAGAAAGGGATGGACAATATTTTTTATTTGCTTATATTTTTTAATCGCGTCACTCTAAATACCTATTTCTTTCAGATTTATGTATCTTTAATCAACAATTATAAAATTTAATTTGTAAAACTGTGATATTCCACAGAAGGCAACATCCCTATTCAATAGAGATCGAGTGTACACATCATTTATTTGTTATCAATCAAATTGGGTACACGACTACATCTAAAATATTAAGTTTCATTAATGTATTCAGAAATTTTAAGGCATTACTACTTCGTAAATGTAAAAAAATATAATATTTTATTTATAGTTTAGTCATTAGATACATCTAAAAAGTACAAAAAAAATTTTTTTTTTCTTGCTAAATTAGTAAACAAAACCTACATAATTAGTTTACTTACATCATATACAAAAACTTTTACTATGGTATGTATGAACTTAAACGCACAAATATCGGAGATATTTACAAATATGTTCCTGCGGCCGTATACTTCATACGATTTTACATGGACGTGACGTCATAGCTACGTACGACTTTAGTATGGAGCGTTTTCACGGGACTTGCGAAATTTTGCAAACAAATCGCTGTACCTTTGAAAATATTGACTTTTGATATACGGTTTCTTCTGAGAAGTTACTCATATTTAAGAGTACTATTCATTTATGCAATAAAAAAAATTCATTCGTGTAGCCTATTGTGTATTTGTTTATGTTGCCCGCGACTTCGTGCGCGCAAAAGTTAATTTCGCAGAAACCGTACATTTTTCCGCGATAGAAAGTAGCCTATGTCCTACCCTATGGTCTACTCTACATCTGTGCTATCATCAAAATCGGTCCAGTAGTTTCGGAGCCTATTCAATGCAAACAAAGAAACATACTTTTTTCCTTATTATATTAGTAATTAGTATAGATCAGTGTTTTTCAACCTGTGGGTCGCGACCCCCTGGGGGGTCGCGAAGCTCCTGTAGGGGGGTCGCCGGAGGTCGAGAGAACTTTACTTAAAAACAATAAAGATTAAAAAGATTGATTTATTAAGTAATATAATTTTAACAAAAGGATATAGGTACTCATAAATCGATCATCGATGTATGTAATTGTAAAATAATGTGTTTGACGTACTATATTATGTACTTATATCTCAATCCTAATTATGGAGACGGGAATAAGACGAGATAAAAACGTCGTATGGAATGAATAT
The DNA here is from genome assembly GCA_905404095.1 of Glaucopsyche alexis. Lineage (NCBI taxonomy): Eukaryota > Metazoa > Arthropoda > Insecta > Lepidoptera > Lycaenidae > Glaucopsyche > Glaucopsyche alexis. The sequence continues at coordinate 7,272,849 of FR990051.1, read as the reverse complement.
TTGTAATACTGTAACATACACATACCTACATACATGATAAAAAAGCGAAGGGTCGGGGGGTCGCGAAATATTTTTTCATACAAAGGGGGTCGCATCATGAAAAAGGTTGAAAAACATTGGTATAGATGATGAAGGTGATACAATGAGTTGGAATACTAATTGGCTAGGAAAGTAAGTATTAAAAATATATTAAACATTATCAGGCTAGCAAAAGTATTACACATTTTAATCATCATAATATGATATGGGATATTATCCCGTTTTCACAATGACTTCATCCTGCGGTAGAAACCTATCAATCCTGTTCACAATACCTACTCTAGTTTCACATTATAATTAGCTATTTATATAAAAACCCGTATAACTTATACATTCCTCGGATACGCAACTAGTTCAACACGTGTCCACATCCGACTCGTCCCTGTAAGGCTGGCGGAAACGAAAACTGGGCCGATTCGAAGAAACGTTTGTACTTTGTAATTAGGGAATATTATTCGAATATTCGAATATTCGTTTTATTCGAATATTCGACGATTTCATTATTCGAATATGACTGGGTTCAATATTCGAATATTTCGAATAAAACGAATAATAAAAATATTTTATTTATTTACCAAAAATATGTTAATAATAGCAATAAACTTGTATATAAACCGGAATGTTTCGTTATTTAATACATTACTTTTATTATTTATTAATATTGTGGTCAATAATATCCTAAAACAGATTTTACTACACTGTTTGTGAAAGAATACATACAAATAAAATAATATTTAAGGTGAATACAGACGTCAGCGAAAGAAATCCATACTCACACGCTTGTCAAAATAACCAAGAGCGTGTTATGATTTATGACGTGTCTAAGGAGGGTTGTTACTATAAAGCAGTGTTTTTCAACCTTTTTCATGATGCGACCCCCTTTGTATGAAAAAAATATTTCGCGACCCCCCGACCCTTCGCTTTTTTATCATGTATGTTACAGTGTTACAAATATTCATTCCATACGACGTTTTTATGTGTCTCCATAACTAGGATTCGGATATAAGTACATAATATAGTACGTCAAACACATTATTTTACAATTACATACATCGATGATATCGATGATCGATTTATGAGTAGGTATATCCTTCTGTTAAAATTCTCTTACTTAATAAATCAATCTTTTTAATCTTCATTGGTAAGTTCTCTCTACCTCCGGCGACCCCCCTACAGAAGCTTCGCGACCCCCCAGGGGGTCGCGACCCACAGGTTGAAAAACACTGCTATAAAGCATAATACGATTTTTAGTTTCTTAACCTTACTGTTCGATTTCGTTTAAAATAACTTTCCTAAAGAGAATTTACCATGATCTACCAGCATGGAAAATTGTAAGTTCCTAATCTTCATAGTTCAGAAATGACAGAAAGGGGTGAAACTAATTTGGAGGCCGATTACTTGGAAATGGTTGACTTCGTAAATGTCATGTATAAAACTTTTCCTTTATTTTAAAAGACATAATATTCAACACACTTGGCAACCGGGATGGCTTTCCATACACGTGAAGTGTTTATAACTATGTAATAAAATTATATTTTTTTTATCAAACCAAAACCGATATCTAGACGCAATATAACTAGAAGAGCAGATAGAAAGAGAGACAGGTAGACGAACAGAGTGAAACAATAAAGGATACCTGTTAAGTTGATTATTACAGTATTACACTGGCCTGCAAAACACTTGTTCTAACAAATCGTTCAACACATTTACACGTTATATAAAATTGCAGTTTTGAATAACTCCTCGAGGCCTGACAACAGCTTGGAGGAGGTTTGTCATACTGAAAACGAGGTTTTAGAGCTGAATTATGCAATATTCTCTCCTATTCTTATATCAGGGCGTGTTTTAGTGCTGTGAGGGTACTAACTGTGGGTGATAATTTGCGGCTTCTGACTAGCCTTCTAAACTCTTCTCAGGGTATACTTAATCGGGTTGAGGTGAGGATAATAAAGAGAATCTTTAAGAATCTCTTGACCATATCTTTCTCCGGGTAGAGGTCCAATTGTCATTATGTGGCCACATACTCAGCGCGGATTCCTGAAAGTATGCCAGCCCATTGTATATGTACTATACCTGAGCATACTGGACTCTATCTGAAAAGTAAGCTTCAAGATATCCCCTACCAGGTCACGTTTACTTAGCCTCCCTTCAGAAGTTCACTTTAACTTGTGAAGTTAGTGAGTAAATCCACTCATCTGGGACCAAAATTCTGGACCATTCTCGTTCATCCTTTTGTATGTGTCCACGGACGTATCACAGTGTTGCTACTCGATACTAGGGCTCTCGAGTTTGGTATCAAGGTGAGACCACTCGCCCTTCGCCACGGTCTTAAGGGATTCAGTGAAGAAGATTTACTTAAGCAAATCTTCTTCACTGTGCCGTCAGTAACATAGTTCCCTGGGGTCTGAAGAAGTTGTTTCTGAACTTAACTGCATTTAAGTGTTGATTTTCAACAAGTGGAAACAATTGAACGGTCTTGCTAAGCGCTGAGTCTGTCATTCAATCCAAAGTCTTGCACGGCCTTGTCAAATATTTTTCAGTCTCTTTGTACCATCGCTTCATCTTCTTAACGGTTCGTAACTTGACACACTCTGTTCTTGCAGTACAACGCCTGATGCCTACTTCTGCACTGATGCCTACTTTCAGAAAAACCATCAACTCATTCTTCAGGCTATGATACAATTTTTAAATCCATTGTTTTCTAACTTCCTTTTTGTAATAAGGCTCATCGTTGAAAGATTGAAAACATAAAGACACCAACAACACGGATAACTTGAAAATAGAAAAAGGTTATTTTGTTTTAAAGATTTTCCTCCCACTTTTGTTGTTATGATAACATTAAAATCTTTTTTGAGTACTTTTTATTTTGACGGTTTATCTTGTTTACTTATTACGGTTTATATACACATGTACCGATTAGGTCTGGAGCAGACCATTATGACAGCACGATACTCGTATGTTTAGAGTTTTCACTTTTCAGCTGCACTATATTAGAACAGAGCACTATTTACAGTGCATTCCGATTTCTGTGCAGTGTTCCAACTCTGCAAATATATTTCTCTCCAACTCTAAAAAATCTTATATATAAATAATAAAGAAATATGTTCTGTAATATTCGTGTTCTTTATAGATATACATTAAATTATACTACCAAAAGTTTAATTTAAAAAGAGAGACAGTAGGTCTGACTCTTTAAATCGATTGACTATGTTGAATCGATCAATAGCTTAACTCAATTAAAAACCAGAAAATACGAACCTCTAAAACAAACCCCATAAATTTCTCCCGCCTAGAGGATCTTTTCCTTAATTTTTTGAACAAACCACTTAGTTGACAACCAAATCCATGATCTGCTCCAGACCTAAACCGTTCGTGTTAATAGTTTTAAAAAAGTAATTGCGATTTAGTATTTTAAGTCTGAAACTTAAAAGAAGATTTTTTTATCAAAAAGACGTTGATTTTTTTTAGAGTAATTTGTGAAACATGTCACATTTTGATATTATTCAATATGCAGGTATATATAAACGCATTATATTACTTGTATTTAAAGTTTATTACTAATATTCGTATTATTCGAATTATTCGAATTTATTCGAATAGTGTTTGGCCATTATTCGAATTATTCGAATAGTAAAATTTGTCGAATAATAACATTCCCTATTTGTAATGCAACTCACTTTTACATACAAGGCGAATGGCTATTGCTGAAACATTGCAGTTCATTGTTTCGCGATTTAAACTTCCTTGACGTATATTTAAAGTAGCTTGAAGTATCATAAGTCTTTAATTTTAAACTATGCGCCGTGATAATTCAAATTTCAAATATAGGGGCAATAGGAAACTTTCATTCTGTAATAAAGAGTATAATATTATAGTATTTAATACACAATAATTGGATTTATAATGGCGTCACATAGATTATCGTGTATTGTCATCCGAACTAAACGAATGTACAAAATTTCAGCTCAATCGGTTGAAGATATCTGCTTCAAAATTGAGTAGCAAGATTCCACCCGAACTAACATACTTACATACATACATTGAAAGTTAAATAAAAGCTTTTAAAAAAAACTCACCCAGTTGCCGGCAGACATCAGCCTTCAAAGACGACGACAGTGACGGCTCTTTTAGTAGTCTCTCGTAGGCATCCCTCGCTGATTTCCTAAGTCCCCGCGCCTCTAGGAGATGGGCAGCGTGGAAGCTCAACTCGAGTCTGGTGAAGGTGGCATCCTGATGGGGCGCCAACCTTGCCCTTCTGAAGTGGACAGCGGCAGCAGCCCAATGCCTTCTCGCTTTGAACATGAGAGCCAGTCGCATGTGAGCGTCCGCGGCTCGAGAGAACCCGGGCGACACGTATAGTGCCATCTGCAATGCCTTCGTTGCCCTAATCAACATAACACGTAAAAAAAATAAAGTTATGTAATCCGCAGATGTTTTCGCACATGGGCAATGTGTTGGTCTATTACTGTAACACGTTTAAAAACCTGATACCTTTACCACTTTAATTGCAACTAAATGTGCCTGGCATTAAGTGCAAACAACATTTGAATTTTTTATCAGAAACCTTCTTGGACGAACGCAACTAATACCTTGTTACTGGTAAGCAGTAAAAAATAAAAATGTTATCGATTCGAATTTCGAACCAAAGAAATAAAGCCTTAAGACATAATAATTAACTAATAACTAAATAAAAGTGATTGCAAATCTACACTAATATTATAAAGAGGAAAACTTTGTTTGTATGTTTGTTTGTTTGTTTGTTTGTTTGTTTGTTTGTTTGTTTGTTTGTTTGTAATGAATAGGCTCAAAAAGTACTGGACTGATTTCAAAAATTCTTTCACCATTCGAAAGCTACATTATCCACGAGTAACATAGGCTAAATTTTATTTTGGAAAAAAATAGGGTTCCGTAAGATATTTGGGGGTTTCGGACACAAGGTGTAAAATATCAACCAGAAAAGTTACTTATTTTGCGTACGCTGCCTAAACTATAAGAGATAGAACCATAAAATGTTCTAATTAATTGTAGATCTTATAAATATCTACAAAAAAGTCCGCGACACACTATACCTATCTATGTCGAGTGAGGCACAACAACCATTTTTTTATTTAGAAATCTTGAATTTTTTTTGGACTATATTTAAACGCGTTTATTTTACTCATGCTATTAATCCTTATCAAAATAAATTATTTCATCACTAAGAACAGTTTATGTAGATAATATTTGGTCTTTGAATGATTAAAATTGGACGTTTGGTTTTGAAGTTATGGCGAAATTAAAATATTACGATTTCTGCTGCGCGGCCCGTTGCGAAGTGGGTGTCACCAAGGCGGGGGCGGGGTAATTTTTTTTTGTTTTGTGTTCGTTGTAACTATGGCAAAGAATATACCTATATTACTAACATAACTATGGTGGATAGATACTTGAATACCTATTTATTTAGTGTTTGTTGTATTGTTAGTCTTGAAGAGTATAGGTATTTCATACGATAAAAGTATACCACCTACTTATTTCATTGAGTTTTAGTAGGTACCTATATTAATTTGTTTCTGTTTGTTTTGAACTTTTGACTAAATTTCGCCCGTTTGGTAGAGGTTTAAAGACATTCTGTAGTATTAGTATCAGTACCTACTGTACCCGTGCGAAGCCGGGGCGGGTCGCTAGTTAATTATATTATGAAAATAATAAGTAGCGCAGGAATCTCTATTGCTAATAAGTGATAACCTTGCTGTAAAACAATTATGTATTTATTATGTTTTCTGATGCGTTACATATTTATTGCAATTTCAATAACCAGCTTTTACCCTGTTTTACAAAATAAATCTATATTGGTAAATATTGACTCACAGTCTCACATGCACATTTCAGTCGTTTTTACATTTTTCTAGAAAATCTTTACAATGAACGATTTATTATACAACATTTGAAACTCCATAAAACCTACCTGAGCAAGTCATTGTTGTAACTTGTAAGAATTTAACCATAAAAAGCCATGGGGCCATACAAATATTTACTGGATGTTACGCAACGCAAAAAACTTTACAGCGAGAAAGCCATACAAAGTAAACGTACGTATATAATATGTAAATAGACGAGGAACAATTAGGGGGGTGTTCATAAATAACGTGAGACATTTTAACTCGATCTCGGGTGAGAATTTTCAAAAATTATATTAGAGTATAAATGCGTTAATTTATTCAAAAACACATTTTGTTTTATTACTCGAATCGTAATCTCACAGCAATAAAATTAAATAATAGATAAGTACATCTACTACAATGGCATTACAAATTTTTTTCGTCCTTTAAGGTCGACAGGCGCGTTTACGTAAAGATGGTGCAATGACCGTCGTAAAACTAAATAAATTGTACCGTCGTCGACGGTCACGCTAAATCGTCAGCACTTACTATCTACTCAGTTAACAAAAACGTTTTTATTACTTTTAAGTTTTCACAATTGATTAAGGATGGGATTTTTTTAACACTTTGAAATTTGAGAATTCGAAGTCACGCTTTGTCGCTCGAAATAAAGTCTCAAAAAAATGTGGAGAGGATTTGGAATGCTAGAGCTTAGAGATAAGGTGATTCGAGATGGTGAAGTTGAGTGCGTCGCGGACAACAAAGTGACGCATTGTCAACATCCGTAAGGTTAGGAGCGCATCACCGGAGCGTGACGTCACAGATGCGCCGCAGGGTCGATAACCGTCTGAGGCTCGGTACAATCGATCGGACGTCGCATACAACGCAACGTCTAGACGGGGATCGGGACCAAAATCGAACGGCAACGTCTTTATTTAGATGACCTCCACTGACATTTGCGAGCCAAAACAAAGGAGCGAGACAGGTGGAGGCTGCAGCGTCCGGTCCCGAACTCAAATTGAGCGTCTATTACAAGCACGCACTTGCTTCTCGCCGCGGCGGACGTAGCTTTCACCGACATGCGACTTGGACCTCCGTTAAATATCTCCTATCAATTTTGTATTTAATCAAAACACTTCTGAGAAATTTAATTTTGAGAAGAAGCCGTACAATCTCAAACGAACAATATTAAAATACGATTTTACGTTGTACCGGCATGACGCAATAATTATAAATTACCTTCTCGCACTAAAAATAAAAGCAATTTATCGTAAAGCGAAATTTTCTTTACACTGGCCCAAGTAGTGATAGGTACTAAATACTAATGGTATTAATGCCGCACATGAGTACTTAATTAACTACTTAAAGAACTACGTGACCCAAATTATTCCACATTTAAATATTGACGTACTTACATTTGTGGTATTTTATAGAACCAATGTCGTGGTGGCATTTGGTATCAATTAAGGGCTAACAGTAATTTGGAATAAAATTAAAGATAATATGGAGTAGAGAGATTAATTGTTTCACTGACTTACTTTGACAAAAATCTTACTAAAGATTGAATTATAATAACAAAAGAAGAGACGAAAACAATTAATGCTATCAACAAAAGAAAACATCCACTGGACCAAGTCGATAAACATTATAAACTAAATAATAATATACTCTCTGGTGCATCCAACATTTATCCGTAATCGCAATATTATGTTTTTATACCAGGCAACATAATCATTATTGCATTGTTTATAACTAGACTGGAAATTAATAACAAAAGAGAAATGCATGTTGTGATTTGAAAACTAGAGTGAATCACGATATTAATAACATAATTGCATACATGGCATGTGACAATTCATAGATATTAACACATATATTATAACAGTTCAAGACAACGTAGGTAGTGAATTAATACAAAAAATGTTCTAGATTCTAGAAAGTAAAGTCAAGCAAAAATTTACTTCATGAAACCCGACCCGATTGAAAAACAATTTTATACAAAACGTGGAAGGTGAAAGAATAATACGGTATAATGTGGTATAATAAATACGATACAAAGAAGCATTATAATATTATTGACGGGGGAAACGATAGGGCCTCGTTATTTTCCAGCATATTCCAAATGATCGATATTACAACATCGATGTGAAACGATAACAGCTACCTGCCCCGTCGGGGGACCATTATTACTATCGCTGAGGTAACGAAAATACACGTATACAATATACATTCAATAAGATTACTTAAACGTCTGTTAAAATTTGATCGTGAAAACTTTGTGACGAATCCAGAAAAAATACACGATGAATTTAGTAAACTGAGGAACGCTTCAGATGTTGCGGGTAATTGGAGTGGCTGAGTCGCGAGGAGCAACGCCATGAGGCTTGACCCAGTTTCACAGCTCAAGGACGGATCGCCGGCTATTTATAGTACGTTTATCACAGCTCATACTTTACATAATTGAACTATTGCTAGGTGCGCCCCGCTCCACGTGATTCTTCATAATGAGCGCTCGAGACGTTCCCACGGTGACTCGCAAAGGGAACGAGTAAACTGTAATAATAACCCACTTCCCCGTTAACTACTACGTATAAAACGAATACGGGTCAAGCAATTATTGCCAAGGTCGGATTTTTAACTGCAGCGTTGCGCAGACAACATTTTTTTAGATTTCATTTGAACTTTCTGGCTATTCAAATAAATATCATACTCGTGGCTATCTTAAATTATATGTCGCTTCTAATATTCTTTTGTAGATTATTGTCAACTCCTTAACTTGATAATTGGATGTTTATAAAGTATCTCCTCTAATCTCTACAATCGAATCTGCCTTCCGTAATACCGCTCAAGCCAATCTTAACCATTTTTGTAAAACTGTACATAGTACAACCAATGCCTCAAAATACAGCAATTTACACGGCCAAACTGCTGGTTTGGCTTAGATTAGATTAGTTTTTATCTCAGAACAGTTGATTACACCAAGTTCAATTACACCCGATAGAACTCGTGACGGCGCGGGCGCTCCGTGATGCAATCACCCGATGCATTTTACGTGCACAGTGCACACCTGACTTACATCACGGCTTTGCTAGTCCCACGGCAACAGATTGCAACTTCTTTGTTACGAGAACGACATTTGATATCCAGTTGCAGGCTGCAAGATAATATTGGCCATAAAATTACAACTCTGTAAATTCTAACGTTCTATCAATATCATCTAGTCGTAACTAGTCAGTCATTAACTAACTTTAGATGTAATTTATTGTAGGATAATAGCAAATAGCATTGACCATAAAATTTGAGTTTCTATGAATTCTAACGTCGTTTCAATATATAATCTTAGTTACCTCAATAATACGAAACTCCTAAAGTAAGTAACTTTGATTTTATTAGAATGATCTGTCGTATAATTAAACTTAAGTCGATAATTGCGAGAAGTACAAAGGAGTTGAAGATCAAGCTGGAAGTTCAAAGCGATATCTTATAATTTCTAAGATATAAATTTCCACTTACTGAAATTAAACTTTTTCAAAAGAATGAAGACCATTCTCCGTTATAAGAAATAAAAAAACATGTTTCATGTAATTTTAATGCCGTTAATCATTGTATGTATATTGCTTTTGAATGCTTAATATGTATTAGCTAACTCACTGCAATTGGTAATCAGCTAGGGCCCGGTTATCGCTGCCGTCGTACCATTTGACCTACTTTCGTACGATAACTAACACAAATATAGCCCACACCATATCCGATTGATGGCGGTTTACCATTAGTCATACTTTTCTTTTATTCAAGACGTTATTACTTCCTTATAAGTCTTCCTTTTTGCTTACTTGGTAGGCCAAAATTACAAAAACATGGTCGTCAACTCTCTTCACACTCTTATCCAAATTTTCTTTTCTTTTGTCTCTTGATGCTAATTAATGCCTATTTGATATTAGTGTAGTACATGTAGTCTCACCCGATAGCTATTAATTCATATAGCATTCTTCAGAGCAGGGTTAGTTTAATTCCGCATTCCCATGACCCATATAGGCCTAGACTAGAACTAAACGTGAGCTTATTTTATGATTCACCAAGCATGAATAGAAATTATAACTGTATTAATAATTTTATAGCTTTTTTAAACACAAATCAAGGCTCGAGACGTTTTGAATAAACGTAAAAGACGTGCACTTTAAACTACAACATTAATCTTTACAATCTGAATTTTTAAGTACATGTTTAATTCAATTCTTAATACATACTGTTAATAACATTGTTGACATGAAAACTTGTTTTTTCTATTTTTAAAGGGTCTGATCAAGTTTCGCAAAATAATTCTGCCCAATCTTCACAAAACTTCTATAAATTTTGTAAAATACATACCTACTTTTAAGAAACGCCGTAATTATTATTTCTCTTTATAACTACTATTTCACAAGTACTGTATGTTTCGCGTGACAATGTGTTAATTTATATTATAACGTGACTGACCTTAGAAAGAACATGAAACGTAGGTGATACTCATTTACACTAAACACTTGGCAACTAAAACAGTAATATTCTGGTAATTTGTACACTAAGTTTGTTTTTTGTATGTCAAATGTTTTTTAATTACTTTATACGTGATTGCAAACTTTATTCAAATAACTTAAATTCAACCTCTTCAATATGTGTGTTGTAAAGTAATTACATTTAGCCTCAGAACCAGCTTATCAAGAATAAAATTCAAAATATGAATGAATAACCTAACCAAGAGCATGTCAGGACATGTCTAAGGAGGGTTCCGTAACTATAAACGCGTAATATGCTTTTTTTTTAATTACTCCAAAAGATACTGTCCGATTTGGTTCACAATAATTTTCCTAAAGAGTTTTTAGCATGATCTATCAGCATGGAAATGTGCAAGTTTCTATCTGCTATAGTTTAAAAATTCTAGGGGGGGGACCAACTTACAAACTACTTTGGAGGCCGATTACTCGAAAATGGTCAACTTAAAAAAAATTACGTATGAAACCTTGCCTTTATTTTAAAAGACCTAGTCTACGATACCCCACACGATGGGGTAGAGTGAAAAAATGTATGGAGAGCCACCCCTAAAATATAAAATTACTAGATGACGCCCGCAACTCCGTTGCGCCAAAATTCGTTTATCGCGGCGGAACGTACATTTTTCCGGGATAAAAAGTATCCTATGTCCTTTCTCGGGTCTCAAAGTATCCCTATACCAAATTTCATCAAAATCGGTTCAGCGGTTTGGGCGTGAAGAGGTAACAGACAGACAGACAGACAGACAGACACACTTTCGCATTTATAATATTAAGTATGGAAGTATGGATATGGATTATTTTTTTATGATCCCGAAACCGTGATCTATAATATACAATCTATAACTGCACCAAATTTCATCAATTTATATTCATAATTACAGGAGCTAGAGGCGCGGACAGACAGACAGACAGACAGACGGACAGAGCGAAACTTTATAGTTTCGCTCTGTCTGTCTGTCCGTCTGTCCGTCCTTTTTAGGGTTCCGTAATACTTAAGGAACCCATAATTAAGTATTACGGAACCCTAAAAAGGTTGAAACTTGGAACCGAGTCGAATAAACAATCCAAGAAATAAATAGATCATTCAACTTTTAATTCGATTAAATCTAATAAGATAACCATCATAACATGAATATAAATAAACTTGAGCGTGAAGTTATAAAAGGGGAAGCCATTTTCAATACAGTAAGTAATTAGTAAACTCAGCGTAGCGTAGTAAATAAAGTAGTAACATCATATTTGTCAAATGATAATAAGGAATGAGATTATTCGAGCATTTCTCTGTGATAATAACAAAGCAATTTGCAGTATAAGTGAATGAATAACAGCATGATGTTAATAATTTAAACACTATCCTACAATCACAATTCACAAACCAACACGTAGAATAAGGGACAATATTAATATAAACAATTTACAATTCCTATCGATAGTACAAAACGTTACACGCTGCACGAGCAACCATACGTGGCTGTAAATTGAATGACAAAGTACTGTCTATGTATGGTAGATTAGAAATAAGCCGGTTCTAGAGTGCCGCAAGCGCAGCAGGCACGTAGAGGCCATCATTACGGTACTTCAGACAACATCGCAAACCAACACAAACATCACTTATACATTCGCATACGTATTTCGCCAAGAAGAAATACCAAGAAACGAAGCTATATATTTTTATGTGGATAAATATGGATAAGTCGAAAAGCCAGATGTAAACAAAGCGCACGCGAAGCCAGAGTAACTTGACCCAATAAATAAATAACTTAAAAACATTGCGGTGTGAATCATTGCAATGTGACATAATGTTCTACATTTCGTATAGCGATGACTGCATCCACTCAACCTATAACAATGGAAACACGCCCACGACTACATGTGTGCAAGTGTTGCTACACACTATGATAGTGTACATGTATGCACAAAGCTTATTGTGCACGAAGCGAGGTCAAGTAATGAGGAAGCGAGCTCATCACGACTGCATTCTGCACTGCGAGAAACGCATTCGTATTACGTTGGTACAAAAAACAAAGATTCCACCCACGATATTTGCACAATATACGCAGAACAGGTTTCGCACAATATTTATGTATTCGATGTAAACAGCACGCATCAGCTGTAAGTATAATGCATTTACTAAAACAATGGCCGACCGAGAGCATAATTGATGTTTCTGACAAAAAAGTTCTTTGATCCGAACTTTTTAGCAAACTAAGTTCCGTACATAATGCTCCCCTAACAAACTGATAATTCCGTGCTATTATTACATTACAAACGTTGGAGTGCCCTTGAGAAGTACCCCACAATTCATGGCACACAAGTGTCGTAACAAGTCCAATACTTATTTACATGCAGGAGAATTAAAAATTCTGCCCCATCCCTAACATCAGGATTATAAAAGGGTTGAACCCTTTGTGAACGATTTTAAAGCCATCTACGTCAGACATTGTTCGACGCTAGGGCACGCTAGGGTACATATTATGCGTGTGGAATATGGTGTTTTGTAGCCGCGTCATTCAATTTCTTGGACATTTGTTAGATTCGTGGGACGAGGCTGGAGGTTATCGCGTTTGGTGACGTAACACCGTGTCGCAAGCTCGACGCGTTGGATCGGAGCCCTTTCCATGCTCCCTTTTTGCGGTCACTGGCCGCTTTCTAATGCCCATTGTATGTAACGGCAAGAACGCTGCACGGCATCCGTGAGAACACCTTCCTTGCTTCGTAATTACAGTCATCGCTACTCGGAATTTTATTTACCACTCAAGATTTTAAACAGAGGCATTCACCAACGAGTGCACACTGTAGTGTTTACTTCTAACGTAACAGGATTTCGTGACGCAAGGAGTTGTAATTGTAATCTTAGTCATATTGTATCACATTTACACTTAAATATAGCACCATTACCTAATTTGGAGATAAGAGGACTTCGTAGTTCATATCGCAATGACGCAATTCGCGCGTTAGATAATATTTTAAATGAATGGAAATTAAGGATAACTCGATTAACACTTGTGTCGTGAAAAATGAAGTATTGACATTACAACATGAACGTTCAGCATTTACAAGTTTTCCGGGTGTGAACTCTTTAATTGCTTATATTGTACTTATTTTCGCGAAAACTCATCAAGCCTAAAATTTAATATTTATTTGGACAGAATATTCAAGAGGTAGAAAAAACTTTGGAGCTCGGCTCAAAAACATGTGATAAGTAAAAAATGCTATGGCAACAAGAAGCTGTGGGTAGCTAGATTGTGGCCTTGTGACGTTTCGGCCCGGTGACGCGCTGTGTGACGTATGGATTTTTTCGCGGAAATTCCGCCGCGGACAATGATCGCAAGCTAAGTAGATTACATACTTACTTCTATATAACACAGGAATTAGTATCGCTCTACGAAGAGTGTGCGCAATTAATACATCTCGTCTATTCTGGAAATATTATCTTTCTAAGGTCTTTGTATATATACAAAGACCTTAGAAAGATAATATTTCCATTAAGATAAGATATTATTATTTAATAAATACTGGAATTAGAATTTATTGATTGAATATTAAATTCGATTGCGATTTTAATTGAAACAGTCTCGTTTTTGGTTCCTAACTTCTGGAAATTTCTAAATTTGGAATTAAATAAAGGAAATTATAAGGATTCTATAATCAAAAGCAACAAAGCTTGTAACATGTTAGTAAATAATACATGAAAATATCATTACAGTAAGAGTAGAGATTCAAGCGAAGGGGCACTAAAATATAGTCGCGTAAATGGAGCGTCCGTTTAGTGAGAAATTTGAGAGGCTCGGATGAAAATGCTTCAAACGAATGGCCTGACTGAACTGAACGAAGTAAACAACAATGTAGTTCGTTTAATATTTAATGCAGGAAGCGAGCGCTCGAATGCTGAGGAGGTCATTGACAGAGGAGACGCTTGCAGCGATGCAGCGGTCGAGTTCCGGTGCACCACTCTGCAGGTATAAATAGTGTTCTCCGTTAGTGTCGACGACCGCTGCGGAACATCATTTAAACCTAGCCCGGTCATAAAGCATGACCCAATTCCGGCATTACGATTATTTCATAACACGAAAACGACGACCGAGCCCTTAATGTAGGGCGCATGGGGTAGGTTAGAGGGGAGCGGGGGAGGGAGCTAATAACGCCGCCCTTAGTCGAGGATTCGATTGAGGTGCAGACAGCAGAGCGGCGCGCGCTGCCCCTCGGTAGACGAATAAGGGCACAATGCGTACGTGACGCGGCGCACGTTGGGAGGAAGAGGGAGCCCCGCCCGCACATTCTTCCCGTACTTAGATGCACTCTCGGCTCCGGTCGGAAACGGCGTACGCCAAAACTAACGTTCCACCGCTCGGCTTATATAAATAGACAAGCGTGTTCGTCGATGTATGTAATACTTCGAACACAAATTCCGGTTAGGCCCGTTAGTCTGTTACTATACTGCTTCGCCGAGCCGTCGTACGTCTTCGCATAACAAACGATGTTGCGTAACCCCTGTAATTATTGTAGGTACGTTAAATGAAAGACAACAAAAACAAATATATAAACATAATTTGCAATTTCTCACTACTTAAATTTCTTATTCATAGCTACAGCCTCTACCTGTCAATGTAACCAGAAAAGGAAAAAGCCAAAATTTAAAAGAAAATTATCAAAAAGCATCAATTAACACCAAAACAAAAGTGTAAAATCGAACTTCATAAAGTTATAAAATTGTTGCACGAATATTCAAAATAAATAAAACGACAATAAAGAATGCCCAAAAAACATCAGGATGTACGAAATGAAATATATATGTACAAAAAAATTTACATACATCCAATACGAAATCAATTAAAAGAAGAGATCGAAACAAAACTTAACTTAGAACTGTTTTAGTTTAAAACTTAGTTAAGTGTACAAGAGGTCTATAAAACTGGCAGTTTAGGAAAAGGTTGGGTCAAAAACATATACAGCCGAACGTATAACCGCCTCCTTTTTTTGGAAGTCAGTTAAAAAATAAAAAATGGCGCAAGGTAAGTGGCATTGCATCTGTAAGTTAATTGCACGCCTACATGCGGATAACCGCACGCGTCGCCCTAACCGGTCCGGCGAAACATGCTGTTTGCGAAAACACAAAGCCCTGTAGTACTTCAACTTATTCAACTTTATAATTCTCGTCATTGAAGAACAACTAGAAAAGGTTTAAGTAGTGTTAATAAATTTCATGGTAATACTTATAGCCCTTTTCGAGAAACCGATTATAAATATACAAGATTTTTTCGTTTAAAGTATTTAAGGTAAATACTGTGAAAAACAAAGCAATAAAATTTAAAAAAGGAATAAAAATGATAAATAAATATCGTCTAATGGCTTTTCGCCGGTGCTATGTGGAAAATTAATAGTCGGATATGAAAATATTTTCATACCATTAAACGAGGCAATTTTTTTCAATATTCGGTAGAGTGATCAACCAATTCCCAATTAATTTTAAGAGGATTTAGAATTATATTTGCATGTATAATTTTAAGCGATTCGTATAGACAGTCTAGTAAGTGTCAAACTCCTGCATAGTAATTAATTTTTATGTAGGAGTTTGAGAGGCGTGAGATAAAACATGAAAAAACAACAGTCAACTATCTTACATTAGCATAAAATGAGAAAATATAAGCTATGATAGTATAAAACTATTTATTTTAATGAAGACGATCCTTCAGTACTAGATAACATAATATTAACATACGTCTTCAAAAGAATCACTAACAAGATCATGACAAACAAAGCAATCAATTGCAGTACAGTGAAAGTGATCACGTTCGAAAAACTATATGATATGTTCGATCCTCGCTGGAGTATGTTGACATCAACAATTTACAACACAAAAGATAGTAATAATATGGTGGAGCTGTTGTAGAAAAAGGAAAACGTAGAACATTGCAAGAAAACATTTAAATAATCCCCGAATTGTGGCTTAGAACACATCGCATCCCTTTGGGAGCTACGATGTCACGGGCAGACACACAAGACGTCACGTCAAACTTATCGCTCTGTTTAAAAAAAACAAATAGGAAAATATCATGACAAGAGGATAGCTAACGCCTTCATTGATATGGACATAAACGAGTTCCAATTTCCAAGTCATGATCCTGTTTATTAAAGATGGTAACCATATTCGAAGAGAATTTATTATCATTTTATCGTCCTTGCGCTTACTACTACGCGAAACAATGAGTACGATACCACTATCGAAGTACGATGTGTTACTAACAGCGATAAGATGACTTACAATCGCCAAGTACATAGTTCAATTGACGTTTGATATTACACAACCTTCGAACATGCTAAAAAGTCCCAAGTTCAAGGAAATACGATTCAGAAGTCTAGTCTCCAATTACAATATCATCCATAAAAACCATTATAATCATGAGTGGTCTGATATATCGGAAGTTGGTTTTTTGAAGTACATACGTCTATTGCCATGAGTGAGTAGCTTTTAAGTATGAATGATCAAATAAAGGAAGCTAGAAGCAGCTGATATGACAGGTGCGGGAGCAGCCGGCCTACACCTGCTCGGCACGCGCCACCGCAAGCTGCCTTATACATTACAAGACCTATTAGCTATACCCACAATTCACTTTAAGACACATGAAATGTGCAACCAGCTCATGTCCGTTAAACCAGTTCCGAAAAGCTGACAACTTACGGAATTACCAGAATCATTCAACGAACAACGTACCATGAATAGAAATACGTAAATATATGGAATTCGCCGAAATCGAAGGCATTAAATCAAACGAACAATTGAACGAGGCACCGCTGTAAAAACAAATGAATCACAGCGCAGGAAACATTGGTTTTGAATTACATAAGAACAAGAACGGAACAATGAATTCAAAACTTTTATGGAACAAAGGTAAAATTATTTTGGAATCAACAAGCGAAGAAACTCTTGTAAATAATACCTTAAACAACGATCATTATTTCGAGAGCACATTTGCGGCGGAGCCGAGAGGTTGTGTAAAAACAGACGACTTGATTACTATGATAGAACGCTACAAATTGATCCGCTTTTTAGGTTATAGAAAGGGCCCGTTCTAAACAAACAGATCAGGTGTATAGCTAGAAGTACCGTTAGCCGAGAGCGTAGCGGTGAGAAATGGAAAATACTCGGACCGGTTAACTTGAATCACTGGCGCGATTCGTTGCATTGGATGATTCCGTGCCAATACATTTAATGTAATTTTATACAGGACAACGAACTGTAAGATAACACGGAGCTAAACGTTCAAGCAACTTTTGTCATTTATTTTGATTCCCAAATTTAGGTTTTTGCAAGGCGTGGCCCAGGGCTCTGTGGTGGCAAATTGCAAATCATTTCGTTTTGTTTAAATACTCTTTGATGTATATTTTTTTCAATCCTTACGACCTCACGTACCTACATACTTTAAATATTTAGACATTTTTTTTATTTGCCTCGTTTTAAAATTATAATAATTTTTACTTAATTAACGCTTTCGCGGTTTTACTCATGGCCTCTTATGCTTTTACATTACGTTTACCAATTCGAAATGTGCTATTACCTATTACAGAATTTAAAAATTTACGGCTTTTTCCTGAATGTTTCTTAAGGTTCTAATTAATTTTAATCCAGAATACCTTGGACAATTCCAAGATATAGTATTACATATTTCTCATACTCATGCAATATTATGAGGCGTATTGGATACCATATATACGACTTAGTAGAACAATGAATTATACAAATATGTCACTTTCCATATTTATAACGTGTACCCAATAACCTGGTTTTATGTAACTCGAAGGACACTTTTTTGGATGTAAGTGCGAACACGTGTAAAATTGTGAAGCCAAAAAGTTTACCCAAGGAATTAACTGAATTACCATATTTGGCTTCGCACATTTTTATTCCATAGCAATTTACAAAGATTTTTACTGTAATTTATTCATCTTTCATTCAAGCCCATGGAGTTATCGACCAGCTTGCACGAGGGGTTGCGCATCCCGGAAGACCGAACATCTGTCAATACAGAAATCAAGATAAACGTGTTGATTTAAATCCCACTCCCAAATATATCCTGACTGGATTTACTCGGTTGTATTATTTGCTTTTTGATTTCTCTTCAGAGCATTTGCTTTTAAAATCTCAAATACCGTAATTTTTAAAACTGAATTCTTCGGATATCCTTATTGCTCCCATGTTTTAGGTGACCAATACTCGCTTAGTAGATTAGAATGCGTACTGACTACTGTGTACAGAAGATTAGTACCTGGATGATACGACATAAAAGTGGGATGGTAAAAAATTGTTTCCGGAGATGTTTGTGTCATAGCTTCATTGAATTTGCGAGCATATTGCCGCCGACTGGTCGGCCAATGGGACGCGGACAAAAGTGCGCGAAATTGCCGCGAGTACATGACTCACTTTCCGCATTACACACGTAATAATTTATGGAACTTAACACACGTAAATTCCATTCAACTTATCGCTGTAGTAAAACCCAACTTTACCATTACTCAATATTTTAAGGTTCATTTTGTAGGTACCTACTAATAATTATTCTGGTTAATTTGCTGATGTAAAATTTAAAAACTACTGGAAAGTTTGATCAATTCTGAGTAACAATATCGGTGCAACAATAGATTTTAGTCTGAATACATTAGGGTAGCGCTGGTATTGTGTTCGCTTCGTATACTTATATCTACAACATAGAAGGGACCGAGGCCCGACATCGCGTGCATTAATGCTTCGGCCGTACCTACTTCCACCGACCGACCTACATTTTATGCAACGCCGAGCCTATTTAGTAAAAAAAGGAATCGCACACGCAAACTTCACCCTCGCCGCAGCACCCTCCTCGGGTCGTCTCGCCGAAATCGCGTTCGCCAAATAAAAGAGGACGTTCTCTCGAACTACCTGCGAAAATACTACAAAAAATGCACAATACATGCACACAAACAAAAAACGCAACCTACAGACGGGACCGGGTTCGGAGCCGTCGACGTAGGTGTCTGCAATTCGGAAACAAAACAAAATAGAGTCGCGTGCGAACGCGACGTAGGGATACGGGCGGCAGGTCGAGAGAAAGAGGCGGCATTAGGGCCGACGTAAACAAACTACGATCGGGAGCTTCGACCGCACTCACCATTTTGGGGGTCCTCTCGTACGGGCAGATCGGACCTCAGAGGCTCACGTAGTGAAGATCGGGGTCGCCGTCGGAAAAAGAACACAGTCACTCAGGATCATTCGCACGCACGCAATTCATAAACATCGAGAACGACACGTCCCGTCCTGCACTACGTTAGCGGCCCGCGCCGATGCAGTTTACGTCACCGCATCCCGCTCCCGACTGACGGCGGCGCGCGCGAGCGACGACCTCGCTCGCGCTGCAGCGTGCACCCCACCCCGCCCCGCCTCGCCCCGCGCCGCGTACCGCCCCGCCCCCGCGCCGGCCCTTCCGCGCGACCGCGACTGTCCTACGGCCACGGAATCACAAACAGATATTGCGGCGAACATCAACACGACATCCTGTCCCGTACGAAAATAAAACTATTTCTGTTTCCCCGATAAGTAGGTACCGATTTACAAGAGTGACACATTTGAACCTCAGTTTTATAATTTATTACATTTTATTATATTACGATATATTGTGTATTATAGACGAGGCATGTTGACTGTTGAGGCAAAAAGTATCTTCACATTATTGGCCCTAATTTTAAGATTTTTGGGGCCATTTTGACATTTGAAGTATGATGAAAATAAGATGGCTGACATTTGAAGTATGGTGAAAACCAAAATGGCGTAACTTTTTGTCAAATGTACGTCATAACTCATAGTCCATCCTTAGCAGGGCCGGATCTACCTAAGGGCTACTTGGGCTGCAGCCCAGGGCCCCGAGGTTACAAGGCCCAAACTCCGCTAAAAACAATAGGCGATAATTTGAATTTAAAAAATGGTTGTCTGTAAAATCGGTTTACGGGCGATATTTTAACGTGATATTGTCATAAGAAAACATTGTAAAAAATTGCATACTTGTATGAATAGGCAATCGGACTATTTTTTTTTATTGCATAAATGAATAGTACTCTTAAATATGAGTAACTTCTCAGAAGACACCGTATATCAAGTCAATATTTTCATAGGTACAGCGTATAAAAAATTTCGCGAGCCTCCTAAAAACGCTCCATACTAAATATGTCACTTGTAGGTTATAGTATATGAAGTATATGGCCGCAGGAATATATTTGTAAATATCTCCGATATTTGTGCGTTTAAGTTCATACTTACCATAATGAATGTTTTTGTATATGATGTGAGTAAACTAATGATGTAGGTTTTGTTTACCAATTTCGCAAAAAAATAAATTTTTTTTTGGTATAAAGACTCGCGAAATTTTGTATACAAATCGCTGCACCTTTGAAAATATTGACTTTTGATATATGGTTTCTTCTGAGAAGTTACTCATATTTAAGAATACTATTCATTTATGCAATAAAAAAAAAACAGTCCGCTTGCCTATTGAGTTAAGGCGGAAAATACGTGTGAAAGGATGTTTTCATGCTGATTTTCATTAATTTTTTAAGGTATTAAAAATAAATATTATTTATTGAAACTATTTGGTTATTTTATACATATCGCACCTTCAGAATTGAAGTGGCTTAATCCAAAATTCTTGATTTTTGGTAAACGCCTAAAATGTAATTGGAGAATAGGCAATTTTTTGGTTTTTTGACTATAATAATAAGTGTAAGCCTTTTAAAAATTTGAGTTTAATTAATTAGAACCTTTGTTAATTAATCATTAAATAAGGGTGTCACTTTTTCCAAAATTTTTAAAATTTAATTGGCTTATTTAGCCTTGTGTCTATTTTTTACTAAAGCATTCAAAACTAAACGTAACTATTTAAAAAATAGGCTATTTATTTCTAATGTAAAATTTATTTTTGGCGACTAATTTTGGTTTATGCTGGTTTATTAATGTGACTTTTAAAATTAAAGGTAAATTAGAATAGAGGACACTGAAAAAAACTTTTATTTTGTGCGTAATAAAGTAAAACTTATACCTAATTTGTATGTATTAGGTACCTTATATTTTTCTGTATTTACCGTGAAGGTACATAAAAAATAAGGTACATAAGTTACCCTTAATGTTTATTATGCAGGTTCATCCCGAGACGCACCCGTCTTGAACAATCGCTTAGGCTGTTCAGCATCTCTTCCAGGTCCTGCAGATATTCTGACATAATGATTATTTCATCCACAAACTGCAAGTGTGAGATGTATTGGCCGTTTATGTTCAGTCTCAGGCCGTTCCAATCAATCGACTTGAAAACGTCCTACGACGCGTTAGTAAACAGTTTCGGAGAGATAACATCTACCTGTCTCACTCCTTGACGAAGTTGGATCCGTTTTATGGTCTGTTCTTTTACTTGGACGGTAATTGTTGCGGCCTTGAACAGACATCTTAACAACTCGAAATATTATCGACAGTCAACGAGGTATTTCTGGATGAATTCCAGCACAGACCAAAACCTCAATTCTCGTATTTAAAGTAGAATTTAATTTTACTTTATGACATTTCGACCAATTAGAGCGCGTTTCACGTAAGTTTAACGTTTATAAAAAACACCGTTTGAGATTAGCGTATCTTGACGGTATCGAAGGCTTTCTCATAGTCCACATACGCTAAGCAGAGAGGCTGATTATACTTCTCGATGTATGTATGTGGCTCCCGGTATGCTCCACTGGCTGAAAGTCGTTGAACTTCTGGGAAGGATGATTCGAGATAACCTTCGATAATAGCTAATAAACGTGGCTCAAGAGCGGAATGGGACGTTAGTTTCAAGTCACGTGTTATCGTCTATTTTAAAAATGAAACCACCATGTTCCTGCTCCACGCTTCCGGGGTAGTGCCAGTGTGAATGACGGAATTAAGGAGCTCAGTCAAGACGGGTGTTCCTCCTGCCTTGAGTAGCTCTGTGGTTATTTCGTCATCTCTTGGTGCTTTATTATTATGAAGCTGCCCGAGAGCTATTCTAATCTCACCCATATCAATATCAGGAATCTATTCTGTAAGGTGGCGCATAAGTCTGGCTCGTAAATCATCTGCAAGATGGGTTTGGAGTAGACTCGTGTTTTAGGTATACTGTTTCCCATTTCAACTTCATCGAGAATCTCCGATTTCGTGGTGACAATAGTGTCTTGCAAGTTGCGGCTGCGTTTTTTCAAAAATGACAACATGAGTCATTGAGTTTAGCAAATACCTTCGAGCTCTTGTTTGCTTGATGGCCTTAAATACCCAATATTTTTATATTTATAGAAAAATCCAAGCCTTAAATATCTTTCATACGTTTAGGTTTGGCTGAAATCATCTTTTCTCTATATGTAATTGATTGTACTGTCGGTTCTTGGTGGAAATTCATGTTGAACACTAATAAAACTTATATCGTAATATAGTGGAAAAAGTGCACGAAAAATTGTTTTTTATTAGTGTTCATCTTTTCTTGTATTGTATTTTCATTCCGATTATATTTTAATAGTAATATAACATAACTGTCACACACATTCAATTCTTTTACTAATTCTTATTCAATAAATTAAAATTATTTTACTATTTTTTTATATTCTTATATATATCACTATTTCGGTTTCTCTCTCACCCAAAGGTTACCTGGAAGATATTGCTACCATAATAATAAGGTCGCCTTTTGTACAACTATTACTTGCGTAGATTTAAGTAATATTTATGCTTTTTTGTGCGGTAAAGAATATGTAATAATATCATTATAGAAACAGTTTTTTCACATGGCTATTAGTTGAGTACCTACTTAGATAGGCCCCTAAGTAGTTACAGCCCAGGGCCCCACAAATCCACGATCCGCCCCTGATCCTTAGTTTTGAAATCTTTGGGGTTTTGTCCTTTGACGCTCTTTATCACAAAATGTGATATTTGTGTGCTGCCTGCTGGCAGCATTAAGTTTAGAACTTGATAATGAGATTAGAAAAATGTACAAAATTGACATATTAAGTTTTAGTTTATTTTCTAGATATTGAATTTAATACAACTAGGGGGATGCTTATAATTCAGATCTGTCTTGCAATCAATGCTTAGATAATGAAACGCAATAATACATAGTATGCTTATAATAGTATATAATAGAATGAGTCGTATGAGCTATGTAGTAGTAATTACTTAATTTCAAGTTCATGTGACAAGTTCAGAAAAAGTGACTAATAAAACAATGAATTTAATATTATATGACATAATACTCTTAAGGAGAAGCGGCATTTTTGTATGGAGCCCGTCGCCACTACTGTAGCTCTACAACTACTACAAGACACAATATATCAAAAGGGCTTGAAAAGTGTCATTTTATTGTATGACAAAAAATCTCTAAACAATGGGAGAAAATAGTTAATTAAAGGGTTAAGGGTTAAAAAAGTAAAAAAAATCCTTGTTTTATTGAACCATTTCATAATGTTGCTGGCAAGGAACAATATCTGGGATGTAATGGTATACTGCAAACTTCAAAAAAGTGTTATACATATTTTGATAAACTGCCTCATATTTTGAAGAAATGTATAGATTAACACACTTTTTAAGCTATTTAGTGCTACAAGGGTGGGGACGTTTTGCCCCTTCTCCTTTGAATTTGTAACTTGTAACGTTTCTGAATTTGTAGGTATCTATAATAAATATTAAAGTTTGTGTAATATTATAATTCAAAATATTATGTAGATCATAATTTATAACACATTTGAAATAAATAAATTATAACTTAGACAATAAACCTTATAAAGGGGACACATTATTCAGACTTGAGAATAAAAAAATCTTATAATGAAGACATTGCAATACAAACAAATTACGAAATATAAATTACGAAGTGGAAAAAAATATGGGATAAAGTTCACAATCCTTGACTCTGGTCTTGGTCTGAACCTTTGAAAAAATCCTGAGTTAAAAAATCAAAAAATCACCTCTTAAAAATCACACAATCTTCTAAAACGTAAAATGCTGTGTAGCACCATACATTTTTTTTTTTTTGATAAGCCGAACACTTTTGTGATTTGTACAATATTTCAAAGGTGTTTAAAAAATACCTTGCTAACACCGTCTTCTACATGAATATAGAAAATAATGCTACGCAAAAAGAATCTCATTGCAATATGCATATGGTAGTGTAAATCAATTTGTTTTTGAGCTTGGACCTTACCTTAACATATTACAATAATTAACATGGCATATGGAAATACATGAAGCTTGCATAAAACTCATTTTGAATTAGATTTTTTATTTATTAAAAAAAACCTACAGACATGTTTATTGTACTGTATGGCTTTTCTTAGGACCATTGAAAGTTTCTGAATAGCAGGTAGATAAACCCTCTTTGTAAATTCACTTTAACTGTCCCTATGGTTAAATACGCGTTGGTACCTACAAAACATATTGTTTTTTTTTTCTAATAAAACTTGGCATGTGAGGCCATACGTAAGTAAATTTTTACCTGTGTAAGATAGGCAGGTGTAAATAATAAAATTGCAAACTTTTATGTGTTCTGAATAAAATAAATCGCCACCTTAAAGTAATGACTTTAAGGTGGCGATTTATTTTATTCAGAACACATACAGTCTTTCTTAGTATCACATATACAAAATATTTAGTTAATAACAGACCTAAAGGTTCATACAGGTCGATAGTAAATACTTGGCGCCTACAACATGTACACATGTAACGTTGTGTGTTGTCTGTGAATATAAACATTATGTGACGTGTTATGTCATGACTATGCATAGACAGCACACAACGTAACATGTGTACATGTTGTAGGCGCCAAGTATTTACTATCGACCTATACCTAAGTTATAAAATACATATTAAGTAGTTGGATGAGCGCGGGATCCCAGTTTGGTGTGTGGTGTTTAGTGTTCATGTGCAGTGTGTAGTATGTGGTGCATAGTATGTGTGTCTGTATAGAACCCTAGCCCTATTACAATTACATAAAACAAAGCATGGGTAAATGTTATTTACTTAAAAAGTATTTATATTAGTTTTTTTTTTCATGTCACAGTTTTTATTACTATAACTAAAAGAAACATGTAAAAATATGTAACTTCAACTGTAAACAGCTCATAACAATGTTGTCAGATGATGTGTTTAAAATTCGAATGAATAATTGATCAAAACAATGTTATTTTAAAAATGTCACACTGTATAAATGATTTTTGTTTAGGGACCTACTTGAAGGTCGGATTAATGGAGCAATTCATTATTCAGTTCTTTTATTTTTGTTCATACTAGCTATCAAACACAAGTTGTTCTGTCTTAACTATGAACCAAAATAAATAAATAAATACACTACATTTACACCTACACTTACTAACTACAACCTATACTCCCTTTATGTCAGTCTGAATGGCAGTTTGGTATGTGTACATGTGTCATTTTTGGTTTGTTCGAAAATTCGGAATGTGGTGGGTTTGATGTCAGTCAGATAAATAGGTACTTTCTAGGGTTCCGTGTCTAAAGGAGAGGAGGAGAGGAAAAACGGAACCCTTATAGGATCACTTTGTTGTCTGTCCGTCTGACTGTCAAGAGTTCAAGACCCTTTTTCTCAGGAATGCGTGGAGGTATCAAGCTGGAATTTATATGAAATACTCAAGTCAGTATGTCCCTTGGAGCTGTAAGAAAAATTAGTTAAATCAGCCGAATTGTATTTTTTGTACACCACAATAAACAATAGGTCACGAAAACGCAAAAGCACAAAATATTACTTTAACTCAGTTTTTGAACAAACTATTACTAACCACTTAAAATTTAAATAATAAAATATAATATTGGGCTCTACTACATCTATATTAATTATAAATCCCCGTGGTCAAAACGCCATCTATTGGCAAGTAGAAAATTTCTAAAAAACCGCGGACCTGCGTAGACGCTAATAGAATTTTCTATTTTCGTATTAAATTACTTACTTCCATAATATCAGAACGTCTATCCAAGTAATTTTTATATGATAACACACGAAACTTCGTCCTTTTATTGTTAGAAACACGAAAATACATAAAGTTAGCAAAATCACAAATCTATGGTACAAACGCTGACAGTACACTGTTTTGAGCCACGCCCATTGTGATGACGTCAGGATCGAGTTGACCCAGAGAATATAATTATAATAGGGTATTATCCTATGATGAAAATATACATCAGATTGTTGATATTTTATCGCTTAACATTAATTTAAACCAATTTAACCAACTTTTTACACAAAAATATGTATGATTTTTATAAAATATCAAAAATAAAATTATGAATTTTTCACGTTTGACCACGTGACTAAAAACGCACGATATTGGAATGTGACGTCATATTCTTGTACTTCTTCTTCTTTTATTAATGGCCTCCCGATTTCCATAAAGAATAGCCAGCATCAGAATCATTATCGTCATGCGTCAGCGAGTAATAGCCACTTTTTCCGCATTTCAGTGTTCTTTGGTATGGACACAAAGATTTTCCCCGGTGTTTTAATAGACATATTAGTGCATTTTGGCACTACGCACCATTTATAAGGCATTTTTAATAGGCTTAAAACGTTTATTTAAAAACGTAAATAGTATGTATTCTGGAATTTGGCATTTTCAGTGTAATTTGACACTTGACACTTGACAGTTACAATGTAAAAAGAATGTGACGTCATGACAACTCATTATAGCGTTTTCGCGCTTATAATATTAATTTAAACTTTTAGGCTTATTTGCAAGGAAAAGAAAGAAATTCACAAAGAATGGTTCAAACTGCTAATGTATTTTGGTATTAGGAACAATTTGACATACTTTCCAAAAACTTGGAAAATACCCTATTACATATACTATAATAAAGGTTGACTGATTTTTTACCTGACTACGGCAAAGCCAAAAGGAAGCGTAATGATTTTGGAAGTATATATTTGTATATTGATTGTATGTTTGTTCCACCATAGCAATTAGCACCTAAACTACTCTTCTGACTTTAATTAATGTTAAATGAGCAATAAAATGTTAAATAAATAAAAACTTATTAGGTATAGGTAAATTTCAATATTTCAAATAAATTAATTTTATGAAGGTTTCTGATAAAAAGTAGCAGTCTGCAGTTTCTTATACCAAATGCAGTATGTTATAAATAAGTAACTTAGCTTATAATCAAATATTACCGAACTTGTTAACAATTTTTCTTTAACGGGCAATTGGGCCCACCACTACAACACTCCTGTATAGCTAGGATCGACAGATGTAACCAACTACAAAAAAACCCTTTGATATGATCTCAGGGATGCCCAAGGGACGTGCTAAATCTGTCTTGGGACCCGCAACGAAATTAATCAGAAGATTATAATAGGAGTAGGGAATATTCCACTATATAACATATGGGCGAATCGACTTTTACGAGGCCAATTTCCTTGTTCCTTTTCCTTTTAGAAAAAAATTCTACTATATGTTAGTTTTTTTGTTTACCAGGATCGTTTTTGATGGATATGACTCGATGAGTTATAATCGTATTAACTTTCCCCTGTTATAGATATTTAATGTTTAAGCCAAATCCTAACAAAAGAAAAAATATTCGAAAAATACGACTCCTTCAATTACTATAGTTTTTATTTTTTTATTTTTATGTAATGAACCAGGAAACGAGCAGACGGATCGCCTGATGGTAAGCGATTACCGCCGCCCATGGACACTCGCAGCAACAGAAGAGTTACACTTGTAACTCCTCTGGTGCTGCGACTTGCGTTCCTGATCCTTAAAATCCCCAATCCCCCCATGGGCCTCCGGTAACCTCACTCACTCGGCGAAACACAACGCAAGCGTTATTTCACGCCGGTTTTCTGTGAGGTCGTGGTATTTACCCTGTCGAGCCGGCCCATTCATGCCGAAGCGCTCTCCCACAGTTGTAATACATAGTAAGGCAGGGGACTTCCAAAGTCCAGTTATTACCGTAATAATGTGGATTTTGTTTAAAAAAACCTCTCATAATGAGCTCCTTAATTGCGGAAAATATCTATATCGATTTCAATATCGATTCATGGGCTTTCAAATGTTTATTCCTATGTTATGATAAAATCTAGACAACGTAACGCAAGAGAATTTCCGATTATGAACAACAAAATGTGGTGAAAACTCACATAATACCTAGCATTCTGATATCGCTGTTGATATTAGAATAAATTAATTTAATCAATTATCCGTACGCCACTGTTATTAATAATCAGTAATTTGACAAAATAATAATTTTTAAAAAACTTTTTTGAAACCTCTTTCAAATTGGCCTCGTAAAAGTTGATTCGCCCATATACTTGTTAACTATGTGAAAGAATTGTTTCATAGTAAAATGAGGAAAAGTGGTCAAAAATTTGACTTAATAATACTGTGACTTCAATCTAAATGCATCTACAGTATGTGTCAACTCAAGGCAAAGAATTTTTAACAGCTGTTAATAGGTCCAATTTTATTGACTAAATACTTCCATTTTGGGGGTTGCAGCTTTAATGTTTTGGTTACTACCTTAGGTTAAAAAAAACGAAATAAATAATGTTGTTTATGACCAACAAAGTTTGTAGTATATGTCAAAAGTCTCATTTTATTACCCGACTGTCAAGAAGAGTTATGTTTTTAGCTTAAAATATTTTGATGTGAAATTTCTAGCCTTAAGGGTTATACCCTGTGCGTTGAAATATCAATCAATAAGCTTTGTTTTTTATAATTATACTTTTTTATAAAAGTATAATTATAAACTGATGATATTCTTGAGCCGACACACACGGTATGGCATCATGTTTGTATTATAATAGTACTGTCCAAATAAAAAACTGGGTACTTACCAATCAAACGCATTATAATGATAGTAGCACAAGCCCAGGCCGTAGAGAAAAAGTGGATCTTTCCAATTTTCTTGTTCCAAAGCATAGAATTTTTGATATGCTGACATTGCTGGAACAATTAATATAAGATTGATAAAAAGTAGTAGGGAATAATGCACATATTTAAATTGATCTATGTTGAAATATCTACAATCAATTTGTCATATCACAGAAAATAGCAAAGATATAATTGTTTAACAATTTAAATAATTATATCTTTGCTATTTTCTGTGATGTTGTTTAATATGCCACATTTCGGATCTCTGTCCAATGACAAACGTCCGAAATGTGGTATATTAGATAAAAACCTTGCATAGAAAGTTCATACTAAATTATTATTAATAATAATATCTATGTACGCTTCACACCACGTCAATCTGGTCCAGTGCTTAGTACTTGTGACTGTTACAGATACCAGAAAATGGGAAATATATTAAATACTTTCATACTATAAGTACAAAAGTAAGTTAACTGTGGGGGAGCCACGCTTCGGCACGAATGGGCCGGCTCGACCGGGTAAATACCACGGCCTCACAGAAAACCGGCGTGAAATAACGATTGCGTTGTGTTTCGCCGAGTGAGTGAGGTTACCGGAGGCCCAAGAGGAGGTTGGGGATTTTAAGGACCAGGAACGCAAGTCGCAACACCAGAAGAGTTACAAGTGTAACTCCTCTGGTGTTGCGAGTGTCCATGGGCGGCGGTAATCGCTTATCATCAGGCGATCCGTCTGCTCGTTTCCTGGTTCATTACATAAAAAAAAAACATGTATTTAAGATTTTTATTATAATAAACACATATTTAATACACATTCATGACCCAGGAACACAGAAAAACTTTTCATTCCTTCAGCAGGATTCGAACCCGTGGCACCTGAGCATGCTGAACCACTAAGCCACAGAAGTTGCCATTTAGAAACATTATAAAAAAGATCAGAAGATTGAAATGTTTGACTGCTTCACATCTTCTTTATTTCTCAACAGATATTGTCAATATTTACTTCATATCTTTTCTTTTTCAGTCTAGTATCATATTAAAATATTTAGATTAAGAATTTTTCCATTCAATATACAATTTCCCTATTGTCAGTTTATTAATTTTTGTCTGAATGAACGAACATAAGCATACCTTTTGCATAATCCTCTAACAGCAAATGAAAATGTCCAAGTTTACAGTAAGTTTTTGGATCTATACATATGTCTCTTCTAGCACCCGGTGAACAAGCTCTTTCTTCTTCCTGTATAAATAAAAAAAAAATGTAATTTGTACTTGAAGTGAAAGTGCATTTATTGACTGCACTACCAATAAACAAATTTTCTAATCTAGTTTACTTTTGTATTCATTAATAAGAGTATATCTAAGTGTATCTTTATTAACCGCTAGGGCTTTGCGTAGCACATAGATCCAAATAAAACCACCCCCCTTGAGCTTTGCGCATATATATTTTACATACGCACATACATCCATTTTTATTGCTATATTTTCTGTTTTTTTTCTGATTAATATCTGGATTTTTATGTGATTTAAATTTATTTACTTAGTACAGGGATAAAACAAAGCTGTTAGAGCCTTTTGTCTTTGCTGCTGTACCCAATGAAAAAATAAATAATTTTTAGTCTCAGACTAAAGAAATTTGTCACCAATAAGGATAATATATAAGAAAACTTTTAACAACACTTGCAGTCTGAAATTGCAATATTGCTAATTGATTAGAGGAATTAAATGTAAGTTTTACCTTGACTTGTACAAGCATGCCTTCCAAATATTTAACAGCTTTAAGAACAAGTGACCTGGTTCTGCCATGCTCAGTGCCTCGAAGTTTCAGGAATCCAAATTGACGACTGAAACATATTTTTAGGGTATACTAAACAAAACTATGTTATAACTTGATGAAATAATGTGCCAATAAATAAAAATATTTTTCTTAGTAGTTTATTTTAAAAGTTTTTTTAACAGCCTCCGTGGTCTAGTGGTTAGAGCATTGGCTCTTGACTCAGAGATTGTGGGATCGATTCCCACATTGGTACAACAAAAAAAAATTTGTTTCCAAGTTTGGTTAGGACAATGCAGGCTTATCACCTGATTGTCTGACAAGAAAGATGATCCATGCGTCAGATGGGCATGTAAAAAGTTGGACCTGCGCCTGATCTCTCGCCAGTCGTGTCAGTTATCTGTCCCACTGGATTATGACAATAAAAGGAAGAGAGAGTGCTCTTGTGTACTACGCATACACTTGGCCACTATAAAATTACTCCGGCGTAACTGGCCTGGTTTCAATGAAACCGGCCACCATCACCGAAATCGGTGTGGGGAGTTATTATTTTCAAAGTAGTTTACAAACATTAACTATTTGTTCTGTCCTCTAAACTAGGCACAGCCTATCCTATAGGGAAGTTGTCGTAGACGTAACTACATCAATAGACTTACTCCTCCGAGTATAATTAGTAATCTTGTTGCTCATATACCCTTAGTTAAATAACATCAGAGCATCATGTCATACCGACAGCACTTTGGATAACTAGCATAACACTTTGTGATTTATTATAAATTAACACTTATTGAAACAGTACCAAACGTATTGTAACAAAAATAAGTTATACCTGTCTAATTCCGACAAAACCTGTAGCTCCTGAGAGGTTAAATGTAACTCTTCTTTATCATCCATCTTGCACGTAAACACTCGTAAGGTTACTGAAAAGCTTTAGTTCACCTAATTAAAATTGATACATTACATCTTCTAGCCATAAATACACCGTTTTATATTTAGAAGAATTAGCCAGAATGAAATAACAATTAAATTTCATAAAATTATTTAGCTGTGTTGATGCAAAATGCAAATGCCAAATACTTTTTTTTCTTATAATTACATCAAAATATCTGGATACAGGTACTTTGGCCCATGATAATAATTTATATTATAATGCCTCCATCGGCCAACATATGGCCCCATGTAATTTGTGGTACTTTATTTAATTAAAATAATGTATTTATTTACCATAGTAATTATTCACTTTTTTAATAATTATGTTATGTACAAAAAAAAGAATATTTTAAAACTTTAAAACTTTTTATTTCCATAGACAAATATTGTCTAAATACAAGTATCTAAATATTTTTAATATTATCTGTGTCAAGCTGTCAAGCGATGGATATAGGCTTTAGGCTTTGAGTCTAAGATTAAGAACCCTCGAGTCTAAGATTAAGAACCCTCTTTGAGTATATAAACACCTTTGGTTATAGGACTAAGATATAGGATATAGTAATAGAATACTCCGAATTTTGTAATTGCTAAAAAGAACTGTATTACATTAGTAATAGAGTGTATTTTACAATGCACTTATCATAGAGGCAAATCCGAGCCGAGCGAGATAGCCAGAAGGGAGGCTGTGTGTCTCGTTCTTGCATGTTGCCAACCAGAAAAATGTTGGTATTTATAAAAAGTAACTTGAAAAATCTTAGATAAAACGAGTGTACTTTATTATTATTTTAACAAATGTTTATAACTATATCATATTCTTATTAAAAAAGTTAGAAATAGTCATATAATACTAAATAAAAATACGCTAGTGAATCTACTCATCGCCATTATCTTTTATATTATAATAATTGTAACATTGAGGAACACGACAGTCAGTTTCTTTTTTTAGATAACGTTTGTGGTTATTTTAAAATTAAACATAAAGCACGGTTTATTTTATATTCTTTAAGGCTGGGACTATACGGCACCGGAATCCGTTGCTCCGGGGGAAAATCAATTCCGGTACCAATCCGTCTGTCAAACAATCGTATGAATTTTTCCTGCGTCGACTACATTGCCGCCGGGTCGGTCCGGGTCGGAAATTTCCCCGTAAGCAACCGTCGGACGTCCTGGTTCTCGCCGGGCACCCGGTCGGAATTTATTCAGCGAAAGGGGTGGAGTTTATCAATATTGTATGCAGTTGTATGGAGCTGACTACATAGTGACGGAATTACGGGCAAATTTGACAAGTGGCGCCCGGCCCCGCGCCATTGTGTGATGTGTCAACAAAACTCAAATTAATGCAGTGCACAATGGTCGATTCAGAATCAGAAATATTAATATATTGTTGTGCAGAATTTTGAATGCCTGTGGAACACGAGTCTGCAGTATTTATACGTAGTGATTATATTCTCTTTGGTATTTATCTAAAAGTCTTTGCTACAATACTCATAATTCATAACAGGAACTTGAAAGATTCCCTCTGACCAGTCTGTGAAGAGCAAAGAGATTGGAACAATTTATGTGAATATGAAAAAAAAATCTAAACGTAAGTACTACAATCATTTTATATTACACATTTACAGGTTTTATTAAATTACAGGCAACTATCTTTTAAACTTTAGTTTTCTATTCAGATAATACATATAACTTAAGAGACAGGAATACTTGTGGAGATAAGATATTTTAACCTTTTTTTTTCCGGGGGGGAAAATGCTTTACGCATACCACCCAGGCGCAGGGGGCACCCAAGTGGTGATGTGGGACTCGTGGTATACCCACTAAAAACCCCCCCATCTTCCTCCTCACCGCCCTCTGACGGGGCCACGGGAACGATACACACATCCGCGACCCCGCCGGCGGCAGCCGCCTGCAAGCGGCTCCATCTTGAAAGCCCGAAGGCCCTCCACGATGGGCACACCAGATGGTATTAGGTGCGCTTCCTCCTCGGCCTCCACCAGTACTGTAGCAGACTCCCCCTGAGTCTGCTACTAGGAGGCCATGGGTACCAGATAAACTGGTACCCGGTGGCAGATCAGGTCTGTGGTTCTGCCACCGACCACACCTCGGTCGCAGAGGATAGGGCAAGCGGCGCACCGCAATACCGACATGCCTCTTCCTCTGCGGCCCCACCAACGCCGTTTCGACGGAACGGCCCCGCCAGCTCGCAGGGGGTAGGGAGAGTGGCGTACCGTAATACCATCACGCCTCTCCCCCTGCGATCCCTCCGCGGCCGCAGAAGATAGGGAGAACGGCGCACCGTAATACCGGCACTCCTCTTCTTCTGCGGTCCCACCTCCACGCGCGTCCTCTGCGGGCATGTTCAGCCCGCTGGGAGCGCCCTCTTCGGGCCAGCCGGCGGCAAACAGGCCGGCCCCGGTTGCCTCTTAGCTTCACCGTGGGTGACCAGTCCACGGTTACTAAGCCCCACCGCCACGACAAGGCGTGCAACCATCGGGGGGAAGATATTTTAACCTGAGCTTCAAACTCTAAAAACTTTATTAGCAACTAAGTAGGTACATACCTACATCAAAATATATTGACAAATAAGTTGACAAAATTGAACCTATTTAAAACCGAATATAAACTTAAGAGACTAGATACTTTAAAATTTAAAGACACAGTTTGTATAGTACCTAGTATGTACTTATTATATAAGGTACATAATATAATTATATTTTCAGTAAATGATATCAAAAAGCGGTGTAACGTCATCAGAGACTATTATAATAAAGAAATATATCAACAGAAAAACGTTAGAACTGGCCAGGCTGCAAAAAAGCGAAAAAAATATGTGTTTGCCGATATTCTACAAGTTTTACAACCTGTACCAACCATAAGAACACAGAAAGTAAGTGAAAGTAAGTAAAGGTAGATTAAATTAATAAAATGCTGAAACCAAGCTACCTCATTTTTTTGCACACAGTTACCTTCTAGATATTGTTTCTTACTAATAAATTTCTTATAGATTGTGAGTTGTGACGTTATCAAATGGTGTAATACCTACTAAACTTTCATTATAATTGTTTAGTACCAGTGGCAACTACGAAAATACTGAACCATAACCTGCAAGCAATACACTTGTTACCGATGTCAGTAAAGTAACATCATCTTCGACATCAAATATTGCTCCCAACAAAAACAAAAAACTTCAAACAAACTCAAGCAAGCAAGCAAAGGCATTCGAAAGCTCTAATAAAAAGCTTTAGAAAATAAAGCAGATGATTTCATCCAACCTGCACCCGATAGAAAATGATCCTGATCTTATGTTTCTTCTATTGTTTGGTTAATACAATATAAGTATTTTAATATTTGTGATTAGATCTCATATTTTACAGTAAGTTTTACAAAAACTGGTTTGTACTTTTTGTCATATTATAATATTTAGAATAAAATATAATTTTTATATATGTACTTAATTGTATTAGAATATTTGTAATTTTAAATGTTAATAAAAATCAGTAGGTAGGTATTTTATAACAAAAAAAATCACCCAGTGGTTAAATAAAGACATTTTATTTAAAAAGCATTACATAAGTATATTCATATTTCTGCAGGAAGTTTAACAAAGACTAATTTGTACTTGTTGTCATATTATAAATTTTAGAATAAAACAATTTTTATTTGTAATAAAATGTATAATTTATTCAATATTTATGTGATTTGTGTTATTTTTTATCTAACCAAGAGTAATCCTAAAAAATCCAAATAATCTAATCTATCTGCGATATTCTAGAGTTGAGACGCCACAAGTCACAACGCAGTGTTGGGGCTTAAACCCTATGCAATAATTTATAAATTATACTTCCTACCTAATTCTTATGGAATTGACTGATATTCGTTATTATTCGAAAAAATTATCTTCATGGAATCTTATTTTGGGGTAAACAGGTATATTAAAAACTTAAACGGTTTTCAATAAATAAATTACACTAAACAAAAAAACGCAAAACCAAGAAAGCTAGGATTACTGCAAGATAAAATAATATATGGCACTTGAAGTCACCGCGAACATATTAAGAAAAAATTTACAATAAATTAATTGAAACCTACATACAACTGCTCCATTTATTGCTTTTTCAATTATTTTACATTACATAAATTATAATTTATGAAGTTTTAGTATTTAGTTGACTTGTTACAGACCGTTTAAATCTTAAAAAAAAAGTAAATATATTTCTCGCATTCCGTCCGGCCACGTGTAGTCGATGGGGTGCCGGGAACTAAATTTTCCCGGCGCTACGGATTCCGGTGCCGTATAGTCCCAGCCTAGAATTACAAATTGTTTTCAAAATTATTTAAAACGTACTTTTATCAGTCATACGATAGTTCTGCGAATATCCACTAGGATTTAGTTTGTGCTGTGGGCCAATTTTTAGGCTAATGTCAATCTGCCAATAAACATTTATGACAATTTATATATTTTGGTAACTGTGTTTTATTTTGGGCTGTTGATTTTATGATTTAGCTTGTAAATTAAAAGAAAAACATTTTTACAAAGTTTCCAGGATTTCAGATAGGCATCAAAATTTAACGAGTAAAATTAAAGCAATCCTGATTTATAGACCCAAATTACGATTTTTTTAACTTCTGCCCCGATTTCAATAAAAAATAAAAATACTGATTTGCTACTGCTCACAATAATTCACATTTTAGATAAGATAGAATTCCGGTATTATAGTATACTGTATAAGCACAGCCTATAGAACTATTACCTACAGTCGTCCAACGGACACGTCTAGACAGAGCAATCGTGCGGGGCGTGCGGGGTGAGAGAGGAGCGGTAGCGAGCCCAAGCTGCCATACACTCGCTTGGGACACGTCAGCCGGGGTTGACGCTTTTTAATTTGATTGTTTTAAGTGGTTTGCGACAGTGTTTCGTTTGAGTTGTATGTAGGTTTTTATTTACAATGGTCAATTATATGAACAGCTAAAGAAGATTAATTTTAATACAAAACCATGCGCCTGTTTCCCGTCAGAATTTTTAGTAAAATTGTATCTACGTATGAGAATTTACTAACTACATCGTCAAATTCAACAATCGCAATCTAAAAACTAGTAAATCCAAATGTCGAAAATACCTTTCAGTTTCGCATTTGTAGCTTTTGCAGGGTTCGTAAATATCCGATATTTATAATAAATATCAAAATATCAGATATCTTTGATTATATAATTATATCCGATATTTTTGATTTTTTGATATTTTCAAAATTACATACAAATCTCATAGGTACTCTGATATGTTTTTTCGTAATAGTTGAATCGAAATAATTTGTATGTCTGATAATTTGAAGATAGGGAAGTAAAATTAAACTCATTTATTTATTATTGATATTAAAAGTTTTCAAATCGATTAAAAATCAACGATAGATACTTTTGAGAATCACATTCTCAATTTAAATAAACCATAAAACCATAAAATGACTTTTGTTTATAACCAGAAGAAAAAAAAGTGTATTAATTTTATCAGTCGAATTAATTTGACACATGGTATAAATGGTATAACAATAGTATAATAACAAACAAGGAATTTTCTTCCGAAAAACAGGGGGTCACGTGGGTGTCATAAGCCGTTACAAGCTGCGTCGACGGCTATGATTAGTTAATGTCGTGTCAAATAGCAAGTTTTTGATGACCTAGGGTTGTGAAACTCTCGGAAATTAAGACCTGTGTTGATGTAAGATTTTTTACATTTAAAACATTCTTTTACATTTTTAAATATAAATATCAATTTTGATATAATATATCAAGCATAAATATCAATTGATATATATCATGATATATATACGATATATATCAATTGATATATATCATGCTAACCCTGAGCTTTTGTATACGCATTTGTATTTTTTATAATAAAACTCTTCATTAATACTTCTATATATATTTTTTTGTTTTATTCCTAGTACTCTACATACACATACTACGAATACACAAAATATAGAACATATTATAATAAAACACATTATTGTGACAACCCTGCAGCAATGACGAATACCTACACAAAAGCGGCATTTCGCGCGACTTCAAACGCGTTGGCCCACTGTATCTCTTTATTACACTGTGGTATAAGGCTGGGACTATACGCACCGGAATCCGGAAGGCCGTAGAGAATTGAACTTGAACTATTCTGCGGTATTCTTAGTTCACACTTCACACCTAGCCAAGACGGAGCGTCTAGGCACGGCATTACATTGAAAATGAACAGACATTTGTGACATGTGTCAATTGTCAAAATAGAAAAATCTATGGAAAATCTTAAGAGCTTGCAGTGTTGCCATATGTACGGATTTGTCCGTACGCGTACGGAAATTGAACATTCTGTACGGATAAAAGTTGCGTACGGATATGTGTACGGATTTCCTATCTACCGATACGTTTCAATATTTTAGTAAGCTACATGCATATTCATTCATCCGTTATTTAAAATAATAATTTAATATTTAATCTACATTATTTCATTTAAATCGTCACACTAAGTGGTAGATGGTAGATTTAAGTAGATTTGTTTCAGACCTGATGTGCTTACCACATTCAAGTGCGGCGGTTGAGAGAATATTCTCCGAAATAGGCAATCGGACTAATATCAATAATAACAAAAGTCAATATTTTCAAAGGTACAGCGATTTTTATAAAAAGTTTCGCGAGCCTCCTAAAAACGCTCCATACTAAAGCCGACCTACAAATGACGTCACTTGTAGGTTATAGTATATGAAGTAGTATATGAAGTATATGGCCGCAGGAATATATTTGTAAATATCTCCGATATTTGTGCGTTTAAGTTCATACTTACCATAATGAATGTTGTTGTATATGATGTGAGTAAACTAATGCAGTAGGTTTTGTTTACCATTTTCGCAAAAAAAAAAAATTTTTTTTGGTATAGACTCGCGAAATTTTGTATACAAATCGCTGTACCTTTGCAATGATTTATGCAATAAAAAAAAATCAGTCCGATTGCCTATTATAGTGCGTTTCATCAAATCTAAGATAAAGTACCTATAGATTCGCAGCTCTTGTAACCACTAGAGTGCATCTCGCTCACGCACTATGTGTTGCCATGTACAAACATAGCCTTCAGTTGTAGTATTTTTGTCTTGATCTTAGGATGCACACGTAAGTTTTCTCGTCGTAGTCAGTAATAAATAAGAATCGTAGAACGAGTTTTTCCTTGCACCACTCATTATTAAAATAAGTAAATGTCAATATTTTAATACTGGCGATTAAATTGTTCTAGTTATTTTTTATGGGTCAGAGGTTAAAACATGCGATTAAAGTACGATCGTACCTGGATTCTCAGTCTCGATCGAGACCTATTAATAAGTTAACTCTAGGCCAAGACCGAGAGTAATAGTTAAATTAACAAAATATTATGTACGTGGTAAAAATATTTATAACTCAAGAACGGCTGAACCGATTTGGCTGAAAATTGGTGGACTATCTTGAAATCAGGAGAAGGACATAGGATACTTTTTATCCCGTTCACGAGGGACTCAAAACTCGAGAACGGCTGGATTTGGTTATTTTGATTTTAAAATAATTGTGGAAGTTCAGGGAAGGCTTAGGCAGTGAGAAATAATGAAAAAGGTGTAGGTTGTAGGTGTAGGACTAGGACGTAGGATGCATTATAGGTAAAGTCATTTATTCATTCCAGTTCATGTTTATGAAAGAACAACGTGTTTCGAGACAGCTTGCTATATTATATATTACTAGCTGGCCCCGACAGACGTTGTTCTATCTTAAATATGAACTGGAATGAATAAATGACTACACCTGCTCCTACACCTGTTCCTACTCCAACACCTACTCGTACATAAACTCATACACCTATTCCTACCCATACTCCTACACCTACAAATACTCCTACACCTACTCCTACAACACACACCTTTTCCAATGTTAAAGAAAAGAATTTTTGAAATCGGCATAGTAGTTTTTGAGTTTATTCATTACAAACATACAAAAATACAAATCTTTCCTCTTAATAATATTAGTATAGATTAGGGGTTATAATAATTTTTGAATGAAATGAATGAATTACTTTACATAAAAGATCTATGAGGAATCGAGGGAACTCCTCGAAATTTATATGGACACATATGGTGATTTTGACTTTTTCTGAAGTAGACCAAGCATAAGCTACCAAAAAGTCTTACTATTAATACTGTTAGGTAGGGTAGGTATTTCTCTTAATATAAAAATTAAACAATGTCAAAAAAGTCAATAGTTTTTATTTAAGTAGATGTTTCAAACATTCTTCATTCACTTCAACACATTTAAAAAGTTAAACAGTTAAAATACATAACATATCAATAAGAAACTGGCCCGTCGAGAAGAACTGGCGTAAGAAACTCGCACGGGGCCACTTTTTAGCAAAAAGATGGAAAATTAGTTCTTTGATTAATTACCTATGTATCCAATTTATGTTTACTGAGGTTTGCGGTTAGGGTTAGCTGTCACCCTATTACTCCCAACCACTCAATTATGTTTACCACTCCAAATTACAACTAAACTAGTCGTTTAGTTTATAACCCTAAAACTTCAACCACTAAGTAATATCTCAGTAACTGTGAGTTTCCTGATGAGGGGAGTGGGGGTTCAACCCTCCCCCTCCCCTTCCCTCTTAACTCCCTCCTCCCCAAATCGTGGAATCGTGGGATATTATACTAAATTTTTACCGAAAAAACTTTAGTCAGTATATTTTGGTACTAAATTAAATAGCAACACTAAGACAAATATGTTTTTAGAATATGTTACGAATTATGTAAAAAATACAGATTTCATCTCACTTTCTATGGAAAATATGACTGTATTTACATCCATATATCATCATTCTTATGTTATATACAATCACAAACTAAAAAAACACGAGCTATAGCTAATTACGAGTGAAAAGTTACGGAAGCACATTTTCGTTCGCTGCGACTTTTGCACCTCAAAATACTGCATCCACACATTATTAAAATACTTAAAACTACACGAAGTCTCTATCTCAAAAGCGTATATAACATAAAACACATCAAAAAACACAAAAGAGTTCAATTATCACGAAACCTCACTCTTCACAGTCATTTGTTTGGCACAGGAATGTCAAATTTGACAGCTTTGTGTCAAAAACCCGGTTACAGCGAAAGGGACAAAACATAACATTTTTGTCTCGTTTCTTCACAAGTATTGACCAATTTACGTTCTC
This sequence comes from Glaucopsyche alexis, assembly GCA_905404095.1. Lineage (NCBI taxonomy): Eukaryota > Metazoa > Arthropoda > Insecta > Lepidoptera > Lycaenidae > Glaucopsyche > Glaucopsyche alexis. The sequence continues at coordinate 7,231,603 of FR990051.1, read as the reverse complement.
TCTCTAACAAGCTGTGACGTCAGGAGCTATCCTGCCCTGCATCAAATAGTTCCTTTGCCGTTATGTTGGTAATAGTGTTTTCCAGTGTTGCTAATTCCATATTTAATCTTACCTATAATATTTAGGGAAACGCATATTTGAAATTTTTAATTACTACTTTGATTTATTAAAATTCCTAATAAATATTAATCAATACATAGTATAAAACAAAGTCGCTTTTTTTGTCTATCTTTATGTATGATTTTTTAAAACTACGCAACGGATTTCGATGCGGGTTTATTAATAGATAGAGTGATTCAAGAGAAATTATCAGTGTATCTCTACTATATTGTGCATCTTATATACTATATTATATGTATATAACATGCATATTATAGTAGAGATACACTGATAATTTTAGAGGTTTGTAATGTCGTAAATAAACACATTTTTTGCGCTTGCATTGCAAACGCTGGCTGAACTCTACGAGATAGATCAAAATAACATTAATTTGATCTATCAGGAAAAGGTCTATAAAAAGTCTGCGATGGTATTTATGCCTATTGTCTATCTCTTAGGGATGACCCACAATAGCCATTTTTTAACCTTTAGTTTTTACGAGAAATAATGGCTTATTTCCGAAGTGATTTTAAGCAATACAGCATTAATCCTTATCCAATTAAGTACCTTAAATTCATTGTAAATTTAATATCGGTAAATATTATCCTATACAGCATTTAATTAAAATGAATATTTTCGAAGATATTACAGATTTAAAATGCAGGGACATAGTAAGTACAATGCGCGGCACTATTGGCCTCCCAAGTTAATTGCTAAAGAAGTTTTTTCTCCAAGAACACTATTTCACGCGGGCGAAGCCGCGGGCAAAAGCTGGTTAATAATAAACAACAATAATATATAATATTAGAGGAAGGGTACCTACTGCATATGTATGTGTCAAAACTACTGCACCAATTTTGATGAAATTTGGTGCAGTTATAAAGTAGACCACGGGGAAGGACATAGAAAAGACATACTTTTTATCGCGGGAAAATGTACGGTTCCCGCGTGATACTATATTTACGCAGGTAGAACCGCGGGCAAAAACTAGTTTCATACAAACTAACATCTCAAAAGTTTTTTTTAATTGACAGGAGAGTAATAACTACTAAATAATTTTAGTAACATTTTATTCAGTAAAGGTATTATAAGGTACTGAACGAGTAATTATTCTCTGCAGCTGGTAACCCTATTTAAAAGCGGCAACACGAGCTTGAACACATCTAAACGGAATTATCGGCGACTCATTACGTTTTTCACGTTCACAAATGTCTTTCACCTTCAACACCATTCTTCTTTCACCACTTTTCAACGTTTTGGGCATGATTAACGGTTAGAAAACAAAGTAAAATCGCTAAAAACAGGAGGAGCTCCTTCGCGTGTTTATATCTTTGACAGACAGTGGTGCCAACCTTACGGCAAAGGAACTATTCGATGAAACGCACTTTAATTTGGTGAAAACCAAATTAAGAAATCAACTTTATTAATTATTGCAAAGGTACAGCGGTATACAAATCGCTGTACCTTTGCAATAATTTATGCAATAAAAAAAATCAGTCCGATTGCCTATTAATTTGGTGAAAACCAAATTAAGAAATCAACTTTCAACTGAAACTATCGAAGGTCTTCTTCATACGAAACAATTGTTAGGGAATACGCCCTGTTTTAATTTTGAAATTACTTCGGAAATGATTAAAAAAATGAATAAAGACATATATAAATAATAATATTTTTATTTTCACTTTATTTCATACAGATTTCTTTCAGAGTTTTTAACTTTTTTCCATGCGTACGGACTTTGTACGGATTTTTTTGTGAGATGTACAGATTTTTGGTCTCAGCTGTATGGCAACACTGAGAGCTTGAGACAGTCCGGTAAACTCGGAAAAATTACAGTATCAAGATAGAATTATTTATTATTTTCTTGAAATATAGGTAAATGTTTAAAATTGTTACAAAAAGGAAACAAGATATTCTTCATTACTAATTGTTACATAATATTAATACTTCGTAATTTTGTTTCCGTGTAAATCAAGAGTTGCAAAATGAGTTACAGGGATTCTGTAAGTATTTTTTCCTTTTTATGATTATATTAAGTAGTCGCAATATTCAAGCGTATAATAAACTTTTGCTTAAAATTACATATAAAGTTAAAACTTGAAAAAAAAACTAAAAGTAGCTCAAATCTATTTATACACCATAATAGTCATTCAGTCAAGGTCACAGAAGTGGCTTTTTATAGGTAGGCATATCATTTTTCTAAGCCGTGCAATATTTTATTAGTTGAACGAATCAACCGCGTTTTCTTAATATACTTTATACGTAAATAACTTATACTATAGATTTTGCAAATTGGTTCTTATTTCCAAGAATGAATGTTCCCATATTAACAGATTGGAGCCATATTGTGGCTAAGTTTATCTATAGTATATTGTAATATTCTAGCTATAATATAGTATATTTCTTAGTTATCACCTTTTTTATTGTTTAGTTGAGAATGTATGATTTACATCTTAACCATAACAAAAACAGTGAAATAGGTAATGTCTATCATTCCTTTTTGCATAATAAATATTTAAAATCATACCTTTTTAGGGATTTTTAGTTGTTATAATAATAATTTATTTAGTAGATTTTATTAACAATTACTAAACCATTATTACTTATTATTATGTTTATATATTTAATTATTTATTCTCTTTATGTTATTGGCAGTACTCCCTCTATCCGAGGTATCATTCATACAGTGCAGCTAAAGAACAGCGTGTAGGATCACATTTGCGGACTTTAATGGTATTTATCAAAAACTTTAATCTCATAATTGAGTTTGTCAATTAAATGTAAATTTTTCATTTTTAGTCATTTCATTTTTAATGTTATTGTTAAATAATGTGTGTTATTTTGCTAAAAGTATGTTTGCTAAAACCAAGTTGAATGATAAGCAAAAGAGTTTTAAATTTTTTTGTGGGACATTAAGTAACTCTGATAATTATGCAACAAAACATTAAAGTCAAAGATGAAATACATTTTGTATGTTAGAATATGCTTGCTGTTACTAACTAAACAAAGGTTTATCTGTAAGGATTTTTTTTAAATTCTCTACACCAGGGTTTCTCAAACTTCTGGACCACAAACCCTTGGTAAAGTTTTCTGATGACAGCAAACTTCTTCAGGGTCTTCAAAGTATTATGCTTGGTCACCAAGTGGGGTGAGAGGATGTAGGTTTTATCAACATCGTCTATGTAAAACCTCACGCAATGCCTATTACATGGCATACTTATAGAAATACTATGTAAAAAGGAGGGGGTATAAAGTGGTCACATAGTGTGGCACATTGGGTATGTTTCCATAAATGTTCTTGTTCATAACCACAAAAAGGTTACAAATCCAGCTATCTTTATTATTATCAGTACAATCTGGAAAATAACTTCAGTCTATAGTCGCGCGCGCGCCACTATGTGTGCCGCCGACCTCGCGTGCCTGCTGCTACTCATCAAGCCACCATTACGTAAATTTTGTCGCGAACACAGTAATCGTCGAATGGTGAACACCTAGGGCCTAGGAGTTCACATACACTACTTTGAGAAACCCTGCTCTACACATTATACAAAAAACTTATTTCTAGATATTTTATGTATTAAACATAAAATAGGTAAACAAAAGCACAAAGTTTAACAGACACAGAACTCATGATGTATCTGTTTATTTATACATTTACAAATAATTTTCTGTTCTGATTGTAATTAACAGACTCATTTATAACAGACATCAAATATTTATTCATTGATATATTGTTTACTTTCTTGTTCTTATTATATGTAGAGTTCCAGAAGATAATAGTAGGCTAGCTAAGTATATTTTAGCTGAATATGGGCCAAGTAAGTTCTTGTATTAAGATGAAATTGTTTGTTCAGAATTTAGGCTCGTCACAGCCGCCAATGCTGAGTTCCTTGTCATCTTATCGGTCCGGAGTGTCTGGACTATCTGGACTGTCAAGTAGCTCGTATCTACCAACACCTGATGTGAATGAAGTGTATCCTGGGCTATTTGTTGGAGATGCGTAAGTAACTTTTATTCTTTGTTTTCCATAAAAGAGGATTTTCCATATACTTATGACTAAGTTCCATAGAATGTTTTTGATAGTAGCATTTTTTGATGCATTGTATGGTTAAAAAACTTTTGCATGCCCCAAGTGGCCTATGTGCTGCAACTAAACTGAATGTAAGACCTATATCCTACACACATATGCAAAATAAATGATTTGATTTGATTTGAAAAATAATACTAGGTACAAGACTGCTGACCTCCTCTAATTAATTTATACTGTGACTATATTTTCTCTTCTCATTCTGATTCATTATGTGAAACACAACACAAGCGTTATTTCATCATGGTATTTATTCAGCTTTTATCAGTTTCAGTATATTTGTGTCCAAGCACAGCTCTCCCATGGTAAAATAAAATACACAATTTTCAGGGTCGCCGCCAAAGACAAAGCCTTTTTAAGGCGTATGGGAATCAACTATGTTCTAAACACGGCTGAAGGGAAGAGATATACCCAAGTTGACACTGATCATTTATACTATCGTGACTGCCCTGGACTCCACTACAAGGGGTTCCAGATGATGGATCTACCCACCACAGATATATCCAAGTACTTCCATATTGCTGCTAATTTTATCGACGAAGGAGTGTCCAGGGGAGGTATGTTTTTTATTCTGTCTATGGTTTGAAAAGTTACCATTACATTGGTATTGGCTTAATGTGTTATTTTGCCATGCTAACTTAAGGCGTCCCCCACATCAGCCGTGCCGCGTGCGCGTTCGTCTCTCGCGGCGGCCGCACTGTTACTGACGACCGAAACAGTAACGGGCGACAGTACAAGTGGGCGAAGGAGTAAGAACGCGACGCTCACTCCGTCGTTTTACATACTAAAAACTGTACTATTCACACGGTGCGCTGCATCGACGCAACGCTGTGACGACGCACGAACAACGGACAGCATCCCCCGAGACGAAGCGGGAGGGGTAACCACGTTACGTTTACGTCGCAACAGCGCTGCGCTAACGCAACGCGGCGTGTGGTCTGGCTCTTACACGCCCGAGGAACACGCACGCCTATTGTGGGGTCAGCCTAACGTGAAAATAGTTACCGAATTGCTGTTGCTCTCGAACTTTTTAAGTATTTAACCTATAGGCATATGAAAGGTCTATAAAAGCAATCAAACCCTTTACCCCCTTACTAATAATCGCTGTATAAGCTTTGAATAGTTATATAGTGTTTTGTCTCCTTCCATCGAATTAAAAATGTCACTTGTGTGACGTGAACAAAACACTGTATAACTATTCAAAGGTTATACAGCGTTTATTAGTAAGGGGGTTAAAGTTTAAATTTTGTAATGAATACCTCATTAATAATGTTAAAATAGAAAAAATTAAATAGTCCTTATTTAATTTTTCTATAGGTCGAGTTTTGGTCCACTGTATGATGGGCGTGTCAAGGTCGGCAACTTGTGCCCTCGCGTTTCTGATGATCAAACGCGGCATGACCTTACCTGAAGCCATGGCGTTGGTGCGTTCCCGTCGAGACATCCATCCCAACGAGGGCTTCATCCGTCAGCTCCAAGACCTGGACAGGGAACTCAGGGTCTGTAGAGTCCGCTGACATAGGAGCCCCTACCCTCCGTTACTCAGACTGTCTCTCGACATCCAAAACCCAAACATCCGTGTGAGGAGCCTAGACCGAGCTTACTCCAGCCGATACTAGTGTTGGACCAACCGAGTAATGGAACTATTGTTGACTTTCGAATCTATATTTTATAATAAGAACATATTTAATCTAGTTACATTTTAATATACAAGTATGTGATAAATAGATGACGAAATCAAAGATAGAAATATTTTTTTAAATTTTAAGAATTAACAAATTACTCCCGTGCCATTTTGTTTTAAAATCAAAGATATTATATTATTTAATATTGTATTTATGTCCAAACATATTTGTAGTTTAAGTTTAAAGAAGATTGTGGATGTTTATAGCAACATTAGAAAGAGAACATAATTTATTTACTTATTTATATTTGTTGTAAATGTACACTTTTACATGATTCGTCGTAGTCAAATGACTAAATACAGAATATTATAATGACTATAGTACAACTCTAGCCTTATGCTTTCAAATCAAAGGGGTACTTTTTAGTTATTACCTAGGTTAGCCTTACTCATGTTACATATAGTTATGCCAAAGATATATTGATAAATTAATTAGCTTTAAAATAATATTTATTTTTTGTAACTTTTATTTAGTGTTACAATAAAATAATTCAGTTTAATCATTCATTAACTATTTATATATATATAACTTTCATGTGTAAGAATTTAAAATGGAATAGCTTATAGCCATTGAAAGAAGGTAAATTCTAGAAGACTTTAATTAATGGTGTAGAAAGTGGAAGCAAAAACACTTGTGTATTAAATTTTTGTAGTTTATTTAAAGCAGCGAGACACTCTTGCAATGAAAAATGTATTTTTTTGTGTAGTGAATAAAGTTCAATTTTGAATCGCTATCTTAAACCGCCGCGTCGGTCCAATAGCCACAGTAGGTGTTGGTCGGTCTCAGTGTGAGCAGACATATAGTCATGAACTAAATCAATAAAAGTACTTTTAAACTAGTTCATGCGAGAACCACTTATGTTTGTAGTCATTGCCAAAACCTATTAATATTTGGCTAGTGTCAGTGCCTTTGATTTTATTTTTAAATTCAATGAACTACCTTCAACTATGAATTCACTTTCATGTGCCCATCTTGTATGTGCACTTTCAATAAAGTTGGTAGTGTATAAATGGGTTTAATTATTTAATGCATATTGTAATTATAATATTGTGTACTTTGTACTGGGTTTCTCCTTGGTTAATGTAATGTTTGATGTTAATTTAAAAATAATTCTTGTGCATGTCTAATATTCTAATATTATTTTATAAAATGGCTGCTAAATGACAAAATATAATTATATTACTATTTTACTACAGAAATATTATTATAGTGACAGTAAGAATTGCATAGAGATGTGCTTTTAAAAAGTCCTAAAAGGGCAAATTATATTTTGATGTAGGTAATATTTTTATATAACTATTAGGAGAATTCTTAATGCCTATACTTAACTTCAGATCCAATTTAAAGTGCTTTTAGGTAATTATTAAAGTAGTGTTATAAGAGTAAACAGTATTTTAAATATTAAAGTGTGTATAGAAGATATTATAAATCAACATGTATAATGTATATTATACTAGTAATTAATATACATACAATAAACTCAGACCAAATAAAAAAGTGCAGACAAAACCATGTAGTTTGCAGAACTTTTGTCTTATGTTTTGAGGCTGGTTCAAACTGCACCTCACCATGTAAACATTGTCATCCCCATTTAACAAAACTGACAAGAGTGTGTGGTTTTTATTCATGTAATACATTATGCATGTCTTTATTACTTATCTCTTTTAACTCATCAAGTGAATATTTTGCATTAACATATTTTTAAATGCAAGTAGCTATGCTAGATATTAAAGATCTTCAAAACTTTATGGCAAGTGTAATCATTTAAGTACATACTATGTAATTTATTTGTAACTGTGATAAATATTATTTTATAGATAATGTTTAAAAATTGTTACATTACTGTTTTCATGAGCAACCATTTTAGGAATATGTAGATTGTGTCTGAGTGAAATATAGAATCAAAATAATATTGAACATCAAAATAGACTAATAAATAATAATAATAGATGACTTCTTGTTTTATTATTGGACTAGCTGTTGCTCACGGCTCCGCCTGCATAAATACAGTATTCCACAGGAATACTGTACTCTTTTGGGAAAAGAAGTAGCCTATGTTTTATTCCAGAGCTCAAGCTACTACCATACCAAATTTCGTCAAAATCCGTTCAGTAGTTTTTGCGTGAAAGAGTAACAAACATTGATCCATCCATCCTCACAAACTTTCACATTTATATTATTACTAGCTGTTGCCTGCGGCTCCGCCCGCGTAAATATAGTTTTTTCGCGGTCGCGGATATGAGACTGATGCAAAAAATAGATAAAAACAATCCTTGATGCAGATTATATATTATCATGCTAAAATTTCAAATTGATCGGTGCAGAACTTTTTTGAGTTTTATAAGCGTACAGAAACCAACGTAACATTTATATATAATATATAGATTAGTAGGACTAAAAAAAAACTTAGGCCTTTACATCCATTAATGGATGATTTATAGTTTATACAGTATTCGCCGAGCAAAGTAACCACTCTTGAAATACTGTAGTGCCTGGGACAGTTGGTTTTAAATGTCGTATGGTTGCCCAAGCACATACGGCATTCTCACAACATAGTCAGCCTGTCCAGAGGAATGAACTGGTCAATACGTCTGGGGCCAACTATGTGCGGGTTTCCTCACAATGTTTTCCTTCACCGTTAGAACGTCCATATAATGTACTTGAGATCTGAAAAAGTCTCATTGGTACACGCCACAACCTGGGATTTGAACCTGCACTCTCTCGAGTGCAAACTAACCGGTCTACCCACTAGGCCACGGAGCTCTTAGTAGGACTAATATCACATATTACTAGGACTAACATCGTAAGAAGACAGTCATATTGTCAAAATGGCTTACTTTGGTCGATTTTGACTATAATAATACTCAGATTGAAAAATCTATAACTTATGGAAACTGCTTATGGCTTGATATCTAATGTTTCCACTTGCCATTAATAATACAAACAACTGGTAACAACTAAAACATTCTATTGACTATAACATTTTATTTCATATTTACAGTATACTGTAGACTTAGGTTTATCCATGTTAAATGAAAAAATCTACGCTAAAAGTGTTTTAAGAGTTTTAAATGCTAAAATTAAGGTATGCAGGACCTTCACTCAAATTAACATTACCGTTTATAAATAAGGTCTGTTCATTTCATTATTCTTGGCCCTCTTATCTCTTGCTCTTGGGAACCATCTATGTGTTGTAGTTAGAGTAAGCGAAGCTAGTTGTTTCCTGGCTATTTCTGGTTTCATGTCTTTAAATACACGTTTCACTTCATCAGGGTCAGTCATCCTTAGAACAGAATTGTCCTCCTTGTTTTCTAAAGGTAGTGGCTTAGAAAATTCGTAAGGAAACTCCTCTTCTTTGTGTAACGCTACAATTGTAGATCCATCGTCTGTAATAACTATTTTGGAGAAGTTTCTTGAGATTGTGAGGTTATGTTTACGAACCAGTGGTCGAAGTAGATATGCCATCTTTAAATAATAAAAATTTATTGCGCTAAAGCGCTCAAGTTATTTATTATGCACAGTAATCTGTCTTCCTATTTTATTTATTTCATAAATTAATTTCTTTTGCGTGTTTCGAAACAATCTAACTGACAAGACATGTATACTTTTTTCTGTGACAAGCATAGAAAAAAGTATACATATAGAGATAGAAGTCGCACTAACGCTGTTTGACGGTTCAAAAATGAAGGTTCGATGTAGGTCCTAGCGCCACCTGGTGTTGGTGCAGTTGCACTAAATGGCTGTATATATATACGGGATTTTTATGTCAGAATTTTATGTTTCAAAGACCTTGATTTTTGTAAGAACAGTGTTTATTTGTTAAGTTTCCTTAGCAAATACACAATTCTCACAAAAAAAAAGCCTTTGAAACATAAAAATCCGACACAATAAAACAAAACTTAACCAAAAAAGAAAAAATATTTTATTTTCACATATGAAATGGAAAAATATTATTTATTAAACACGTTATACTACTTATACTCTGTTTAGATCCAATTTAATTTAAACGTAAGCGAATACTCGTGTAGCTACTTATTCAAATGTCACTTATTTGCCGTGCAATAATGAAATACACACAATGATATTTGGTGAATTTTGCTTTCGTTTAGATTAATTGCGATCTGAACTGAGTTTACAACTTAACATTCTTAATACTTATACTTATAAAAATGACATTTAACTGCTGAGATTTAAAAAAGAACCATAAGTTAAACATGAGTACAACATTGTTATCAATAGTTTTAAGTTTTTTGTAGTAAATATTATTTTTTTTTATATTTTGGAACACACTACAAGATTTAACTTTAATTCATAAACATACTAAATATATGCGACATGTCAAACTCATGTAACATGTGACCTGGGCCTGTTTAATAAATGTTACAAATGGTTGTAAATTGTAGTTTTTTAAAGAATACAACTTACAAGTTTACCATGGTGGAAAATTCACAAAATGTACCTACAATTTTACATATTTCCGTTTAATAAACATTTTCTCTTTACAGTTAACTTACAAATTTGTATTTAGAACTGTTTTATTAAACACATAATAATTGTAATAACAATTTTACATATTTTGTAAATTGTAGTACAATTCCGATAGGTGGACTTGTCGTGTCAGAAATTCACAATTTAGTGCCTCAACCTATTATAGAAAGTTATTTGATACACAAAAATGGACAATGGTTCTAACAACTAGAATTAGTGACAGTAGTAGTGATGAATAATATTATGTAAATGAACGGCAACGGAGTTTTTCGAGAAAGGATTAATTTTACTGTTGATGTGACAGACACAGTTACAGTTTTTTAATTTTGTTTTTGTTTTACATTCAAGGCAAAAAATATATAAATAATATTAAAAAAAATTACACTCATGAATTTCTTCAATAAGAATTTACATTATAAGCAACTTTTAACCTACAACTACAAAGAAGAAGGGGCATTTTTGTATGGAGTCCATCCATACTATTGTAGCACTACAAGACATATCAAATAAAAGGGCTTGAAGTGTGTAATTGTATTGTATGACAAAAATTCTCTAAACCATAGGAGAAATGCACCATTTCTTAGTATTGCTAGCAAGGAAGAATGTCTGGTAAGTAATGGTATACGGCAAACTTCAGGAAAATGTATTTCAACAAAATGCTTCATATTTTTGAAGAAATGTATGGGAAAATAATAAAATGTTAAAAATAAGCATACATTCTGTATTATTGCACCATTTCAGTGATTTTTTTAAACATTTTTTTAACTTTGAACCCTCATTAACATTTTCCCCCCATGGTTTAGAGATTTTTCGTCATACAATAAAATAACATACTTTTTAAGGCCTTTCTTGTTGTTTCATTTGATATATGTCTTGTAGTGCTACAAGGGTGGGGACGTTTTGCCACTTCTTCTTTGTGGATACAATTTTTCATTGAAATACTACAGGCGTTTTCTGCACGCACACACACTGTAAACGTTTATAAAACAGCACTTGTAATTACAATATTTGTAAGACTTTATATGTAAAATTCTTACTTATTTGTAAGGGTTAATAAACATCACTTGTCACACAACAAATTTGTTACTTATTTACAAAATTGTCGACTTGTAACTTTTATTAAACAGAACCCAGGTATTTACAGAATTAAGAATATAATTATTTGATATTGAATAAATCTTGCCAGATATAATTTCATATAAAATTATCACCAATTATTAATACAACGTGTTCTTTTTGATTCCCATAGTTACCTTTAGATTTAGGACTATGTTATTATGAAAACATTCAGTACCATAACATTAAATGTAAATCCAATTATGTGTCAATATTTGGAGCACCACATAATATCGCGATCGTCACCATTATACTTAATAATTTAAGATATCTATTATTACCTTTAAAACTATGCATTTTAGGACCCCATAGGAAATTTATAGAGAATGTTAGTTTGACAAAAGGAAGAACTCCGTTTTGTTTCTCTATCTAAAATACAAATAAATACAATAAATTTAAGGCCTAAACAGAAAAATTCAAAACCTGCACTCAGCTTGATTAATTTTTTGTTGCAGAAAAAATACGAAAAGCTGGCATTAGCTCTAATATCTGACATTTGTTTCATTTTTTATTTATTTTTTCGAATTTTCCGCAATATGGCAAAATTTTGTATAAGCCCAGTCAAGCTATAAAATCCTTTATACATAACATTAAACAATTTCAAATATTGATAAGTAGTAGCAATAGGCTGGGTAAGCTAACCAGCCAACCGGCCAACTGGCAACCGGCAGCGGTGATGATCAGCGAAACTCCAAAACCACATTTTTCAAGCTATTTTTAAGAGGTATCATAGAAATATTATTATATATAAAATTCTCGTGTCATACATAGTGTTACCCCGACACACTCCGAAACGGCTTGACCGATTCTTATGATTTTTTTAACATATTCGGTAGGTCTGAGAATCGGTCATGATCTATTTTTAAACCCCTAAATGATAAAGGGATATTTTATTTTTACATAAAACTCTTAATGTCTGTCGGGTGACGGGTCACCTAGTATACTTATATTATTATCTGTTACACTGTAATAATACACACTACTTCTTGCACTATTTCCACTTTAATAATTATTTTACATTAATTTTAATATATTACACGACCGGTTTCGACAAATTCATCATTAGGCGTAGGTAGATTAAAAAAAATAACAAACACAAAAAAATTTGGGATCTTACTTAATGACCAGACATGCCTTTCGAGTTCCATATTATTGCAAGAAATTTAATTATTATTTATAGGTTATACTATCTTCTACATTTCACCATTAATTCAATTTGTATCCAAGGGTATTAATTTAGATCATTTTGACTTAATTTATTAATTTTAAGGTTATGTTTTAATTTAATATATTTATTTTATATTTATTAAAGCGGAAATAGTGCAAGAAGTAGTGTGTATTATTACAGTGAAACATGAATTTCCATCAAGAACCTACAGTACAATCAATAATATATTATTTGTTATTACAGTACACTTTATATAAAGATTCAGACATCTTAAGATAGAATATTATAGTATCTTCGCCACCTGTGATACCCTTAATAAGCTTGTATTTGTCACCGTAAAATTGTAAAAACCGTTAGATTGTAAAAATATGTCGAAAGTTTACTGCCTATATGTTTATAATGTATCGAAAAATAATGTGTTAAATTATAAGCAGTCTATCGACATTTTACAATCTCACTAGTTATATTACAATCTGACGGTTGTTACAATTTTTCGGTGACATTAGTCTAAGATCAGGTATAAAGAATATTATATAAGGTTTGGTAAAATCAATTACGGATACTTCGGGCATATGATCTGCTGCTTAATATTAAGAAGTAGATCACGTGCCTGAAGTATTTGTAATTGATTTTTGGAGACCTTATATAATATCCTCATCTGTTATTCATTTGCGTTATGTTTTATATTAAAGATAAAAAACAAAATAACAATCGCAAATAGCCTGCTTAGTTAAAGTTCGTGCGGATATTAATAAATAATTAAAGTATACTGGGAATTTTCTATGAAACAATTTGCTACGGCGACCAAAGACAAAATAAGGCTTGATGTAAGCGTAATTATTAAACCTTGATTACAACGACTCAGGTCGCACATCTGCAGGAAGTGTGCTAAATTCTCATAAATTATAACTGTCTTTGACTTGACTCCATTTTTCTATGGATGAGAATTAAAATAATTACAGGAAATGAAAATTTACAATCTAATAGTGGTTTGTGATCGACAATTTTTAAACAACGGGTCATAAACTCCCAATGTCTTTTAAACGAAAAGGCTTCATCTAGATACTTCTAATTTATTTTTGGTTCCGTACCCAAAGTCTCTGTGTGTCAGACAGACAGTGACTTTGAGTACGGAAATTTTGTGAGTGGATATTTAAACTGTAGTTAGACAGTTTAATTTTTTACCGGCGATGTATTTCTGTTGCGGCTATAATACAAATACAAAATTAAAAACAATAAATATTTAAGGGAGGACTCATACAACAAACATGACTTTCTTGCCATCATCAGTAGCAATGTCAACATTAATTGCTAGTTATGAAATTAATAATTTTTTGATCAGAAATGCTACTCATTGTTGACGCTTTCACATCGAGAAAATTAAGAAAATAATTATCTTTCTTAGTCAAAATAGTTTAAATCGATTCCTTGTACACCAAAAGTGACATATGGTCTTCATAAAACTAGCCTAATTGTTGAATAACAAAAAACAAATTAACTCTGCCTGAATTAAAAAATAAATTTATGTAGCATATTTAATTCAAGTATTTTTTTTTATTCAAAGTTGGTATTTTTATACACTTTCTGAACGTATATATGTGATGCCTACCACGGGTTCGGGAACTAGCCCGGTGAGAAGAACCGGCGTTATATAGATGGAACTTTTTCGTTTAATATTATCTGCACGGAATTTAATTACGAGATAAGCATATTTGCGATAGATATGTTAAATATGAAACTTATTGCAAATAAATAATAGTTGAAGGATATATTCCTTATACTGTATCTTGTACTACAGTCACGACATCTCTTTCTAGAGGTCAGCCACGACGTCTTCGTCCATCCTCCCAATCAATGCTTATTTTTCTACCATATTCGGGATCCAATTCTTATCTTGACTTTCTTGACTTTCAGCATTTCATAGTTAGATTGACACGTTGAATACATAATACTGAAAAATAAAAAGCATTGGTTTAGTATAAAAACTAGTAAACTTTATGGTTTATGATTTAAAATAATAGTATCAATGGACGCTTCACACCACGACAATCTGGTTCCATAGTAAGTTCTGGAAGAACTTATGTTACGGGTACCAGACATGGGAAATACATTTAATACATACATACATATAATCACGTCTTATTCCCGTAGGGGTAGGCAGAGACCACTTCTTTCCACTTGCTACGATCCTTACATACTTGTTTCGCTTTATCCACTTTCATTCTTACCATCCATTCCTCCTCTTACATTCAATGTAGCGAAGCGGCTCTCGATGGGCCACTTTTCGCCTCCGCGAGAAACGAGACGTGATGGGTGGCGAACCACATCGCCGCCATTTTGGATACTTAAATTATTTTTTACGATTATCCACGCATTGGCGGAGAGGGTAAGAATAGGGAAAGAGAAGGATAGGTGGTGTGGAAAGGAGGATTAGTAAGTTAGAGTAGGAAATAGGAAATGTAGGATATTACCGCCCAGGAGGACAAGGGATAGGACAGCAATAGCTAGGGAAGCCGGGGTCGCATACCCGTATACTATACCACAGCTACGGGACAGGTAAGTTGGGATGAGTATCCCATGACATCTGTATACAATACATTTAATACTTTTAAAATTATACACATACTAGCTGATGCCCGCGGCTCCGCCCCCGTATGTACAGTAAGTAACCCACGGGAACCTTACATGTCCCGCGATAAAAAGTAGCTTATGTCCTTTCCCATGATCTACTTTATATCTGTGTCAATTTTCATGATAATCGGTTTAGTAGTTTTTACGTGTAATTGTAAAAAAAAAGTATCCCACGGGAACCATACATTTCCCCGCGATAAAAAGTAGCCTGTGCCCTTTCTCAGGCTAAGAGACTGTCTGTGTACCAAATTTTATTCAAATCGGTTCAGTAGTTTTGGCGTGAAAGACGGACAAACAGACAGACACACATTCGCATTTATATTAGTATGGATTTAAGATTTTTTATTATAAACACATATTTAATACACATCCATGACCCAGGAACATGAAAATATTTTGTTCCTCCTCAACCCCCGCTCTGGCTCAACCCCTGAGCCACAGAGGTCGTCAAGTTGAGTATTAAATAGCTCCCCACACCAATTTCGGTGATAGAGGCCAGTTTCATTGAATAAGTGTGTTCGCAGTACACAAATGTACTCTCTTCCATTACTCTCGAAACCCAATGTGACAGATAACCGACATGACTCACGAGAGATCAGGCTGACCCATCCGACGCATAGATCATCTTTACTGTCAAACAATCGAGTGGTCAGCCTGCATCGTCCTTATGTGGAAACAATTTTTGTTGTTCCAACACAGGAAACAAACCTAGGACCTCAGAGTCGAGAGCCAAGCTCTAACCAATGGACCATGGAGGCTGTTAATAGATACGTATTAAATGTTAAGTAGTAATTTTAGTAGCCTTATAACAAAATGAATTATTAAAAAATTAAAAGACCTGAAATTATTCAGTATTTTTACAAATTAATCATTTTTTAAATAAATGGTGTGCTTACCTTCAACGGCTTTTTCTTGTTTCTTTTATTAATTATTGATGACCATGGACTAGCTCTCATGTTTTAACTTTCGATTCCACGACAATAGGTTGCACCACAATAAATCTACAAGAAGCGCCCACACTTTTCCGTTTGAAGCTGAAAAAAATAATCAGGAAATTAAAATATGATATCCTTATGTTTAAATAATAATAGGTACTTATAATTAGGGATGACAAATGTTTTAAGTCATGACGTCAAGGGCAATAAGGGTATTTTAGGTATTATGTAAGACATCCTATAGAGTATAGATAATATTATTGACAAATTTGGCAACAAGGAACATCAATGAACAAAGACGATCTTCAGGAGCAGAACGATTGGCTACATTTTTAAAAATTTTAAATATTTTATGATTATCCGTGCCAGGACATAGTTTTACTTGAGCGAGAAGCCTTTTTAAAGATTTTGGAGAGGGCAAAGTAAATAGTTTATACAATAAAGTATTATAGACCTTAGGACTTCTTTTACAGATAGATAAGGATAAAATTTTCTCGTCTAAAGTAAAACGACGTCCTCTTAGTTTTTTATTCCTTTGAGTGAATTGCATTTTGCAAAAAATTCGAGCGGGCTTTGTAATATTTTCCACGGATTCAAGCCAACTTTCAGCTTCATCTAATCTAGTTTGTAATGATGCTCCCCAAGATCGGGATGGTTGGCGCTCATTGGGCGGCCAGGGAGGCCTACGTTCAGCAGTGGACGGCGATAGGCTGATGATGATGATGATGACGTCCCTTACGCAAGTTCCTTACTGTACGACGAAGAGATCTTACTTCTGCTGCCATTTTCTTATATTTCGGAGGCAGCATTGACTCTGTATAGTGAACATATTGTAACATTCAAGTTTAAATTTAACCAACATTTAAGAGTCCCTTTTTTAGTTTCATACAAACTTTTATACCCTAATACACCACATGTATTAGGGGATAAAAGTTTGTATGAAACAATTTTGAAAAATCCTTACTAAGTGGATGCCTTTGTCATAATATGAGGAATACGTGTCAAGCATATTTTACTCGGGCATTTGTTATTAAGTAGGTACTCTTTTTCGAATGGACCAATAAAAAAACAATAATCGATTTTTGGGTGAAATTGAACACTGCGGAGTGTGCGAAAGAAATATAATATATATGCATTCATTCATACATACCTACACTCGAAAAACAAAATCCTCTTTCTGACGCAATTGGGTAAAAATTGTACTAAAATAGATACAAGTTAAATACACTACAATCTACACTACGTACAAAATAAAACCCTTTTGGACCTAGGGTATATAAGCCCCTTGAAGCAAAATTTTACTTTTTGGTAGCATATGCTTGAACTACTTCAGAAAAAGTCGAAATCACCATATGTGTCCATATAAATTTCGAGGAGTTCCCTCGATTCCTCATGGATTCCATCATCAGGTCACCACTCATGCAACGGAAAACGGGACCAACATGGGACAATATCCTTTATATCAAAAGAAGAATTATTTAAAATATATATTTTTTAAATAAAATAAATTTAATCTTACTCTTGCTTCTTTTTTTATTTACTTCCTGGGAGCCAGAAAGGCAATAGTTACGCTCTAAATCAATACGTCGAGCGGGTGTTAAAGCAGCTGTAATAAATGTGATGCTAGATGTTAGCTGCACTAAATTTTAATAGACAGTACTCAGTTACAGGACTAAAAAGGACTAAAAAAAACGACGACTTTTGAAGTGAAAACTTCTATTGACGCACCGCACACACATTTTTTTTCCTATAATTGAGTAACCTGCCAAAGAGCATGTGCATTATCATTACATACTAGCTGACCCATGCCCACTTC
This sequence comes from Glaucopsyche alexis, assembly GCA_905404095.1. Taxonomy (NCBI): domain Eukaryota; kingdom Metazoa; phylum Arthropoda; class Insecta; order Lepidoptera; family Lycaenidae; genus Glaucopsyche; species Glaucopsyche alexis. The sequence goes on along the minus strand of FR990051.1, from coordinate 7,213,578 downwards.
GTTAGGCGTTACAAAATTTGATGTAATGATGATGGGAGTAAAAAGTATCCTAAGTTACTCCTTATAACATCAGCTACCTGCCAGTAAATTCCCGTGAAAATCGGTCCAGCCGTTTCAGAGATTAGCCGGAACAAACAGACAGACAGACGCACAAAGAAAACTTTTAAAAATTGATTTTTTATTGTCACTACCGCATATACTTTCATATTCATTTAGTTAAAAGCAGTTAATTCAAAATTACAAACAGACACTTGAATTTTATTTAATCTTACTTCATATTATTTATTCTTTTTATTAATATTATTATTAATTAATTATAAATTATATAAAGAATATAATTAATCTTGTAAACAAATAACCTAACCAAGAGCATGTCAGGACATGTCTAAGGAGGGTTCCGTAACTATAAACACGTAATATGCCTTTTTTTAATTACTCCAAAAGTTACTCTCCGATTTGGTTAATAATTTTCCTAAAGAGTTTATAGCATGATCTATAAGCATGGAAATTTGTAAGTTCCTATCTCTTATAATTTAAAAATGCTAGGGGGGGGGACCAACTTACAAACTACTTTGGAGGCCGATTACTCGAAAATGGTCAACTTTATAAAAAAGTAACATATGAAACCTTGCCTTTATTTTAAAAGACCTATTCTACGATACCCCACACGATGGGGTAGAATGAAAAAATATTTTTCATCCCCACTTCACATGTATGGAGAGCCACCCCTAAAATTTAAAATTATTATTTTTTATGATCCCGAAACCGTGATCTATACACAATCTATAACTGCACCAAATTTCATCAATTTATATTCATAATTACAGGAGCTAGAGGCGCGGACAGACAGGCAGACAGACAGACAGACGGACAGAGCGAAACTATAAGGGTTCCTTAAGTGTTACGGAAACCTAAAAATGGCGACTGCTCATGAGCATATGTATGTTGAGAGTGAATGTTATAAAACTATTATAATATTATAAAAAATATATACTCACACAGCCCTAAGAACTCGTGATTCACTTCTTCTTCCGGTTCCTCAATCCCACCAAAAGATTGTATAACACACACTTGTCCTGGTGAATGTAGTTGAGGTGTTACTCTAATACAGTCTGAAAAAATAATTAAAAAAACTTAAATGACAAGAGAATATTTTCATTCTAGATTGTGCATAATATGTACATAGAAATTTAAAGTGCATAATATGAACTTTCATAAATACTGTTCTATAACATTGAACATAGAAATTAGAATATAATGCTTTTAAAATTCTTTAATGTTAAGGCCTAATAAAAAAAATAATAACTGTCTGCCAGTTTGGAATATTCAGTGGTATTGGATGTACTGATGCTATTATGGCGGACCAATCAGCGCACAGTCCTGAATCCAGAATCGCGCTTGGTACTTCTTGAAAAATGGCGAGCTCTATCTGCAAAAAATCTGTCCCCTAAATTGAGACCATTATTTTAACATAAGGTTGGACTCCTGGTATCTATACTTCGTGTTATCATCTATTACAGATGATTTAAGTAGAATGCAGAGTATTAATACATATTTTTAAATATTGAATTATATTGCTACTCACTTGAGGAAGGTAAGTCAATGCTAAATGAATCTGCAGAGGAAAAATGTGTACCTGGAAATATGGTAAAATATTGTGATGAATATGATATAACATATAAACTTACCTGTGAGTATTCAATTTAAAATTAATTATTTAAATATGAATTGTACTAATAAATACTTATTGAAAGTAAAGAAGTCTACAAACAGCAACTATAATGTAAAGATGTAAATTAAAGAATGATACATCTCATTAAATTCCTCCCTTTGATTAGTCAGAACACTATACACAACAGACATATTTATATTTCTACATATTTGAATCAACAATATTATAATATTCATTACAATACATCTATTCTGTGATAAACACATTTTACATTCAGTAAGTCAGAATGAAGGCAAAGATGCATAAACATCCCCTGAGACGATCAAACCAATTTGATTGTTTACAAAGCTAGTTTGACCGGTTCGTCAAAAATTAAAGGGTTTGAAGCTTGTTTCATGGAATTACTTAATTTTGTTTTGTTTGACAGTGAAACTGAACAGTTCTGTTCGACAAACTGACTGAAACTGATGTCAAACGGTTGCATTAAACACATATGGTTTCAGCCGAACCATTTGATTGTGTCAGGGCCCTTTACAATACCTGTGTTTGGCGGAGAAATGTGCTGGAAAAAAGTTACAGATTACATCGGCCAGGACACATTTACTAACTTCATTACCGCAAATATAATCCACCATTTTGCTTATTTAAGGCTTGGCGATCGCCATTTTGCTTACGCTTTTTTCTTAGCGCTTTTTTCAGCCGAACACAGCCACTTATTGGTATGTGTGATACCAATTGGTATAAATTATTATGTAAAGCATCCGTAATAATACAAATAATAGCTGCTATCTCTGAACTCCTAGATGAATTATAAAGACTTACTTACCAATCTGATCAGGTAAGTGCAATTTTGGAATTGCAAGACTATTAATGCGCCTATTCCACGTGTATAGTTAAAATTTTCTTTATTGAAGTCGTTTGAAATAAGATTCAACCAAGCTTCAAACTGTTTTGGGTATGTGATAGGATTAGGGAAACGATGTATAACCTTTGACCCTAAAAGAAAATATAAATATTAAAATAAGATCGAATAGTAAAAAGACTTAACTGTGAAGAGAAAATCTAAATTGTATTTAAATTACTACTGATTGTAAATTAAGTTATAAAACTTTCAACTACAAGTCTTAACACCTCATGTCATATTTATTTGGAATGTAATAAAATAGTAACCGAGCAATGCTTTGTTAGTGTTAACTGTTGTTTTTTACTTATTTAACTTGTTAAATGCATAAACAATATTAAATATAACTATTTTGCGTTGACTGACTATTTTTAATTGAAACGAGGTTATGTTAAATATAATATGATATGTATTACTTACTTTTTGCTGGTGGGCAGCCAAAAATGCATCTAAAGCTCATGATGGTTTCTTTTCTCGGCTTCTTTAATAGAAATTTACAACAAAAACCAAATAAAAGCAGCAATTCCGTTTTTACAAAAAAGCAGCCATATTTGATAATAAATAAAATTAGAGCTGTAGCAAACCGGATGTATTCTATACCGAGTAACGAAACGTGACACACGAATACATTTCGTTACTCGCTAAGCAATCACACGTGACGGTGACGACTAGATATTTATTTGTAGTAGTTTTTACCTACAATTATGCAGGCCCTTAAAGAAGGCGCCCCTACTTTTTCCGCCCTAATTTCCTTGTGGCTACCCAGACCCTAGTACCGGACCCGCGGCTAGATATCTCCGGCATCCAGAGGCTCCTATCAGAGGAGCTCACTGTGACTGCCAGAGATCTACGACGCACACTCCGGACTCGGCACATACGCGTGCTACACGCACCGTCCCCCCCCCCCCCCGCGCTCCTCAAGCGTGGAAATTTTAATTCCGTTTTATGTTCGCAGTGATTTAACGAATACAAAGTGCTCGTACGAGCGGAAGCGTTGTGCCCGGTCGTGTGCGACCCGTAGCCAGCGCATGCCCGCCCGACGACACGGCAGCCAATTTAAAATGTACGCCACCTGCCGGGGACACCAGTGCTAGCTGCCCTGGCTCGCCCGCGAACGTCGCACCCCAACTCACCGTTGGATCGCTGTCCTCCGCTCCCCCCTTTTCTTTCCCCGCGTTCACCCAATTTGCAGCGCCCCGATACGTATGTCGGGGCAAGGGAATCCTTCCCTACACCTTTCTTTTCCCAGATCGGTTGTGTCCGCGGTCGACAAAAGCGGCGCGAGGGGAGTGGCCCCATATACGTTTCCTGGTCCCCGGACCAGATCCCCTCGCGTCGTCGGCGTCGTCCGCAGGTCTAAGCCGTCCTCGGCCGTCGCTGAAATTCACCCCTCAGCACTTCGGGTTTCCCTGCGTTCTGTCGCGGGGGGTCCTCCCTTAAAACAAGTTTTTGCGCCCAGTATTCTGGCGCCCAGTATTATTCAGTACTGGGCGTATCATTTTGGATCTTCTCATGTAGAGGGGCAAAGCCCCTGGTCATGATTCCCCACCCAAGGCCCCTTTTTGGAAGTCGTTTAAAAATGATATTGAGGTTTCTAATATAATTTTTTTCTAAACTGAATAGTTTGCGCGAGAAGCACTTCCAAAGTGGTAAAATGTGCGTACTGTCCCAGTAACTTCTAAAATAATTATAAAACTAAAAAAAATGTATGATTTACCATGCAAAAATCCACCGAAAATTGGTTTTAATGAGATCGAGTAAGTAGTTTTTTTTAATACGTCATAAATCGTATACCGCAATTTACCTTTCATTCATACATATACATATAATCACGCCTTTTTCCCGTAGGGGTAGGCAGGATCGTAGCAAGTGGAAAGAAGTGGTCTTCTTTCCACTTGCTACGATCCTTACATACTTGTTTCGCTTCGTCCACTTTCATTCTTACCATCCATTCCTCCTCTTACATTCAACGTAGCGAAGCGGCTCTCCATGGACCACTTTTCGCCTCCGCGAGAAACGAGACGTGATAGGTGGCGAACCGCGAAATAGCCGCCATTTTGGATAATCATTATTTTTATGATTATCCATTGCGTTCCCACGGATTGGTGGAGAGGGTAGGAATAGGGAAAGGGAAGGATAGGTGGTGTGGAAAGGAAGATTGGTAAGTTAGAGTGGGAAATAGGAAATATAGGATATTACCGCCCAAGAGGGCAAGGGATAGGACAGTAATAGCTAGGGAAGCCGGGGCCGCATACCCGTATACTATACCACAACTACCGGACAGGTAAGTTGGGTTGAGTATCCCATGACATTCTTTCATTCAATCAACTCAAATATAAAAAAAAAACATTTAATTTCATAAACATAAACCTTATGCATAAACCGCGAACCATTATTTTTTATTTCAAGTTTATATGGAACCCTCGGTGCGCGAGTCCGACTCGCACTTGGCCGGTTTTTCGTAAATGGTAAAACAACGTTTGCCGAGTCAGGCGTCAGCTAGAGTAAATTTATATTTGTAATAAATCATAGACTCAGTTTCATCCTATTACCATACCATCCAGTTACTAAAGGTTGTATATCCATGGTCATTGGTAAACAAATACTTAGTACAAAATTGAATAAATATTTTTGTGACTTTTTCTAAGGAATCTTCATTCTAAGAATATTCCATAGATTAGTATACCCTTATCTATGTCTATACTGTATAATATAATAAAGAGGAAAAATTTGTTTGGTTGTTTGTTTGCATTGAATAGGCTGCGAAGGTACTGGGCCGATTTTGATGAAATTTTGGTAAAGATATAGAATAGAGCAAGGGGAAGGACATCGCCTTTTTATTGCGGCAAACTTCTTGAGCATCACATGACGTAGTAGGGGAAAGTTTGCGCATATACACTTGCGGGCAAAAAATAATACTTAACAAAATTATGTTTTATTTCCACCGGTAGCCCTATTCTTTCAAATTTCGCCTTAATTTTAATATTATATTAATTTTAAAGGCTCAGAACAGATTCTGAGCCTTTAAAATTAATATGATATTCTAATTTCGTATGGAGCCTTTCCACGATAGGAAGTTCATTGTTGGTTAAATGATAATTATGTATGCATCTCCTAATCACAGATTAGTCGAAGGTATCAATTTGGCATAGTGTATATCTTTTAGAAACAACAAAAACTTAATAATTAAAAATAAATAATAATATAGTATAAGGGGCCCAACTAACATCTTTAGGAGCCCAAGCCAACCTCACCTGCTCGTGGTATACCCTGCCAATCAACGAACGAGGCTCTGGCGACTCTCCCCGCCAACCCGCATTGGACTAGCGTGGCGGGCAATATGGTTTAACCATATAGTCCAACCCCCCTCTCATCATGGCACAACTTTACAGAAAAAGGCCCCAAGTGCCCGGCAAATCCAGATGTCGGGGAGACCAGGACGGTGGTCGACCTGACGCTGGGATTAGGGGTGCGAAGAATCTCCGGGCGAGGCACTCCAACCGTTCAACGACCATGGCTCACTCTAACACGGACACCGATATGTTAAATGTGCTAACGTTTAACGTTCGAACATTAATGGGAGACGATCGACTTGTAGAAATAGAAAATGCTTTATTGCATGTCAAATGGGATATTTTAGGACTCTCAGAAGTAAGAAGGATAGGTGAGGCAACAGAAGAAAGGGAAAATGCAATATTTTACCATTATGGCGAAACTCAGGGGCAATATGGCGTGGGATTTATGGTAGCAAAGAAGTGGAAGGATAATATCGTGGAATTTGTTGGGTACTCTGAGAGAATAGCTGTTTTAAAATTAAAAATAACAGCCAACAAATATATAACAATTATACAGGCTTATGCACCAACAACAACACATCCAGATGTAGAAATTGAAGACTTCTATGATGTTTTAAATCAAGCTTGTGCTGAAAATTCAGGTACTTGGAAGATAGTTGTCGGTGACTTTAATGCAAAGATTGGTCAAAAGCAGCCATTGGATAGTGACGATACAGTAGGTCCTCACGGTGTTGGCACCCGAAACGAAAGAGGCACTCGTGTTATCCAATTTGCATTTGGCCAGAACATGAACATCATGAACAGCTACTTCCATAAAAACCACAGAGACGTTGGACATGGATGTCACCAAATAACAATACAAAAAATGAAATAGATTTCATATTATCATCTCAAAGACAAATTGTTTCTGACGTAAGCACTATTAGCACATTCAAATTCAGCTCCGATCATAGACCCTTAAGAGCTAAACTCAAATTTAACTTCAAACTTCAACGCTTCATATTATTCCGTAATCATACCAAGAGACATACAAAAGAAACTCTTATTGCTAACAAAGACCTATTCAACCTTAATCTTCAAAATTCATTCAATGGCCTCAACATGGAAATTAATGACACAGAAGTAATATATCAAAACATTAAAGACAGTATCGCGGTAGCAAATAAAAATATTAAATCTTCTAAAACAAACCGTAGTAAATTAACTCAAGAGACTTTAAACCTAATAGATAAAAGATCAAATTTGCAGAAAGGAACGACAGAATTTAATAATTTAGATAAAATAGTTAAGCGGAGAATAAGACAAGACCTAAGAAAACTGAATACTTTGATAGTCAAGAACGCTTTAGAAAAAAATAGTTCATTGAGAGTTGCTAAGAATGGAGTCACCCACGGCAAATTTTGGATAACCGAGTTAAAAGACGAGCAAGGTAAAAAACAAAGAAGCAGAGAAAAGGTAATAGATATTTGCACAAAATTTTACAAAAATCTCTACAGCGACAGGACAAAAACGTCTGAAAATATAAATTACAATTGCCCTGACACAGTTCCGATCATAACAGGACAGGAAATTCATAAAGCTATCCTAAGTTTAAAATATAATAAAAGCCTCAGAAATATTAAAGATTGGCGAGCCGACTATTCTACCACATCTATGCAACCTTTTCAACCGTATTTTAAAAACAGGTGTTCTTCCCGATCAATTTTGCAACTCCAATATTATACTTCTACATAAGAAAGGAGATAAATCCGACATTTCTAATTATAGGCCCATCAGTATAGTATCACACATATACAAATTTTTTATAAAAATCATTCAGAATCGCATTGACTGCCAACTGGATATTCATCAGCCTCCCGAACAAGCCGGATTTAGGCCAGGTTTCTCGACTATGGATCATATCCACACCTTAAATCAAATAATAGAAAAATCTAACGAATTTAATTTACCCTTATATTTAGCATTTATAGATTTTAATAAAGCTTTTGACAGCATATACCACAAAAATATTTTTTCAGCCCTCAGCAACCAAAATATTGAGCCAACCTACATAGACCTTTTCAAAATTATTTACCAAAGCAGTACAGCCGCCGTCAAATTACAATCCACAGGCCCAAAATTTTTTATCGAAAGGGGTGTCAAACAGGGCGACCCGATTTCTCCTCGCCTTTTTACGAGCGCCTTAGAGGAGATTTTTAAGAAAGCCTCGAAAGGCTGGGAAAACAAGGGCATTGTTATCGACAAGAAAAGGCTTACAAACCTTCGCTTCGCCGATGACATCGTTTTGTTTGCCACGTCAGCCCAAAACCTGCAGTCAATGCTACAAGACCTTAGTACAGCGAGCCTCGAGGCGGGAGTTCAGATGAATCAATCAAAGAGCAAGATCATGTCTAACAGCACGAAACGTAGGTTCGAGGTGGATGGGCAGGAGATGCAGTATGTCGACGAGTACGTTTATTTAGGACAAACAACATCATTCCATACCAGACAAGATAAAGAAGTAGACCAACGAATCGAAAAAGTATGGAAGAGTTTTTGGTCAATAAAAGATCTAATGAAAGGGAACCTTCCACTCTGTCTAAAGCGTAAACTCGTGGATATGTGTATCCTGCCTATCCTAACCTACGGTGCCCAGTCTTGGTCATTGACAGCTTCGCAGAAGTCCCGGCTCGGAGTCTGCCAAAGAGCCATGGAGCGCAGCATTTTAGGTGTCAAAAGGATTGATCGTATCCGAAACACCACTCTGCGCAGCGCAGGAAAGCAGCCAGCCTGAAATGGAGCTGGGCAGGGCACGTCTTCCGTATGCACCCGGACAGGTGGGCGCGTCAAGTTTCGGAGTGGATACCGACTGGTCGGCGAAACAGAGGCCGACCCAAAAAAAGGTGGCGCGACGAATTGGACGCGTTCGACAAAGAGTGGCCAGAAAGAGCTAAAGATCGGGACTTGCGGAAAGAGAGAGGGGAGGCCTTTGCCCAGCAGTGGGACACAAACGGCTAATAATAATAAATAATATTTCAACAATAAATACTCAACAATAAATTACAACGAAATCAATGCACGTGAGTGTACTCGGAAGTCAAAGGGACGTGGACGCAGCGCGTAAGGCGAGGGTCGACTGATCTACCAATAGCACGATCTTGATGACGATTCCCGTCGTCGCGCCCCGCACCGCACCACCGATGAGACCTAAAATAGGTTTCTGCGTATTCAAGGTCATTACTCAAGAAGTTTTCCGATGATTATACAAAGATCTTTGACGGAAGTAATGCTACCCTGAACCTACTCGGTCGTGTTTTTACCGAGTTAGCGCATCACTACGCGATTATGAATTGGCACATATTTTGAATTGGAATTATTAAAAAAGAAGGCTTAATCGGTGCGGGGATTCCCCGAATTCTCTGTTGCGTATGTGTGAGTGTGGAACCTACGTTTACACCACGAAGTATAGATAACAAGGAGTCCGAACGTAATGTTAAAATAATGGTCTCAATTACGGGGACAGATTTTTGCCGGTAGAGCGCGCGACGGTCCGACGTGCACTCGTTTGAAATTACGCGGGAAGTTTAAAGTTGCTATTGACAGCTCTGGAAAGATTGAAATCTTAATACATGAAGCATAGATACCAGGAGTCCGAACGGTATAGGCTTTTTAATAATAATTATGTACACAATAATAGGACCAGATCTTAGTTCTCTTTTCTGCCGCTAGGCGTGCGAGACCGACGAGTACCGAGTGTTGCCAATACTATTATACCGAGTGTTGCCAATACTATTATTTATTACAATTATTTTTAAATTACCGTGAGGCAATTACCGTGTTCTACGGTATCTATTTTTCGAGAACAGTTTCTAAGACTTTCCCAAAACTTTTATATAATAAGAATTCAATCTTTCCAGAGCTGTCAATAGCAACTTTAAACTTCCCGCGTAATTTCAAACGAGTGCATGTCGGACCGTCGCGCTCTCTACCGGCAAAAAACTGTCCCCGTAATTGAGACCATTATTTTAACATTACGTTCGGACTCCTTGTTATCTATACTTCGTGTCTTAATAAATAAAAGTTTTAGGAAATTCTTAGAAACTGTTCTCGAAATATAGATACCGTAGAACACGGTAATTGCCTAACAGTAATTTAAAAATAATTGTAATAAATAATAGTATTGGCAACACTCGGTATAATAGTATTGGCAACACTCGGTACTCGTCGGTCTCGCACGCCTAGCGGCAGAAAAGAGAACTAAGATCTAGTCCTATTATTGTGTACATCATGAAGCATAGATACCAGGAGTCCGAACGGTATAGGCTTTTTAATAATAATTATGTACACAATAATAGGACCAGATCTTAGTTCTCTTTTCTGCCGCTAGGCGTGCGAGACCGACGAGTACCGAGTGTTGCCAATACTATTATACCGAGTGTTGCCAATACTATTATTTATTACAATTATTTTTAAATTACTGTTAGGCAATTACCGTGTTCTACGGTATCTATATTTCGAGAACAGTTTCTAAGAATTTCCTAAAACTTTTATTTATTAAGACACGAAGTATAGATAACAAGGAGTCCGAACGTAATGTTAAAATAATGGTCTCAATTACGGGGACAGTTTTTTGCCGGTAGAGAGCGCGACGGTCCGACATGCACTCGTTTGAAATTACGCGGGAAGTTTAAAGTTGCTATTGACAGCTCTGGAAAGATTGAATTCTTATTATATAAAAGTTTTGGGAAAGTCTTAGAAACTGTTCTCGAAAAATAGATACCGTAGAACACGGTAATTGCCTCACGGTAATTTAAAAATAATTGTAATAAATAATAGTATTGGCAACACTCGGTATAATAGTATTGGCAACACTCGGTACTCGTCGGTCTCGCACGCCTAGCGGCAGAAAAGAGAACTAAGATCTGGTCCTATTATTGTGTACATAATTATTATTAAAAAGCCTATACCGTTCGGACTCCTGGTATCTATGCTTCATGGTTTACACGAAGTGGCCTACCCCTGGTGACAAGACAAGTGACAGGAAATAACTCATTTTTTTTTTGTTTTGTATAAATGGCGTCGGCTTAGCTAGTCCAAAGTCTAGTCAAAGTCCACAATTATTATATCGCCAAGGCAGTCAAATATAAATAGAATATTGACTACTCCAACTATTTATTTGGACCTTGACTAGAATTTGGACTTGACGATTTAGAAATACGATGATGAAAATTTGAACGAATATTCTTTTTCCCGCCTTGTTACTTGACACTGGCAAAAAGTTATAAGCCGATGCCTTATCATAAATTAAAAAAAAATCTGATGATATGACAAATGACAGCTATAATGTCTGTCATGCCTTCTTTTTGTTTTGTCCTAGTTTTCGCGTAAAAGCCAAGTAAAATTGAAAAGCACTAACAAATTGCGCAATTTGACTAATTGCTATGTATTGTATCGGAACAAGTGTTATTTACTTATAAATTATAACAACATGGATTTAGCATCTACACCGTCGAACGCCTCGGATAGCAATGAATATCCAGGCGCTACACCGTCGCAGTTTGATACTTCTCATGATGCAAATACTAAACGTCGCAGGTAACACAAGCATGTTATTCAACTTGGTTTTGTCCATATTTTTGCTCTTATTAATCAATCCATCTGTAATATTCCAGCTCTTCGAGATCGATAAAACGCAGGCGGTTTGATGATGAATTAGTCGAGTACAGCCTTAGTTTGCCCGGTGCGTCCATGGGAAAAGGAGAAAAGAGGATTCGCACGCAGTCATATTCGAGTCAGGTCCCCGAATTCCTCACAGCGGTTACTCCTAAACCGCCAGCACCTAGTCACGAACGCCGAAGGGCGATTAGGGGCGGCGGCGGTGGGCCAGGACGTAAATCCCATCGCAAGGGACAACTCAGTCAATTATCCACTAAAGATTTAGGAAGATGGAAGCCAACTGATGATCTTGCTCTTATTATTGGTGTTCAACAGGTAGATCATTTGTAATAAACATAATATACAATATAATTGATTCTACAGAGTATTAAAAAGACAAGAATTTGTCTTATTTTGATCTCATAATTATATTAAGCTTTAGAATTATTGTAACCTAACTTGTAGTCATTAACATTTTATTATCTATAATTTTCAGACAAATGATTTACGAATGGTGCACAGAGGTATAAAGTTTTCGTGCCGTTTCACGGTTGGAGAGCTACAGTCCCGTTGGTATGCACTGCTCTATAACGCTGAAATATCCAGAGTAGCAATTGCTGCTATGCGTAATCTTCATCCAGACCTGGTCGCACATGTACAACAACAGGCCTTGTATTCAACAGCAGAAGAGGAATTACTGGGCAGCTTATCAAGTGTGAGTATCTATTGTATTATTATTACGTAAAACAAAATTAAAAATGCTAAGTAACCCTTCATGGGTAATTGAAATGATATGAAAAATTTTCAGTTGTATGAGAATAGGTTGTAAGCTATTTTACATACCCCTAAATAATGAGGATGGCCTAAACCGAACATTTTATTTTTATATTTTGGCATTATAAATACACATTATATCATGAAGCATAGATACCAGGAGTCCGAACGGTATATGCTTTTTAATAATAATTATGTACACAATAATAGGACCAGATCTTAGTTCTCTTTTCTGCCGCTAGGCGTGCGAGACCGACAAGTACCAAGTGTTGCCAATACTATTATACCGAGTGTTGCCAATACTATTATTTATTACAATTATTTTTAAATTACCGTTAGGCAATTTCCGTGTTCTACGGTATCTATTTTTCGAGAACAGTTTCTAAGAATTTCCTAAAACTTTTATATAATACGATTTCAATTTCCAGAGCTGTCAATAGCAACTTTAAACTTCCCGCGTAATTTCAAACGAGTGCATGTCGAACCGTTGCACGCTCTACCGGCAAAAATCTGTCCACGTAATTGAGACCATTATTTTAACATTACGTTCGGACTCCTTGTTATCTATACTTCGTGGGTTATATGAACCTCGATTTTCTTCCTTCTAACACAAGGACCTGTGTCGACGCTCGAGTTTCTACACGGCATGGCGCCAGTTATGTATGAAACTGGCTTCAAATCAAACCGTTGCTAGCCGAGGCGCGTGTATACGCGTACTCGGCGCCCTTGGTGCTTCATACATAACTGGCACCGGTCCAGTCTATAAGTGAAACCGGAGTGTCGACGCGCGCCCTAACCCTTTCACACAAATTTTATCTTTCTTTTCTTTTACTTTCTTTATAGGTTGTAGGTGTAGGTTGTAGGCATAGGTAGTATATGTAGGTTGGTGTAGACTAGATAATAGTGGACATAATAATGGAATTAGTGGTTGTAGGTAGTAGGTGTAGGTTGTATTTGCAGAAACTAGGAATATGTTGGTAGCTATTTACGTTATTTATCCCAGTTCATACATAAGTACTTCTGTACCCAACAGAAGTGATACACCAAAAGCAAGATACAAAATTTAAACCCTCTTACTAATAAGAATATTAAGAAAACCGGAAGTAAGATCCAATTAAATAATAGTAATAGTAATTGTAACACTCCCAATATGATTGGTCATCGCGGGAGTAGTAGACCACAACCCTCTAGCCCAAAACAGAAAAATGATAATATATTTATTGGCACTCTAAATACAAGAACATTAAGTACGGACGAACACCTCATAGAACTTGAACAGGCTTTGGAAACTATCAATTGGCATATTTCAGGCCTTAGCAAAGTAAGAAGACAAGGCGATGAAATTATGGACTATTCGAAATATATTCTTTATTACAAAGGTGAGACACAAGGCTTATACGGAGTGGGATTTCTTATAAGAGAAGATCTAAAAAATAACATAGAGAAATTTATAGGGATTTCTGAAAGAATCGCCGTACTTAACATTAATCTGAACGAACCGTGGTCTATAGTACAAGTCTATGCACCCACAAACGTAGCAAACGACGACCAGAAAGACGATTTTTATGAACTCCTGAGTACAACCCTGGAAAATCGAGACCATAAAAATATAATTGTCATGGGAGATTTCAATGGCCAGATAGGCAAACATAACAACAAGGAAATCCCTACAATCGGAAACTTTTGTACGGGAAAACGCAACGATAATGGCCAGAGATTACTCAACTTTGTCCTCCAGAATAATCTATTTGTAATGAACACGTTCTTTATAAAACGAGAAAACAGAAAATGGACTTGGGTCTCACCTGATGCTAATGTAAAAAATGAAATAGGCTTTATTCTCTCAAATAAGCCAAGAACATTCAAAGACGTAGACACAATAAACCAATTTAATTTCAATACAAACCACCGAATGGTGAGAGCCAAATTATACAGTAATATTCCAAAGACTCCACGTAGATTCTATAGCCATTTAAAGAGCAAACCTACATTGCTACACATTCCTGAAGAAGTTCTCGTTAAACATGGTCCAGCGCTTACCAAACTCATTGAGTCAGAAAATATACAACAAAAATACAACAAATTAGAAAACATGCTACTTGACATTGGCAAAGACGCTACCAACAAACATATAGTTAAAGACAAAATAAGACCTGCAGCTAGACAGCTTCTTATAAAAAGAAAATTACTATTAATAGACCAAAAAGAAAACAAAAATGAAATTGCACAAATTAGTAAAGAAATAAACAAAAGCATTAAAAAACACAGAAATGATCTACGAACTAATAAAATACTATATAGAGAAATCAGGAGGGGTTAAGAATGCCATTAAAGAATTAAGAGATAACACAACATGGATACCAAACCTAAAAACCAAAAGTGGTAAATTAGAGGCAAACAGAAAAAATCTAATAAAAATAGCAACAGACTTCTATAAGAACCTCTATGAGAATGACAGTGCTTACCCGGACTTGGAAATAACAAATACAGAAACTGGTAATACAGTTCTCCGATCCTGGAAAGTGAGGTAGAAAAAGCTATTCGAACTCAAAAAAACAACAAAGCAGCAGGCGACGATAAAATTACCAATAAACTTTTAAAAGGTTCACTAAATTATATAAAAACACCTCTCACAGATCTATTCAACGACATAGTCATCAATGAGACTACGCCTTCACAGTGGTCAAAAAGTACAATTATACTTCTACATAAAAAAGGTGACAAAAATCAAATAAATAACTATAGACCGATTAGCTTGTCATCAAATATTTATAAAGTATTTGCCAAGGTCATCCTGTCCAGAATAGAGAAGCAGTTAGATGAGAACCAACCAGAAGAGCAGGCAGGATTTCGCTGTGGATATTCCATTCTTGATCACATACATGTAGTAAGACAAGTAATAGAAAAATATAACGAATATAGTTTAACATACTACCTTGCATTCATCGACTTCAGCAAAGCCTTTGACTCCCTTATCCATCAGAAAATTTGGGAGGCTTTAGAAGAACAGGGAATTGATAGCAAATACATAAAAATAATACGAGGTATATACAAACAGAGCATTGCATGTGTACAATTGGAAAAAAAGGGGGAACCTTTCAACATACGAAAGGGTGTAAAACAAGGGGATCCACTGTCGCCAAAAATTTTCTCCGCTGTACTTGAGAAAGTATTCAGGAACCTGTTCTGGGATGGTTATGGATTGAATATAAACGGATTAAAGCTCACTCACCTTAGATTCGCTGACGACATTGTACTGTTTGCATCATCCCCAGAAGAACTGAATACAATGATCAATGAACTGGCTAAAGAAAGTGAAGAAGTGGGGCTTATGCTAATGTTAGGTATTAAGAAATTGGATAAAATAAGAAACGATGTTATAAGAAAAACTACCAAAGTGCAAGATGTCACTGTGAAGGTTAGACAGTTAAAATGGAGATGGGCCGGCCACACCGTCCGAGGAGTAGGAAAATGGAGTGAAAGAATTACTTCATGGTATCCTAGACATGGGAAAAGGAGTAAAGGTAGACAGAGAAAAAGGTGGGCTGATGATTTTAAACCATTTGCTGGAGTAACCTGGAGTAGAGTGGCCAGAGACAGACGAGAATGGAAGAGACTAGAAGAGGCCTTTGCCAAATGGCAATCAGGAATTGATAAACTTAGATAACATAGTATTTATAAACATTGCTGTATTTCTGAAATAAAGGCTATATTATTATTATTATTATTATTACTAATAAGAATATTTATCCAGTAGATAAGCAATATGATGTTTTGTCCTTGTCTGCCAAGCGACTTTTCCAACATATACCTAAGACAAGGACAAAACATTGTATTGCTTATCTACTAGATAAATATTTTTATTAGTAAGGGGGTTAATGTACAGATTACTATAGTCAATAAAAAGTTCTTTTTTAATTTCAGAATTCACATCCTGCAATTGAGAAATTCCAAGAATTACTAGAACAGAACCCTCATGTATTCTATCCCTCTAGAACGGCCAAGACTCTAATGGCACATTGGCAACTTATGAAACAATATCAACTTCTGCCTGACCAAGTTGTTTTACCATTACCCAAAGGTTTGAGAATTCTTCTTGTGTATTTTTATTTTCAAAAAACCTTTTCTATAAATATTTATAAAATGTAAGTTGTGTGTGTAGTTTTTGGCTTAAAACACACACACACACAGGCACATTATTTTTAAAGCATGTACAGCACTTCAAAGTTAAAATTGCTTTGTGTCTGTGTGTCATTTATTAAATCAATAAATCCTTATAATTGTCATATTTGGCGGTATCATAATATTTTGTTATGACTATAATATATAATATTTATTACTAACATACCAATAGCGTGTCGGCAGCCACGTTCGGCATGCGTTCGATGCATCCACAATTCCACACCTCCCCGCCCAAGCCCGCTACCGCCAAACACACCCAAAAACTGACTTCTGCGCATACCCCCTCTACTTTTGTCGAAAGATCTTAATTCGTTGCGCGACCTATACTGTACACCTGCAGGTACCGTGCTCCCTCCGAAAAGCAAAATATTATATTCTGTTAACATACAATAGAAAAATCGGGAGAAAAGGAGACTGCGACGAGTGAGATCATTTGTCAGTCAAATGTCTACTGACATGACGTCAGTAGACATTTGACTGACAAATCAGTATTTAACAAAGGGGCCAGGGAATTGAAAATCCTTATCCAGGAAGCAAACGATAAAGTCATAGACGACGACGACCTCTGTGGCTCAGTTGGTTGAGCGTGTTGGTGCTTAAGCCGGGGGTCGCGGGTTCGAATCCCGCCGAAGGAACAAAAAGATTTTCTGTGTTCCTGGGTCATGGATGTGTATTAAATATGTGTATAATATAATAAAAATCTTAAATATGTGTATAGTATAAAAGTATTAAATATATTTCCGTTGTCTGGTACCCGTAACACAAGTTCTTTGAGAACTTACCATGGGATTAGATTGACGTGGTGTGAAGCGTCCATAGATATTATTATAGAAACCTATCTGGAGGGACTAACAGCAACAAAGGAGACGGACTACTCACTTTGGAAAGCCTGCAGAAACTTTGATTGACCTTTGCACCATAAGTCTCCACTACGAGTACAAGATGGAGAGTGGGCTAGATCTGCACAAAGTAAGGCGGAAATGTTTGCGATTTTACGCCAAATTTTAATTTTACGGAAATTTAAGCCAAATAAAGCCTTGTCTGCTGCTGGCGAATCTGATATAGACTGAGTCCTCAACCAAGATTTCCAGCTGGACCTTCTGCCTAACCCTGTTACACCCAGTGAGGTCCAGAAAAATATCATATCTATAGAAAATAATAAAGCCCCTGGATTTGACCTCATTGACAAGACCTCATACAGACCAATAAGCTTGCTTCAGTCAGTTCTCGAAGCTGTTTGAGAAATGTCTTCTTCATAGACTGAGGTCTGTAACAAATAAGAAATTATACCTAATTATACCTGACCACCAGTTTGGCTTCTGAAAAGAACATTAAGCTATAGAACCGGTTCATAGAGTGTGTAGAAGAATCAGAAAATCTATAGAGAATAAGATATTCATGATAAAGCCAATTTGGATATATGGGGTCAATAACCCATTCATAATACAAAGAGTGCAAAATAGCATACTTAGACAGATATCTAATGCACCGTAGTTTCTCATAACATCAGAGCTGCATTAAATTCTCAATATACTAACAGTAAAAGAAGAAATTACTGCCTACGGTGACAAATATAAATCTAGACTACAAAATCATCAAAATCAATATGCGGGGCAACCAACAAGCCCAGAAATAAATCGTCGACTAAAAAAGAAACTAGACATATTTGACCAGATTAGTCTAGCTCTTGTGCATTGTTTCTCAACCGGTGGGTCGCGACCCTTGGGTGGTCGAACTTATTTTTAAAGGGAGTCGCAGTCTGTTGAAAAATATAAATACAAACTACATATAGGTACAAAAGATTAATATTTCGAACGAAATTTCTGTATACATAAAAATGGTTGAGAAACGATGGTCTAGTGACTGACTAGTGTCAGCAGTAGAGTGACTAGTGTCAGCAGTAGACTGACTTAACAATAAAATATTTCAATGAGAGTAGCACCCTACATAAATAAACCAACATAACATCTGCTTCTAGTTTAAAAGCTGATTGCATGATATACTTAGAAGATAATATATAATGGCTATTTATACAAAAATAGTTTAGATAATTATTATTATTTTGTAAACATAAATAATATTCGAAGAAGTTGCGTGACCTCCGCGACTGCGCGGCCGTCCGCGTCGTCGAAATATTCTACAAAACAGGCGTGTCTGTTGCTATGCGCAAATGTATTGTGCTGTCTCGCTCACGCGCTGGTCAGGGCTGTCAAGTCAGGATTGTCACAACTAGGGTTTGGGTCCCGAAGTTTAGGGTAATTAAAATTAGTAATAAATTAATATGAATAAAGGTAATTTAAAAGTAGGGTTTTCGTAATTTTAGTTGTCTCTTGTCCCGGGACTTTCGGGTCGAGACTTGAGACGAATTGCGGAAGAACTTGTAGGTTTTTCGTAAATATCCCTAGTATCCGAATACCAGATGTGGAAATAATGGACTGATCAGTGATCACCTGATTGTCTGACAAGAAAGATGATCCATGCGTCGGATGGGCATGTAAAAAGTCGGAACTGCGCCTGTACTCTCGCTAGTCGTGTCGGTTATATGTCCCACTAGGTTATGAGAGTAAAAGGAGAAGAGAGTGCTCTTGTGTACTGCGCACACACTTGGGCACTATAAAATGACTCTTGCGTAACTGGCCTGGTTTGAATGAAACCGGCCACCATCACTGAAATCGGTGTGGGGAGTTATTATCAATGGGTGCTGAACCTAGTACCTACTGGTACTAGGTTCCTACCTAGCTCTCAAGTACACAACGAGCCTAAATCTAATAGAATAAGCAATAAAAATATCCAAGAAAATATATCTACCTGAGTTTCAGTTGTTTAAAGCAACTGGATACCGTTCCGAATGTTTGGAACTACTGTATAAAACCTTAAGCACAATTAAACCAATCTATTGAAAACGAGAGAGTTTTCTCCGTGTTCAGTGGCATTATTATTATAAAACACAGAAACAAATTGTCAGACAAGCCTGTTGACGCTCAGAATTATTTACAAAATATTTTTTCTTAAAAGTCTCGAAGTCCCGGGAATTCCCGGCACTTTCAAATTGTTGGGAACTCGCAAACCCTAGACTCACAACACAATTTTTTTAATTTACAGAGGTAAAATATAATATGGAAAACGAAGTTTCTCAAATAATAATACAATATATTATAGTTGTACTATATTTATCAAGTGACTAATTTCTATGTATTCTGTAGGTCAAGGAGACGATATTTTGACATTCTCTGATGCGGAGGACACAATGAATGACTCTGAGCTACCGGACTACAAAGAAGACGGAATCGATGTGGAAATGCAAATTGCTGACAGGTAAATAAATGTTAAACTGAAATAATATATTATATAATATTTAAAATACAATAATGAAACTTATTTAAATAATTACAAATATTATTATTAATGGAGTAATGTCTAGTGTCTAATGTCTATCTATCTGTTCTATGTATTTAAATGAAGTTGAAAAACTTTGATAAATCTTTAACCGACCTCAAAAAAGGAGGTTCTCAATCTGACTAGCATGTTTTCATATTTAATATCAAAAAATATTAAAATTCCGCCTTCCATTACCATACCCTTAATTCCTAATTTTACCAATATCTTTCATTAATACGAGGAACATAATACTTTGTTAATATTTTCTAAGAATTGAAAAGAAGAACATCAGGCTACTAGAGAACTCTCTCTCCCGTTGGCAAGTGCTTGTGCAGTCTGTAGCTGGTAGCAGTGTGGAGTTGGACAAGAACACACTTGCTGTGCTGCGCGGAAGACTCGTGCGGTATCTCATGAGGAGTAGAGAGGTATGTACCAGGCTTAATATGCTGCTGTGCTTGCGTCATCTCCAAACATAATTACTTACCCCTTTGATCATAAAAATATTTACACAATGGATTAAGTCGCGTCTCCTGCTCGTGTTTTTTCGAAAGATCGAAACATTGGGGCGTCACCGGTGGCTATACACATTTGTGTAGAAATACACAATGTTTTTGTCTTCCGAGACGGGAAACATTCCCGCGCGGGTAGAGAAGGGAAGGCATGTTTCATTTCATAACAACTGTCACACCACTCACATGACCATTATACATAGAAGTACGAAAGAAATCATCAATCCCAAATCGGTCTTCTATTCGTAACTCCTGATAAATAATAAATATTAAAATAAGTATGTAAGTAAACTGATTTTTTTTATTGCATAAAATTGTATATCAAAATTCAATATTTTCAAAGGTACAGCGATTTGTATACAAAATTTCGCAAGTCTCGTAGAAACGCTTCATACTAAAGTCGTACCAACGTGTGACGTCACACGTGGGTAAAAGTGTATGAAGTAAAAGGCCGCAGGAACATATTTGTAAATACATAATATCTCCGATATTTGTGCGTTTCGTACTAATGAATGTTTTTGTACATTATGATGTAAGTAAACTAATCATGTAGACATGTACGTTTTGTTTACTAGTTTAGCAAAAAAAAACCTTTTTTGTACTTTAAGATGTATATCTAATTAATAAACTACACATAAAATATTCTATTTTTACATTTACCAAGTACTAAGTAGTAATGCCTCAATATTTCTGACTATAATAATGAAACTAAACATTTTAGATGTAGTCTACTCACCTACGTTAATATGGCCTAACTCGAAATCTGTGTTTCCTCCCAGATAGTTACTGTATATTATGCAATCGCTTAAACCTCGAGTACGTCTTCTTCGAGAGTTTCGAGATTTCATGATCTTTTCTACAAAAAATGTTTTGTTTTAATCGAAAACATTTTCTGTCGCTGGAGAGAGCTCGTGTATGAAAACAAATGTTTTCTGTGTAATGTTTAAAAAAAACATAAGCAGGAGTCACGCCTTAAGCCATACAACGTTTTTCCTTGTCCTGTTACATTCGAAAAGTAGCTTGACAAAGACAAAAAATGTATAGCTTATCCATTGTGTAAATGTTTTTATTACTAATGGGGTTAGAGTTTGTTTAAGCTTCCGAGGAAGTGAATTTTGATAAGCTCAAAAATTGCGGATTATTATTTATTAAGTGCTATCCGTTTAAGTATGACAGTATTACCAACAACAATACTTTTAATATGAGCATTTATTATTTTTCGGTTTCTTAGGTATTATAAAAGGCGTGTGATATGTATATTACATACAATTTACCTCTTCAAGACTCAAGTACCTAAATAGCTTTTTCCTATTAATTTTAATGTATACGCCATAAAAGCAGACGTGAGCGTACTACCCTCAATTTATAAAACATTATCGTTAATGAAAAATAATATTATTATAATAATGTTTGTTGTACAATGTTACATTATTTTCCCTTTGTAATGATAATTTAGGAAATTATAACTAACGGCGCCGGCAGACATCGGAACTATCAGCCCCTGAGATGCCATACGACGCGAGAATCGAGATACATGTCTACAGCACGCTATGGACAAAGCTTTCTCACGTAGCACAAATCCATCGGCGCGAGAAAGTTTTTTCGACAAGGTGCTAGAAAGAAAGAAGACTCAGAGAATCTTTCCGACTGAAAAAAAAACAGCCGTAAATATGTCTCTGCGCTAATACCACGAAGTATAGATAACAAGGAGTCCGAACGTAATGTTAAAATAATGGTCTCAATTACGGGGACAGATTTTTGCCGGTAGAGCGCGCGACGGTTCGACATGCACTCGTTTGAAATTACGCGGGAAGTTTAAAGTTGCTATTGACAGCTCTGGAAAGATTGAAATCTTATTATATAAAAGTTTTAGGAACTTCTTAGAAACTGTTCTCGAAAAAAAAATAGATACCGTAGAACACGGTAATTGCCTAACGGTAATTTAAAAATAATTGTAATAAATAATAGTATTGGCAACACTCGGTACTCGTCGGTCTCGCACGCCTAGCGGCAGAAAAGAGAACTAAGATCTGGTCCTATTATTGTGTACATAATTATTATTAAAAAGCCTATACCGTTCGGACTCCTGGTATCTATGCTTCATGGCTAATACAATAGATATGAAAATCGAACACACGGCAGCAATTTAAAAACTCGACTCGACTGTTCGATTTTCAGCTCTATTGTATATGCGCAGAGTTATATTTTCGGCGCTGATTTTTTCCGGTCGGGAGATTCCGGATGATGTAGCCCGAGCTTAACAGGACTAAGGCTGAGATATGCTCCGGAATCTAGCCAGCCGTAGTAAATTCTGACCATTGAAAATAGAACTCCGCTAACAAAAAATATTCCTTTAGGACCAGTTTAGTTTCTACATTTGGCAAGGAAACTCGTGTCGTGTGTTTGGAGTGAAAATGACGGAATTGGCTATTATAGCACACATTGAAGAAGAAGAAAGGCAGCGACGCGACGAGCACTTTCAGTATGAAATAATTTTAAACTTTATTAACATACTTATAATACCTTAATATATCGTTTAAAAAGTTCGAAAAGGTTGCGTGCAACCCGATGATGCGCGTGACCGCGCTGAAGTGCTCGTCGCATCGCTGCCGGCCGCTGCCATTTCGGTGTGGCTCGGCCCTTATACGTTACATATTAACCTAAACCTACCATATAAAATCGATATAAGGTACCGGGACATCTATGAATTTGATGGACGATAGAATGGATAAAAATGTTTAGAAACAGTATACATATTATTATAATAATAATATTAATTAATAGTATTTTCGGGATAAAAATTCATCGAAATCCGTTTAGTAGTTTTTGCGTGAAAGAGTAACAAACATCCATCCATCCATATATTCATCCATCGATCCATTCTTCCATATATCCATCCATCCATCCATTCTTCTATACATCCATCCTCACAAACTTTCACATTTATAGTAGTAGTAGTAGTAGGATGATGATGATTTTTGGATGAAGTCCTTACTTATAACGAAAATTAGCGCGTAAACGAGTATGTTTTCTTCTCACTCTGTCTCTGTTAGTTCATTGGTTGATAAAGTTGGGATAAATATAG
Organism: Glaucopsyche alexis; assembly: GCA_905404095.1. Classification (NCBI taxonomy): domain Eukaryota; kingdom Metazoa; phylum Arthropoda; class Insecta; order Lepidoptera; family Lycaenidae; genus Glaucopsyche; species Glaucopsyche alexis. Next base: position 7,190,147 of record FR990051.1, on the reverse strand, counting down.
ACCGGTAGGTCATGATTCATGGACACACTCAAAAGCATCGCCATACTTAGTGCCTATATAACGACACTAGCTGTTGCCCGCGGCTCCGCCCTCGTAAGTATAGTATCCCTCGGGAGCACTGTAATTTTTCGGGATAAAAAGTAGCCTATGTTTTTATCCAGAGTCTAAACTACTACCATACTAAATTTCATCGAAATCCGTTCAGTAGTTTTTGCGTGAAAGAGGAACAAACATCCATCCTCTCAAACTTTCACATATTTTATAATATTAGTAGGATTAGTAGGAAGTAGGATAGTATCTTTAAAATACTAAAAATGTAACTCACCACACAAAATCCATTTACCCACTACCCACCATACAAACCATCGATTAAAAACAGAATGCAATATAAAAAATTAATGTGCATAGATAAAAATGAAATCGATTGACCTACGACCAACCAAGGACGCGACCTAATAACACGACAAATGATGTAGCGACATATACCGTATACGTATGACCTATAACGTATGTATATGTTGTAAATTGTAATACATTTTAAATTACTGGGGAAGTGAGGCGTATTCGATCAAATATAGCTTTTTAACTGATGAGACTCAAATGATTTCTTGTTAGAAAGTAAAATATTGTTTTCCGATGCACATTGCACTTTATTCTTACTTACTTAAAACTTGTTATAATACGTAAAAAAGAATTTGTAACAAATAGTGAAAGAAACGAGTGTGCTTTACCACTTTCTTCCTGATAACTCGAGTTGTGTAACTCGAATTCAATTCGAGTACCTACGTTAGTCTGAATTTTTACTAGAGTTAACTCGAGTCGTGTTTTTTCCGAGTTGGCACATCTCTAATTAAAAGTACAGAGAAAATCTGTTATAACTTATAACGACATTGGAAGGACCGATTAGTCATAAATCATAATAGCCGAACAAATTTTAAAATGTGATCAATTTGTCGTCGCTTTACCCGGTTTGTCCGTGAAAATGACGTCGTTATAAAGGGTGTTCACTGTATTCCAAGAATTAAAATACGGGAGGTATTTCAGACCAGAGATGTAATAATTATAATATACTAGCTTTTGCCCGCAGCTTCGCTCGCGTCAGAGGGAAAGCTTGTTCGGGAAGAAACCAATACCAAAATTGAATACATAATGGTGTAGGCACTGCACAGCCGTATCAGTTGTATTTTATTTGAATATTTCCTGCGACTTCGTAGGTACACTCAAGAATTCTACCGAGAACTGTACCATAAATAAAATTTAATAAGCTGCAAAAAGTATTCTGTGTTAATTCTGCTGATAGGTACCTGATAGGTACCTGATTTCATCAAAATTCTTTACGTGTTTTCTTTAATTTACTTTATTGCATGAAAAACTAAACATATTATTATGTACATACAAACTTTTGCGTTTAGGTATAATATTAAGTAAGGATTTCTTTGTAGCCGATAATTAGTATTTTAACGATTTCGAAAATCTTTTGAATGGGAAGACGTTGTGGACTTTGAACTTAATAAAAGTAATTTGGATTGTGATCGCCCATCCTAGTTGGGTTGGGACTTGGGACCATGACAGAGTTTGAGAGAGACATGAGTTAGCAGTACGACCACGAAGCCTAAGCTTCTCACTTATTCCTCATATAATAATCATACACATTAATGATTAGGATTAACCTAGGTAAAGTTGTAACCAATTCAAATATCTGGTTATTTTATAGCATTTTATACTACGTTATTAAAAATTAAAAATAATAATAATAAATAATAATATTTTTTTAGATTGATAAAACTTTTTGTAGGTTTTAACTGATTGAATTGAAATACCTACACAAAATTATAAGCAGAGCTATCCTAATTCCTATCCGCGTGGAACCCGTAGGTAGTTAGGTTCCCAAAAATTTTCCGCGATAAAAAGCGAGTCCTATGTGTTTATCCAAAGGCTAAACTACTACGGTAACAAATTTTATAAAAATCCGTTCCGTAGTTTCTGAGATTAGCGCGCACAAACGTACAGATCAAAAATCTTTTAAGAAAATCTTAAAAGTCATTGTTTTGGGTAAAAAACTAAAAATCTATGTATAAAACACTGATAAATCAAGTACAAATAAATTAAATATTACATATAACAACAAAAGAGAAAGAAATTTAATTGTACCTACACTCAAAATATTCTACTGAAATAGTATGTAATATAATAAGTATTATGAATATAATTCATGCAACAATCGCAAATATTTAGGTGCCTAGTTTTTCAAAGAGATTATTTTAACTTTCGCATTCTTGTCAGATTTGTTTTTCAACATGATGACAATATATAATGTCAAAATAAAAATAAAGCTCCCCACTCACGGGCTATCGATTGCTTCCATCAAATTGGAAATTAATTCTTATTTGAAAGTAAATTGCTAACGACAAACTATTATACAAAATGATTAGTGTAAGACCTACCAGCTAGTTTTTGCGGTGGGAGTCAAAAGTTGTAACAAAATTTACGCGTAAATATACGAGTTTCATATAAAAAGTATAGTAAGGTGGTCCTAGGATCTCAGACTATATTTAATTTTTATCTAAACCGATTTACTTGCACCTACGAATCCAGTAAATGTTTAAATTATAAAGACTAAATCGATCGATCGCTTGTGAGTGGGAGCTTTAAATCAAAAGCACTAAGGAGTATTTATATCAATTTTAAGGCAAATCGCTCCCAAACAACTTTCTTTCCCTTTTTATTCCCGTTAGGGGACGAATTTCAATAAACTATGATACACGAATTCCATCAATTCTGTTACATAATTTTTGTGCAAAATATGAAGTAGATTGGACCAAGGAATCACGTTGCCCCATACAAACTGTTTTCCCCCTTTTCACCCCCTTAGGAGTCGAATTTCGAAAAATCCCTTCTTATCGGATCCCCACGCATTACAAAGAGCAAGCCCTGCAAGTTTCAGGTCTCTACGATCAGCGGTTTAGGCTGTGCGTTGATCCGTCAGTCATTCAGGACAAAGGATTTTATATGTATAGACTAGCTTTTGCCCGCAGCTTCGCCCGCGTGAAATTGGGTTTAAGTCAGAGGGAAAGCTTGTTCAGAAAAATGTCACTACCAAAATTGAATACGTAATGGTGTAGGCACTGCACAGCGTGTTGTATGTTACTTGAATGTTTCCTGCGACTTCGTACACTCAAGAAATGTACCGGGAACTAAATTTAATAAGTACCATGAACAAAATTTAATAAGCTGCAAAAATTATTCTGTGTTAATTCTGGATCATAGATGAATGATTAGTCTCGCTGGGGTAGAGCGCCCAGCGAGACCAATCATTAGTCTATGTTCTGGATAAACTTCTTCAAAATTCGTTACGTAGTATATTGCATGAAAAATTAAACATTTTCCCCCTTACTAATAAACGCCGTCTCGTCACACAAGTGACATTTTTAATTCGATAGAAGGAGACAAAACACTGTATAACTATTCAAAGCTTATACAGCGACTATTAGTAAGGGGGTAAATGTACATACAAACTTTCGCGTCTAGGTATTTAAGTAAGGATTTCTTTGTAGCCGATAATTAGTATTTTAACGATTACAAAAATCTTTTAAATGGGAAGACGTTGGTAATTGACAATTGGAAGTAGCACATGGACTTTTAATAAAAATAATTTGGATTGTGATCACCCATCCTAGTTGGGACCACGACTGAATTTGAGAGAGAGACGAGTTAGCAGTACGACCATGAAGCCATCAAACTTCTTACTTATGTATTCCTCATAGAATCATACACCAAGTTTCCACCAACCAATTAATATATCTGGTTATTCTATAGCATTTTATACTATGCTATTCTTTAGATTGATAAAACTTTTTGCAGGTATGAACCATAGATTTATTATATACTACAGTACTGAATCCATGGTATGAATCGATTGAATTTAAATACCTGGACAAAATTGTAAGCAGAGCTATTTCTAACTTAACCCAAACATTTTCCGCGGTAAAAAGTGAGTCCTATGTGTTTATCCAACTACTACGGTAACAAATTTTATAAATATCCGTTCCGTAGTTTCTGAGATTCCCGTGGGTTATTGTACTTTCGCAGACGGAGCCGCGGGTATCAGCTAGTATATAATATATGTTTTATGAATTATACATGAATTATATAATTAAATGCAGCAATCGCAAATATCTAAGTGCCTAGTTTTTCAAAGACTAATATTTCCATCAAATTTAAGTTTCGAATGCTTGTCAGATTTATTTTTCAACATATGATGACAATATATTATTATGTCAAAATAAAAATAAAGCTCCCCACTCACGGGCTATCGATTGCTTCGATCAAATTCGAAATTAACTCGTATTTGAAAGTAAATTGCTAACGACAAACTATTACACAAAATGATTAGTGTAAGACCTACCAGCTAGTTTTTGCTGTGGGCGTCAAAAATTGGAACAAAATTTACGCATATATCGAGTATCATATAAAAAGTGTAGTAAGGTGGTCCTAGGATCTCAGACTATAATCAATTTTTATCGAAACCGATTTCCTTGCAATTACGAATCCAGTAAATGTTTAAAATTTTAAAGACTAAATCGATCGACTGCTTGTGAGTGGGAGCTTTATATCAAAAGCACTAAGGAGTATTTATATCAACTTTAAAGCAAATCGCACCCGAACAACTTTCTTTCCCTTTTTTATCCCCGTTAGGGGATGAATTTCAATAAACTATGATACACGAATTCCATCAATTCTGTTATATAATGTTTATGCAAAATATGAAGTAGATTGGACCAAGGAATCACGTTGCCCCATACAAACTTTTTCCTCCCTTTTCACCCCCTTAGGAGTCGAATTTCGAAAAATCCCGTCTTATCGGATCCCTACGCATTACAATGAGTAAGCCCTGCAAGTTTCAGGTCTCTACGATCAGCGGTTTAGGCTGTGCGTTGATCCGTCAGTCATTCAGGACAAAGGATTTTATATGTATAGATTATGTATAAATCCTACAAAACTGTAGCTGTACGGAAAAAGAGATTTTATTGACTTCGTGCAATATTTTATATTTTTTTAATAAAAATGAAACGACAAAATTTATTATAAAATCGTGATATACTTACTTAATTTGTTTTGATAACTTTGCGAAGAGACATTGGAATATTCTGGTTTTTAAGTAGATATCTGTTGAAGCAATTGTTTTTCTATCTTTTGAATAGACACCGCATCGCCATCGGTAACTAAACCATAGTGTACCCAAACTGGTAAGATTTTTTTAAGTAAAAAAAAAAAACAAACATTATCTGTAACACTTCCTAGCCAAAGTGTTGCGTTGTAATGATTCTAAAATCTTTGATTTTTGAATGATGTCTCGTCAGTCGTCACCATTCTTAGTATTCAATGTATCCCCGATCTAAAATTATATTAATTATTATGGTCACACACAGCTCGAGTTACGCTTGGCTTGTTTATTGTATAATTATAACGTACGTACGAGGATAATAATTATCAAGTTAGTGCAAAGTATTCAAATTACAATTACTGTACGCGGAATATTGTTACACTCCGACAAATGTAGGACTAATATTATAAATGTGAAAGTTTGTGATGAGGGATGGATGGATGGATGTTTGTTACTCTTTCACGCAAAAACTACTGAACGGATTTTGATGAATTTAAATTGGTAGTAGATTAGGTTAGGATTTTATCCCGAGTGTCCTGTGTTAGACAGATCCGGGACACTTCCCATTATAGCGGCTGATGGCAATCCGCAGGTTCAGTTTTAGTGGGTAAACCGGCGAGTCGCGTCGGGAGTCCCACATATCCCCGGGATACCCCTCCCGGGGAAGGCGTAACGTCCTTTCCCCTGCGATATAAAAAAAAAAGGATTTTATCCCGAAAAAGTACAGTTTTCCTGTGGGATACTGTACCTATTTATGCGGGCGAAGCCGCGGGCAAAAGCTAGTATGATATATGTACTGTATATTATCGTCATCAGCCCTCACTCAAGTGGCTAGAAGGTATCGCCATGCTACCGTCGTTTCCGGTTTTCCGTTTGTTTACATACTTAGGGTAGAGATATACGCACCGGAATCTGGAAGGACGTAGAGAATTCTGATCATTGGAAATAGAAATCTATGCTAACACAATAGAGTTGAAAATCGAACACATGAGTGTCAAGTTAAACGTCAATGTCATATATGACAGCTCGAAACCTAACACTTCAATTTTCAACCCTATTCTAATAACGCCGAGTTCTATTTTCAATGCTCAGAATTCTCTACGGCTTTCCGGATTCCGGTGCATATAGTCCCAGCCTTATGATTGTGCCTTATTTAAGGCTGTATGGTTAAGTAATGAATTCATAGTAATCAATAATCATAGAATTTCATGGTTATAACAAAATCATACAAATCGCTTATCGCACTGAGCGTTGTGACCACTCAAAGTTCTATTGATTATATATATAATTGATTGATACTCTATCCTTAGAAACTCAAAACCCAAAAAGGCTCATCAAAGGCCTGAAAACAAGACAAATATTCGAACGATAACATGTCTAAGCCCTAAGGAGGGTTTCGTAACTATTAACGCGCAATGGGTTTTTTTTAAATTACTTCAAAAGTAATTGCCCGTTTCAGTCCAAAATCATTTTTCTAAAGAGTATTTACTATTTAACATCTATCAGCATGAAAGTTTACAGTATTTTACCTCTTATAGTTAGAAATGCCAGTATGCCAAAAACCTCGCCTTTGTTTAAATATTCGTAGATAGTCTCTACTAGGTAGTAGAGAAATAACTCCTTCTTCGTAATAGAAGAAGAAGTATCTCTTTATATAGTCAGATAGGACAAATATAATACCCATACAAAAAGTATGCTCTTTCCCTTTCTCTACAAAATATGCTCCTCTTGAGGCAGAAACTAAAAGTATACCGTATTTCTCCAACTGCTGTTACAATTTAAAATTTTATATTATGTAAGGAATACTAACAGATACTTCAGTCATATCTTAATCCTTATGTTGACGATTTTGCCTTATTACAATATTACAATCTAATCAATGATCCTCCTTAAGCACCTGATAAAAAGCGAATAATTATCATTGTAAGTAGGCATTGTTATAGTTCTGAATGATGTTGTTTCTGCTTTCACAAAACAATCGCATTGTTAATGCGCTCGGTACACAAACGTTTTTAAACATGCTGACCGTGGAACATTACCTACTCGTATGTCCGGTGTATCTTTGGATATATTTGTTAGTTATTGTAACGTTTTGACATAAATAACTCTTTAAAATTGCTCATTGCTTCTATAGTGGGTGGCAATGCAAAAATTTACTTGGTATGGTAACGAAATCATAGAACGTGTTGTGTTGCGTCTACATATTTTATCAACTTCATCCATTTACTTACAAAACTCGAAAGGATCAAGTTAATCATTACGCTAACGAGCGGTGAATAGGGTAGCAAATTTTCGGTATGTTTTATGTCGAAACTAGTGGATATTAAATGTGTATTGTGTAATTCAGCCATATTCAAAGTTTGTTCCGTGGAACCCTGGGGTTCCGCGAAGCCCCTGTAGGGGTTCCTCGAGAATTTAGACAAAAAAATCATCAAAACACCTCTCTCTGGTCGAACGTTTTTACGCGTCGTATCATGAGGCGCAGCCGAACTTAGTCGTTAGTTTGGGGGTTCAAACCCCCGATATGAACATATATTATTTAGTACCGATGTTCAATATAGCCGGTTGATTTTATGGTATTTTTTCCGAAGTTCACCGTTATTCAGTGTTTTAGTTTAACGTTTGAACAGATTTTGACCTGTAAAATGGGGAAAATTTTGCTCGCTCGCTCCGCTCACTCGTGTTTGGCTTAAAAACATATCATCAATATTGATGTTTCCGAATTACAGTTTAAATTCAAGGCTTAAAGCAGAAAGAAACACGTAAAAACGAAAAAAAAAATTGGAGCCCATAATGTGTTCAGGGCTTCTAATAGGTTAAAAACCAGTATTTAATGTACTTTTAGTCATTTTATTTTCTTTTACTTGTTATGTAGTAACTTACTATTAGTATGTAATAAGTTGTAACTGTTACATTGTACTTTTATTATGCTTATTTATAAAGAATACATTTATAAAATAATTGTTTTATTGTAGGGTTCCGTCAAGTATTTCGCCTTCCAAAAGGGTTCCGTCACCAATCAAGTTTGAGAACCGCTGGTGTAATTTATCAGTGGGCCTAGCAGGAACATTTGACAGGGACGTAAACATAACGTTATCGAATGAGAATTGTATGAAAATCGATAACGTTACGTTTACGTCGTTGTCAAATGTTTCTGCTTGGCCCCCTCAGTGAATTCAAACAAAACCCTTTAATACTTAAACATCGTGATATTGTGTCAGATCTTAAATTATAATACATATTAATTACTAGATGTTGCCCGCGACTTAGTGCACGCAAGAGTTAATTTCGTGGAAACCGTAAATTTTCCGGGATAAAAAGTAGTCTATGTCCTTCCCCATGGTCTACTCTATATCTGTGCCAAATTTCATCAAAATCGGTCCAGTATTTTCGGAGCCTATTCAATGCAAACAAACTAACTAACTTTTCCTCATTACTTGTCATCGCAGGAAAATGTACGATTCCCGCGGGATTGTCTTTTGCTCGTACGAAGTCGCGAGAAATGTCTACTAATACTTAATAATCTTATAAAATATGAAAATATTCAAATTTCCTACTTTAGCACCTATAAATAAAGGTGCTAGTGAACTTTATTCAAAGTCAAGGTGATACTTTTTTAATATTGTATGTGACGTAAAATATAAGGCTCGGTAAAATAAATTACGGATGTTTTGGGCATATGATATATAGCGACCCGCCCCGGCTTCGCATGGGTACAATACTGATACTAATACTACAGAATGTCTTTAAACCTCTAACAAAACGGGCGAAATTTAGTCAAAACTAACAGAAACAAATTAATATAGGTACCTACTAAAACTCAATGAAATAAGTAGGTGGGTATACTTTTATCGTATGAAATACTTATACTCTTCAGGACTAACAATACAACAAACACCAAATAAATAGGTATTCAAGTATTTATCCATCAAAGTTACAACGAACACAAAACAAAAATCTACTCATAGAAGTCTAGATCTAAACTCATAGAAGTCTAGATCTAAACTCCCCCCCGCACTCGCACGCCTTGGTGACGCCCACTTCGCAACGGGCCGTGCCGTGCAGCAGAAATCGTAATATTTTAATTTCGCCAAAACTTCAAAACCAAACGTCCAATTTTAATCATTCAAAGACCAAATATTATCTACATAAACTGTACTTAGTGATAAAATAATTTATTTTGATAAGTATTAATGTTGTTGTGCCTCACTCGACATAGATAGGTATAGACCTATCTATGTCGAGTGAGGCACAACAACATTAATACTTACACAACACAATATTGAATGTTGTGTCGCGGACTTTTTTGTAGATATTTATAAGATCTACAATTAATTAGAACATTTTATGGTTCTATCTTTTATAGTTTAGGCAGCGTACGTAAAATAAGTAACTTTTCTGGTTGATTTTTTACACCTTGTGTCCGAAAAACCCAAATATCTTACGGAACCCTATTTTTTTCCAAAATAAAATTTAGCCTATGTTACTCGTGGATAATGTAGCTTTCGAATGGTAAAAGAATTTTTGAAATCGGTCCAGTACTATTTGAGCCTATTCATTACAAACAAACAAACAAACATACAAACAAAGTTTTCCTCTTTATAATATTAGTGTAGATAATATATTGCTTATGTAAAGATGTTTAAGCAGAAAAAACAATTGTCATACTAGAAAAAAAAATATTTTTTCTTTATATGAGCGAGTTTGCGTTTTGCGGAGAGTCATACATGAAATGATTTTTTACTTTGAGTATGACTTTTTTTTGCCTAAACGTCTTTACGTAAGCAGTGGATAATGCGCCCGAAGTATCCGTAATTGATTTTCGGAGACATTATATAATATGACTTTGTTTATAACCTACGGGTTACGTAGTTAGCAAGAGGTTACGTGGTTTAATAAAAATTAAGACGCTGGTTCTTAACATTGATATTATAGAATGCGGTATAATGTATTTTTGATGTAAAATACTTTACTCTTACAGTTTTCAAATTCCACGTTCATAATAAAAACTTTATAGCGTAGATAACGAAACTGCATAATGCATTATACGGCTGGCTGAATTGGCTTCAATGAAATAATGAAAAAAATGAATGCGCAAAGAAACTTAAAATCTTGGCATTTTTTTTGAATGATTACATTGAAAATTCTTTACAACGACATCACGAACCGGGTATTACGACCTCAGAATAATAACCGTTACGACGGTCGCGGTATGTCTATGAAGGTATCTGTCATGAGTGTTATGCCACAGTCGGTGGTCACGGTCGTTATAACCGATTTTTACTGTAACTTAATATGAATTTTATCGCGGCCTCACCTTCGGTTACTTTACAACAAATATGATCACAGATTTTTGCCTATACTTATCCTGGAACGGCAGGGAAAGTCAATCTGAACATTTTTTATTGATCACTGGCTTAGCTTTTTTACTAGAATTTTTTGTGTTGTATACAGGTGTTTACAGGTGGGCAATGGGCACAGTAGGCGAAATTCGTAACCATAAGGAACAGCGAAATATGTTAAAAGGATTACAAGCTCGATTTTAATAAAAACTGAAACTGCATGGTTAGATTTTTGATTAATCATTTTCCTTAGCCAGAAATCAGTGACTGATTTAAAAAAATACACATTCTTATTACAACATTTGATAGTGTTACTAACAAGCTCAGACCGAAGAAAAAGTAAGTTAACAAGGAACAAATTCTGGAAAGTAATGATACATACGGCAAATATAAATAACATGTATTATTTTAATAAAAGAAATGTAGAAAAAAAGTTTTTTTTAAAAGAGGAATAAAATCTGGGGGCTGCACTAAAAAAGTAATAATTTTATTACATTTTTAATGTTAAAATATGCAAAAGAAATTCGCTCGCTCCGCTCGTTTGATGATGAGTTGATGACTGATGAGTGTATTATACTATACCTTATACTATACCTTACGTACTATACTATACCTTACGTAGTAACTATTTATTAATCTGTGGTATTAACTCATAACTAATATTTTTTGAGTCCGAGATAAGGTTTCATGCGGTTTTTATTGACAAATTATGAAAAAAAAAGTTGAATAGGTACATACCTATCACATATTATATTGGTGATCTTTAAATTTTATATTTATAGAATTTATTTAAAGTGCAATTTTTTTACACAGTTTTGATATCTAATACCTAACCGAGACGCAAGTTTTGAATGATTTTCGGGAGTATGATAGAAACACATATTTGGCGACACTAGTAAAATTTTAAAATTGGTCCACGAGGAAACTAAGTTTCAGAACCCTTGTGCCTAGATAGATAATTTGATATTTTATTAACTGTCAAAGAAGGAAGCGTAATGTTTTTGTAAGGTACTACATATATATATGTACGAGATATCGTTAGCACGCTTGATGGGTCCTACTTCTAGCTACCGTTAGATTTGTATGAAAGGTGATACTGGGTTAAATAAGTACTCAAAGGAAAAGGACAGCATGCAAGTAAAGAGCATCTTAACTATAAGAAGCTTTAGAGAATTTGGCTTGAGAAATTAAAATACCTGACAGAAGAAATATTTTGGAACAGAGCAAAGAATCTGGCTTAGGCGAACGACTAATATAATAATTAACTTGCAACTAGTCGGTCTTCTTATTGACACTAAGAAACGCGAAAACACAATAAAGTTTTATATTACATAAAACACAATCTCGAAATTATTTTTTGTGAGTATAAAGATTGTCACTAATGATAACATAAATGTAGATAAGTCTTATCATAACCGTTTATTTACCTATTATGTCTTACATTAGCACAACGCGTTACACGGAGAAAGAAATTAAAGTACTAAAAATTAATTAAAGTGAGTTTTAAAACCCACTAAGGCCTGGGTGACCGAGCTTTGCTCGGAGGTCTAGTCCATACATACATATAATCACGCCTTTTTCCCGTAAAGGGGTAGGCAGAGACCACTTTTTGCCACTTGCTACGATCCTTACATGCTCGTTTCGCTTCGTTCACTTTCATTCTTACCATCCATTCCTCCTCTTACATTCAACGTAGCGAAGCGGCTCTCCATGGTCCGCTTTTCACCTCCGCGAGAAACGAGACGTGATGGGTGGTGAACCACATCGCCGCCATTTTGGATAATTAAATTATTCTTATGATTATCCATTGCGTTTCCACGGATTAGTGGAGAGGGTAGGAATAGGGAAAGGGAAGGATAGGTGGTGTGGAAAGGAAGATTGGTAAGTTAGAGTGGGAAATAGGAAATGTAGGATATTACCGCCCAGGAGGGTAAGGGATAGGACAGTAATAGCTAGGGAAGCCGGGGTCGCATACCCGTATACTTTACCACAACTACCGGACAGGTAAGTTGGGATGAGTATCCCATGACAGAGAGGTCTAGTCATATGGAAAAAATTAACGGATTGCAATATGTACATGTTATTGTCATCTGGAAATACTTGAAGTCGTTTATAAGATTATTATTATACATAAATAATTAAATACAACAATAGCTCGTTTATAATAAAAAAAATACCATAGGTTTAAAAATAGGTTTAAAAATTCTATACCGATTGTAAGTAGGTAAGAATCTTTTATAAAGCCTTACAAACAGTATGATTTATAAGTTGATTATGTCAGGCATCCTAAAAACTGGATAATTTTATTCAAGTGTATGTTTATTAAAAATCTGCCAAGGCCACCATTTATACCAAAAACCTTACAAAAAATTATTACGCGATCACGTTCTATAAAAAACTCAAACAAATGGTTTTGTATTATACATATAATGTACAGTTTACGATACTTAAGGTCGCGTTTACAAATTTGGCATAAATTGTATTTCGTTCGATTTTGAGACCAAATGAAATTCATTCCTACAAACTACAAAGTAACAATACTTGTACTTCAGTACAGTACTTGAGTACTTCTTCATGTTGGTCAATCATAACTTTTTAAATGGTTAAAACATTTAAAAAGTTATGATTTTTAGTGTAGCAAAAAAAAATCCAGAACCTCTTCACCCAAAATTTACAATAACCTAACCAAGAGTATGTCACGACATGTCTAAGGAGGGTTCCGTAACTATCGACGCGCAATAAGTTTTCTTTGAATTACTTCAAAAGTAACTGTCTGATTTCGCTCAAAATAATTTTCCTAAAGAGTTTTTAGCATGGAAACTGACAAGTTACTATCTCCTATAGTTTAGAAATGCCAGGGGGGGGGGACTCATAAACCACATTGGAGGCCGATTACTCGAAAATGGTTGACTTTGCAAGAAAGTCATGAATGAAGCCTTGCCCTTAATTTAAAAGAACTATACAACAATATTCCACATGATGGGGTAGAATGAAAAAATATTTTTCATCCCCACTTCACATGTATGGCGTATAGGCTTATAGCCCACCCCTAAAATATAAAATTATTATTATTTTATGATATTAAAACCGACATCTATACATACACATTTTATACTTAATTGTATCCATTTAAATTCATAATTACAGGAGCCAGGAGAGCGGATAGATAGACAGACTGACGGATGGACAGAGCGAAACTATAAGGTTCCTTAAGTATTACGGAACTCTAAGAGGTCGAGGATCCATACTTATTTTGTTTATTTAAAAATAGTAAATACCCTAAGATGAGGGTATATATAAATATATATATAAAAAAAATAATACCCCATATAAAAAAAATTAAAATATTTTTACGGACATTTTTTAAAATATTCAATTTAATAAAACATTTTAAACGCAACGTAGAAAGTCTACAATAAAAATATTGACTTTATGTAAACAATGGCGAGCCAGCGAAGCGAGCGAGCCGAAATTTTTTCGAATATTTTGTTTCTGGAAGGCTCGAAACTTGGAAATAGCTGGCCATAAAATTAGCAGCGGACTGCGGAGGTAATATATCAAAATTTTAGATGATTTTCGTGTCTAAGAGTGTTCACACGTTGAAAATCTTGAGCTGATTCTAATCTTTGTATGATATCATTAAGTGAGCGCAGCGGGCCAGATAGATCTTGATGCCAATGCGAGGCAATAAAGTTCATTTTATTTGATTACTGTCTGGATTTATTGCACTAAACATTTTTAAATAAATGTCAGTCTTAACTAGGCCTTGTCAAATAACTAGATTCTCGAATAAGCACATTTTGTAGGTAAGTTACCGGTAAGTAAAATATTTCCTTAAATTTAAATAACTATTTTTATAAGAATTTAATAATTTTATTATTAAATTCTATTATATCCTTGTAAGCTGTTTTAAAATAATTCTATATAATTATTTTAAAACAGCTTACAAGGATTTCTGACGTCAAATAAATTATACTTAGTAATTATACTGTTTATTTATAGAATTTAAAATCACGGAAAATTCATACAGCGTTGTTAATGTTGGTCCATGTTTGTGGGTATTGTGGTGCTTTAGAACTAAGTTAAAATGGTTCATGTTAAACCCACTTATACTAAATGTTAAGCATACTTCTGAAATTGGTCATGTTTCCCATAGGCCTGTTACCGACGTAGACCACAGTCAACATCTTTTCACAGATTTTATTTTCTTTGCAGAAAAGTAAATAATAAGCTGACACCCGTATCATTAGTTGTTTCCTCAGATCCGCCTCGACTCAACCTCATCTGAGGTATCCTTGAGAAGTTCCTCGAGTTTGGTATTCTTAAACGTAATTTCTACCTCCTCCAGTAAGGTTGAGTGGAGGTATGACGTCATAAATAATCATAGATTTTTTTTTATGTTAACACCAATAGTAACCATTAAAACTCGATCCGAATTTGACATAATGATGTTATAAACTTATAACCCTTGTTTATTTTGTATTGTCGTGTTCGCAACGCTTTATATAATTGTCTAATGGACTGCAATTAACCAATCCCACATTGGTAGCACCTGTTATTTCCACGAATTGGTAGGTTCAAAAGTGGTAAAATGACTTCTACCACAGTGTCTTTTGTAAATCTAAATTGTTTTTTAAGTTCCTCGACACAGGTTTTGAGTGTCGCGTAAATATCTATGCGCTGTATAATAAAATATACGGATTTTCGTAAAGGTCATCCAGAAACTCCAAAAAAACTCCATGGTTCTCTTTAAATAAGTATCCCTCTAATTTCACTCTGTATGTAAAAAGAATTGATATAAATGTCGGCCGTGTGTAGAGTAGTCCAGTGAACATAATTATTATTAACTAGCTTTTGCTCGCGGCTTCGTCCACATGGAATTCTTGGAAAATAACTCTGAGTGAAAACGTTAGTTTTTTGTCATTTACGCGTTAGTATTTATGTGTATATAAACACAGTCGAATTAAGGATTAAATTTGGGAAGAAATATTTTTGAGAGTTGGGGGATCGGAATAGATTGCGGGTCGTTGAAAAACAGCACTGTAAATAAAACTCTGCGCTAACACAATAGACCTAAAAATCGAACACGAGTGTCGAGTTTGCAATTGACAGACCGTGTCGCGCCGGACCAAATCCGTGCGTCTGTAGCGAAACCGGATTCGGTACGCGGATGTGGTCCGCGGGCCAAGTCCGAGTGTCTGTCACTCGTATCACTTTAATGATCCAATGGCATATTTTGCGTTCAACCATTGACGAGGTACTATCATTACAAATTTGATATTTAATTATTTATCAACCGATTAGCAACTGTATTCATGACAAATGAGTACTTTTGATACGAAAATAATACGAGGACTATCAAATTGATAAGGATTAATTTTACGCAGACTGTAAAATTTGAGTGAACCCTACAAATTGTTCCCGTTTCCAGTATGTAACTGTCGACCAATTATGACGTACGTCTTAAATAAAGACACACGCTTTGCAGTTTGCCGTTACGGATGTGACTAAATTCTTACAGTCACTACGTCATATTATAAGAATATTGTTTTAAATAATTTTAAACGTATCACCTTTTGCGTGATTATGGCTAGGGCTATATTATGGTCCTGAATCCGGTAGTCCGGTATAGTTACGGTAATCATCATCATCAATACCATCAAGGGTATAATTCGAAATAGTTTCTTTAGAAGTTTAGACACTAAAGTAGACACCTGATGTTGCGATCCATCAGGAATCGAGGTAACTCCTCGAAATTTATATGGACACATTTTTACATGGATAAATGCTTGTGTTACTTCAGAAAATGGAAATATGCACTAAAAATACACAAAAAAGTATGAAATAAAAACGTATTTTCTAAATAATTCCACTTTTAAATTTGGCTATAATTTTAACTATTTCTCTAATCAATCTTCTTAATTTTGAAGTCGGAACGCGAGTTCTATAAAATATTGTAGTATACTGTTTGGGCTAGTAGCGACTTCAAAATTTAGAAGATTGAGTAGAGAAATAGTTAAAATTATAGCCAAATTTAAAAGGGGAATTGTTAAGAAAGTAAGTTTTATTTCTGAATACTTTTTTGTGTATTTTTATTTTGGAAGTTGGTTTATTTTTTTGTTTAAAAACAATAATAATTAACAAACTTCATGTACCTTCCTTCAGTATCAAACTACTTACAGCTCGCTTCAGGCTTCACAAAGTACGTTTTCAACTGAATTAACTAACAATATGTTTGTTTTACATGTCAAGTAGCTTGTATAAAAAAGTCAAGTAATTAACACTACATGTTTTTTATGGTTCATGATGATAATGTTTGTAATTGGCCAACAAACTCTTTCAGTGTTTTAACTTTTAACGTTTACAATTTTTACCTAATAAAATGGATTGGAGTCTAGAGTATATTTTCTAGAAATTCTGTTTTTTTTTTCTAATTAATAAAATATTATGTTTTATACGTTGTGAATTGTGATACTCTTAATTCTATATATTCGTTGGTGACTATTTATAGATATTTAATTACTCTTTAATGTTATGATACAGAATAAGGTCGAATCGTTGATAGTGTTACTATATATAGGTAAATATGTGCACATCGATGTTGGTATAAGTTTTTATCGTGTCCTATCACCTATGTGTATCATATAACTTATTATGTTTAATGTGTGTGCAATTGTCCATACGTTCTACATGTTATTATGACGTAGCCATTAATGTAATTCAGTTGGGCAGAACATTTTAAATCACGCAAGCAGGTACTGTGAATAACCTAACATAATATATCATAATATTTAATTATTTTAGAGTCCGACCGAAACTGGTTTTCCGGCCGAAACCGAAACTGAAACCGAATATTCGGCCGTGGCTTCAGTTTCGGCCGAAACCGAAACTCACGTGGTCAAGTAGAAAATTCCTTAAAATACTGAAATTTGGTGCATTTTATCCATTATTCTGCATTAATTAGGACATGAAATGGAAACACGGTATATTAATTTTGTTGTAATCATTCATTTAATGTAATATTAAAAAATATTAATTATATTTTAATTATGTTTTCAAATTCAGTTGCGTTGTCAAAGCGTTGCTGCAAGAAACGAAGTTAGGCGAGCGTGCACGAAAACTTCCGAAATCAGTTTCGGTTTCGGCAAAAGTTTGGCCGAAACCGAAACTGCCGCCGAAACTTGATTTTTGGCCGAAACTCGGCCGAAACCGAAACCGAACTTTCGGTCGGACACTAAATTATTTATACATCAAACACTAACTTTGTACGCCTTTTTACGTAGTTACATCAAAGGACATCATTCACGTTTCATACATTTTTGGACCAAAAAATGAAAGTGCCGGCCAGAAAGAAAAAAATATATATTCGGATAGAATACACAATTCCTAACATTTTTTACTATGACGTCCAATCTGTGCGCCCAATGGTTACGTCGTAATAAAATAATTTAAAAATAATCCTTTTGTGATAAAAAGGTTGGAGTGTCACTATTAAAAGCATGGATATCTTACGTTATGATATAATACTTGATAGTAAAACACAGTGGTAAGGTTGATAAATAGTATTGGAAAAAAATATTTAGTCATAAAATAAAAATAAAAAATATGTATCAAGTACTAGCTGTCCCGGTGAACTTCGTGTCACTTTAAAACCTTCCCTGGACTTCTACGAATATTTTGAGACTAAAATCAGCCCAACCAGTTCAGCCGTTTTCGAGTTTTAGCGCGACTAACACATTTGAAAATCCATTTTTATATATAAGAAGAAGACTAACTGTCCCGGTGAACTATATGATACAACAACCAAAGATATACAAAAAAAAAAAATTGGCAATGCCTGGAAAAGATTCTGGTCCTTTAAAGAAATAGTAAAATGCATAAGTATAAACATGAGCACCAAAAGAAAACTATTTAATACATGGATTCCACCCATTCTAACATAAGGGTGCCAAACTTGGGCACTAACAAAAGCTCATACAAGTATGCTGGAAGTTGGGCCGAAGGCTATGGAGAGGAGTATGTTTGGAAAGAAAAGGATAGACAAAATAGAAAACAAGGAGTTGGGAAAAATGACACGTGTAACTGATGTAACATATAAAACTAAAAAATTGAAATGAAACAACAAACAATCAAAACATGTCCGGCCCGGACATGTTTTGATTTTGATAGGGCCAGACAAATGGACAAAAATAATAACATCTTTGTATCCCAGAAGGGCTAAAAGAAAAGAGGGCAGATCTCTAAAAAGATGGGAAGATGAAATGGTACAAATGGCTGGCAAAATGTGGACTAGTGTATGTGGAGTGGCATGTCAGAGATGTGAGTGGAAGCTGTTGGGGGAGGCCATTGCCAAGAGGCACTCAGAAGCAGAGACCGCGCAACGGAAAAATCAATTATTGATTTGAATATTTTGTAATGTATATAAAATAAATGTATTGTTCTTCTGAATAAAGGCTAATAACAATAATAAGTTAATGACGTACAATTAAACATTTTCTAGTCTTACAAATACGTCATCTAAACTTATTGCGGGTGGGCTGAGGTAAGGGTCATGTCTAGCATAACCCATGTACCAGACTATGCACATAGTATGGGAGCAACATCCGATGGTTCTCATTCCTATATGGCATGTGCAATAGTAATGTTTTATTGCTCGACGCCCGGTTGCTGTTCTATCCAGAGCAATATACACATAGTATGTTTTAGATCGGATGTGTCGGGATTGTATTCGCCCTCGAATCAACCACAAGTCCTCTCCCTCCAATTCCCTTACAAGCTCTAGAGGAATTCCACCACTTAGCTCAATGCTAAAAACTCCATCTGGTTGAACATGCTCTCCATAGTAACTTCTCGCTTGTCTCAGCTGATATATACCGAGGCTAAATAATATTAATTCTTCTTCGGTCAGCGTAGGAAAGTCATTAAACTCAGCCATATCTGCAGACATGGGCTGGAACTGTGCTCTCATTCTGTTCAAGTTACGTCTGGCGACAAGATCTGCCAGTGTATTGGGCATGTTTATCCTTTCCCGGATTATTTGTAAATAACCTAACCAAGAGCATGTCAGGACATGTCTAAGGAGGGTTCCGTAACTATAAACGCGTATTATGCTTTTTTTTAATTACTCCAAAAGTTACTGTCCGATTTGGTTCACAATAATTTTCCTAAAGAGTTTTTAGCATGATCTATCAGCATAGAAATTGGCAAGTTTCTATCTCCTATAGTTTAAAAATGCTAGGGGGGGGACCAACTTACGAACTACTTTGGAGGCCAATTACTCGAAAATGGTCAACTTTATAAAAAAGTAATGTATGAAACCTTGCCTTTATTTTAAAAGACCTATTCTACGATACCCCACACGATGGGGTAGAGTGAAAAAATATTTTTCATCCCCACTTCACATGTATGGAGAGCCACCCCTAAAATATAAAATTATTATTTTTTTATGATCCCGAAACCGTGATCTATACACAATCTATAACTGCACCAAATTTCATCAATTTATATTCATAATTACAGGAGCTAGAGGCGCGGACAGACAGACAGACAGACAGACAGACAGACAGACAGACAGACAGACGGACAGAGCGAAACTATAAGGGTTCCTTAAGTATTACGGAACCCTAAAAATCAGAAGCATGGACATTATCTACTATCAACACGTGATAAGCATTTATTAATGCTGCTGCGATTCTAAAATATTCAAACATATAAGTAGTGCAATGTTATATTAATATGAACGTTTCTCAACAGGCGGAAATCTCGTTTAAATCGGCCATTTACTACTTCCACAACCCAACGGCAAATAGTAACAAGGCGTGACTTGTTTGCTTGTTCCGTGGTTAGTTGCGTCGCTCCAGGATGCTTTGTCTCCGGCATTTTCACAGTGTAACCATTTCCTTCAAGAATGGGAACTGCATCTCTGAACCCACGGTCCAAAATAAATACGTCCCCGCTTTGGTAGAACCATTGGAATAATCCATCGCCATGATCACTTTCATTTTCAGCAATATTCTGCATTATCTGCGCATCTGAAGAAGTAGCAGCGTGTGGACCTGAACCACCCTTAACCCTTTTCATTAGTTCTCGGAATTCCATTTGAAGTTTTGAGAGAAAGTAACCTGTAATGTTTGACTCTAAACAGACAACATTCTTTATTATAAAGAATAAATATGAATGTGTTAAATAGTACGATTTTATATTTTGACCACTAGGTTTTGACCTTGAGTATTTTGCGATTATGTACCTAAATAAGTTTTAATATAATATTTTTTATATTATAATGTCACTCCAATCTTTTTTTAACAACAAAGAATTAATAAAAAAATATTTTATTTTTTATGTTATTACGACGTAACCGTTGTGCGCACAGATTGGACGTCATAGTAAAAAATGATAGAAATTGTGTATTCTATCCGAATATCGTAGTTTTTTTTTCTGGCCGGCACTTTCATTTTTTGGTCCAAAATGAATGATGTCCTTTCGACCACAAGGCGACCAGTGGTCAATAATAAATACCTACGTGATTTCTAGTTAGTAATGTAGTTCTTAATTAATTTACAATGAAATGAGGTGTTAGATTGTTAAACTTTTAAATTTTTATTGTAAATTTCTAGCAAAACTAAATATATAAACCTAGTGGATTTAGTAACAGAGGTGTTACTGAATCATTAAGGTTACTTAATTTTAAAAATCTATAATAAGATGTTCGATGGGAATATGAATGACAGGAGATTTAAAAGCAATATAAAAGTAATAATACCAAAAATTTTACCTAATTTGGAATTAAGTTTCATCGCAATTTTCTGTGCGAATGATAATAATCTTTATGCTTTGCAGGTAACGCAATGGAAAATCTGTCATTTTGTTTAACTACCATAAATTTTTGAATGCTCTCCTTTGAATGAGTAGCTTAGTATTAAAGTATGTATTTATTTAAATGGTATTTTTGTCAAAAACAGTAAGGTTCTAAATGTCAAATGAATTTAACAATTATTATTGGATTAGTTAAAATAAATTAAAATAGATACATTAAATTGCTGAAGTAGGGGAGGACAGGGGCGCGGCAAATATAACTAAAAACATTTTTCTATATAAGGTAGGTGATTAAGATATAAAGTAGGTGAATTTTACACAAGTACCTATTCAGGTACGTAAACATTAACAACGGACATACAATCACACCTGCATTATTACATAAGCGAAAATTAAAATGTACTAATCAATTAATAAGCTTTTCGTACCTGCTGATAATAATGCGAAATTATACAGAGATTATGTTTGGAAAAAAATCATTATTGTTTTTACGGCTTCAGATACTTCTTTATAATTCCTTTCCTCGCATAATAAAACAATTTAACAGGCAGAACGCAGAAAGTTTTTACATTTAGTAGTAGGTACTATTTAATTACATAGATATATAAGTGAAATGTCAATTGTCAACTAAGTGCATAATATATATTGATTGCAGAAAAATCATCTTTAGATGTGCTGTCACTACAGAAATTATTCAAATAATAACTTCATTTTTTCAGAGCTGTAATTTTACGATATCCTGTTAAGTGTCGTATAACTTATTTACTGTTTTGTCGCAATCACTTGACATAAAATAGCAATATCAGAATATTATGTAACAGTCCTTAAATGCGGTCTTTATGTATATAACCAAAAAGGTTTTTGCACTCTACAAAACATTCATCCACGTATCGGAACTGAACCGTGTTACCCATATGCATAAATACCGATAATTATACACTCTTGAATTCTAATTGGTTATACATTTTGTATTTCTAATGTGAAGACAAACTCTACCTACTTACCTACCTACTAAACTACCAACTACACTTCTACGTTGATGATTTTCTAAGCTCGACCGCATGATACACAGTGCAAAAATAGCTATAGTTTTGAGTCAGTTGCATTCGCTGCACTTCTCAACACGAATGAATATGTTTTAAAGTCGAAATATATTATTTGGCAATAAATTTAAAATGCCTTTAACGAAGTTCAAGTGTAAACGATTCAAATCTAAATGAGCAATTACTGAATTTTATGATACCCGAGAATTTATTATATTGCCATGGGAAAACATTTAATAAATCGTTTTATA
This sequence comes from Glaucopsyche alexis, assembly GCA_905404095.1. Lineage (NCBI taxonomy): Eukaryota > Metazoa > Arthropoda > Insecta > Lepidoptera > Lycaenidae > Glaucopsyche > Glaucopsyche alexis. The sequence continues at coordinate 7,167,532 of FR990051.1, read as the reverse complement.
TCTGATAATTATTTCTTTATTTATTATTCTTTGGGTTTTTTTGCATAAATTAAACGCTCGTATGCATGTTATGTTAGTATAATGAGAAATAAAGATAAGTACCTAATTATACGCAGCTTGTTAATTCGAAACTATTATTAGGTACTACAAAACTACATAAAATAAAATAGATACCTATGTCGCAGCCATCTAGTTAAATTAGACAGCTAATTTGCTTAAAGCGTACCTATACAAAAATTAAAAATAAAATACCTTATAACATTAAATGAATCTCGTAAAATGCCTTCCCCAACTCCATTATTAGTTACGGTATGCCGTATATTACCGTATTATACCAGCTACGGAAGAACCTACAAACTTACCTTAGTAAAATTCAAAATCTCCAAACCGGAATCCTGAAAAACATTGTGCCAACCAATATTATAGAAAAAAATTAGAAAAATAAAAAATAAATATTTAAATATTGTAAAATACTTCTGATCACATTAAATGTTTTCAATTATCTATACATATAATAAATCTGTAGAGGGGTCATGTCTGTACATTAAAGATATTTAAGTGAAACTCAAAATGGGGGGTCTAAAAAGGCCACAAAACCTAAAAATAACGTTTTTGAAAAAAATGTCTGTCTGTCTGTCTGTGTGTTTGTTATCACATCACGCCGAAACCACTGGATGGAATAAAATAAATTTTGCAGGTAGGTAGCTTAGGACCTGAAGGGTAAAATAGGATACATTTTATTCCGAAAAACGAAACGGTTCCCATGGGATCTTCAAAAAACAGTACATACCTATTTGACGTTATTTCAGGCAATCTAATCGACGTATATAAATGAAACTTGGCTCAGAGGTAGATTAGAACATAAAATAACTAACAGGATATTTTTTTTCTTGGAAAACAAAAGTGTTCCCACGGGTTTATGAAAAAACTGTATTTTTGAACCTTCTTCACAAACCGGAATAAATCATAATTTTTCGCATTAAATCATCTTAAGGCCACGTGGACCCAATTTTACATGACTTTGAATCGATAATAAACAAACAAATAGTAACTTTAAAAAGCCAAAAAAAAAACACATTGTTGTTTACTTAATGTTCTTTAACAATTTGTGGTTCGAAACATAATATTGAAAACTTCACTCGATCAAAAATAATTCCGAAGAGGAGGCTAAATTTGAATATTTTTCTTTTTGTTCATGAAGTTCATGATAGTTTTACTTTCAAAAATCATATCTACGAAAAGCTAATAACTTAAAAAAGAATAATTTCTGGTTACATTTTGCATGTTGGTTTAATTATTTTAACAATAAATTAATATTGAAATGCAGCGTGCGTAAGCCGCTAGAGTCGCCCCACAGTCGCCCGCTAGGCGTTGACGAGGATAGACCTATGTCAGTTTTGCTAGCGCACGCCTTACCCGCGTATTTATCGAACAATTCTTTCGTTTCTAACGCAGTGTACGAAAGTCAGTTTCTTTTGTTTCTTTTTATTTATGAACATATCATACACAATAACATGTTATATTTTATCGTCGCCGCGTCATTGCTTTTGCCAGATGAGACGACCTCTGTGGCTCAGTGATTGAGCGTGTTGGTGCTCAAGCCGGGGGTCGCGGGTTTAAATCCCGCCGAAGGAAAAAAAGTTTCCTGTGTTCCCGGGTCATGGATATGTATAATACAATAAAAATCTAAAGGAAAGTCAGTTTCTTTGTATTTTTTTATGTTTCTTTTTATTTTTGAACTAAATCTATACATCTATACATCTATACAGATAAATATAATTGAAGTGTCTGTTTGTAATGTCAAATTAACAGCTTATCACTTGATGCATATGAAAGTATATTCGATACTAACAATAAAATATCAATTTTTAAAATTTTTGTCTGTCCGTCAGTCTGTCTGTCTGTCTGTCTGTTTGTTCCGGCTAATCTCTGAAACGGCTGGACCGATTTTCACGGGACTTTCACTGGCAGATAGCTGATGTTATAAGGTCTAACATAGGCTACTTTTATTTTAGGGTTCCGTATAAAAAATAGGGATCCGTTTTCGTTAGTTGCGGGTAACGAAGTTATGCAAACGAAGTTGCGGGCATCAGCTAGTTATACATATAACCATACACAATAACATGTTACATTTTATTGTCGCCGCGTCGTTGCTTTTGCCAGATGAGACGACCTCTGTGGCTCAGTGATTGAGCATGTTAGTGCTCAAGCCGGGGGTCGCGGGTTTGAATCCCGCCGAAGGAACAAAAAGTTTCCTGTGTTCCCGGGTCTTGGACATATAATACAATAAAAATCTATAGGAAAGTTTGTTTTGTATTTTTTTATGCTTCTTTTTATTTTTGAACTAAATCTATAGGTACAGATAAATAAAAATGAAGTGTCTGTTTGTAACCTCAAATTAACAGCTTTTCACATAATGCATCTGAAAGTATATTCGGTACTTACAATAAAATACCAATTTTTTAAAATGTCTGTCCGTCTGTCTGTCTGTCTGTCTGTCGGTCTGTCTGTCTGTTTGTTCCGGCTAATCTCTGAAACGGCTGGACCGATTTTCGCGGGACTTTCACTGGCAGATAGCTGATGTCATAAGGTCTAACATAGGCTACTTTTATTTTAGGGTTCCGTTTAAAAAATAGGGTTCCGCTTCCGTCAGTTAGGCGCAAACGAAGTTGCGGGCATCGGCTAGTTATACATATTATAACCATACACAATAACATTATCGTCGCCACGTCGTTGCTTTTGCCAGATGAGACGACCTCTGTGGCTCAGTGGTTGAGTGTGTTGGTGCTCAAGCCGGGGTCGCGGGTTTGAATGCTGAAGGAACAAACATTTTTTCTGTGTTCCTGGGTCATGAATGTGTATTAAATATACTAAAAATCTTAAATATGTGTATAATATAAAAATTATTAAATATATTTCTGTTGTCTGGTACCCGTAACACAAGTTCTTCGAGAACTTACCACGGGACCAGATTGACTTGGTGTGAAGCGTCCATACATATATTATTGTGTTGTGTATTATGAGAAAAAAGTAGCTGATGCGTGGAGTAGCCTTAGTACATTATTGAATAAGCCAGTAAACGGTTTTTATGAATTTGTAACATCTACCATCTTCTTTGCCGTACTTTTCGTTTCTTTTTATTTCGATTTCTGTTTTTACAATAATAATAATAAATAACTCCCCACGCGACATCCGAGTCGAGAGCCAAGCTCTAACCACTAGACCACGGAGGCTGTTCTATTTACAATAAAATTTAAGGATACGAGCTCAACATCTGTCATGCTTGCCTTTGCAGAACACACCAAGTCACTCGCAAGTAGGGGTTGCAATCCGGATACTTCGAAATTCGAAAAATTCGAAAAATCCGGATTTTTCGATTTTTTCAATCTTGGTTACTACTATGAAAATTACATATTTTAATTGTAATTAGTATGTACTCTAGATGTACAATATTTGAATAAGGGATATAATTAATCGAGTGAACAAAAAATAAGTTGGTGACTGCACGTGAGCATACTGTATTGCTGAATTTGGCAGCGAATTAATATGCTGGCGACTAAATTACTTCAATCAATCTTGGTTACTACTATGAAAATTACATATTTTAATTGTAATTAGTATGTACTCTAGACGTACAATATTTGAATAAGGGATATAATTAATCGAGTGAACAAAAAATAAGTTGGTGACTGCACGTGAGCATACTGTATTGCTGAATTTGGCAGCGAATTAATATGTTGGCGACTAAATTACCAAACTGGTGAAATCACTCAAGTGACAAAAAATACAAAAATCGGCAGATAAAAAGTAGCGAAATTTAATCCAATTAGCACCGATAAGTTGGTGACCATTATACTATGTAAGTAGCTTATAAAGATTTGATTGATAAATTAATAGCTGCTAAAAATTCAATTTGCAAGCTACGGAAAATCCCAGTTTTGGATACTATTGGAGGTTTTTTTTTCTTTGGTATGGGTATCGTTTTCAAGGTTTTTGGGGGTGCAGAATGATATGAAAATAAAATCCGTTTTAAAATTCCAAAATGGCGTATATTTTTTTTTTTAATTAAAAATGGATGTCTTTTTCCATGTTTCATATGCTGATTATAAAATTGTCTTCCAATTTCATTTTCCAAAATGGAGACTATCCAATCTTCGTAAAATTAACATGTAGTTTGTAGAGGTACCAGACATGTAAGGTATAGAAACTTTTCGAAATTCAGGATTTTCAAATTTCTTTTTTTGGCATTCATGAAAAAAATATGCGATTTCCGAGTTAAGGGGGAGGAAATTTTTATTATTTTTCCAGTAATAGTATTATTTTTCCGTTTCTAAAATAGAAGCGATTTTAGAAAAAAAATATGGCAATGTTCTGCTTTGACACGAACAGTGTATAAAGCTATAGAAATTTTGGAAAATTCAGGATTTTCAAATTTCTTTTTCTTCCATCGTGAAGAAACTATGGTGTTGCGGGGTTCTTAAGGGGAGGAAATTTTCATTATTTTTTCAATAGGATGCACCGTTTCCGAGATAGAATCAATTTTATAAAAAAAAATTAAATGCTCTACATTGAGATACGAGGGATATATAAAGCTATAGAAATGTTGGAAAATTCAGGATTTTCGAATTTCTTTTTCTCTCATCTTGAAGAAAATATATGGTTACGGAGTTATTAAGGGGAGGTAATTTTCATTATTTTTCAAGTAGGATGCACCGTTTCTGAGATAGAAGCCATTATAGAAAAAAAAATACGATAATGCTCTACTTTGAGACACGAACGGTGTAAAACGCTATAGAAAATTTGGAAAATTTAGGATTTTCAGATATTTTTTCTTCCATCATGAAGAAAATATGATGTTGCGGAGTTTCTAAGGGGGAGGAAATTTTCATTATTTTTCATTAGGATGCACCGTTTCCGAGATAGAATCTATTTTATTAAAAAAATATAAATGCTGTACATTGAAAAACCGGGGCCGGGATGCATAAAGCTATAGAAATGTTGGAATATTCAGGATTTTCTAATTTCTTTTTCTCCCATCATGAAGAAAATTTGAGGTTGCGGGGTTACTAAGGAAATTTAAAATGGATGACTTTTTTGTAATCAGCACCCCCAGAAACCAACAAAGGGACAACCATATTATTTTTATAAAATTAAGTATGTCCGCCATATTGGAATTTCAAAATGAATGTCATTTTCGTATCCAGCACCCCCAAAAACTTGGTAACGACACCTATGTTAATTTTGCGAAAAATGAATAACCGTTATTTTTAAATTTCAAAATGAATCTACCCAATATCTACACCAAGTCGAGGAAAATTAAAAATTGGGAATTTTGTACGCTCCTTTGTTTTTTTTATGTGCGCTGGTTTTGCTGCTTGTATGTTTTTTGAGTTACCTACATTACGGAAAATATATGTACCTATTCTTAAATTAAATGTGTACTCACAAATTGTCGCCAAGATGGTTATTTGTTCGCTAATATAATATCAGTCTGCCAGTTTGGAATATTCAGTGGTATTATTTAGTCACCAGATTTGTAATTTTTTATTCCTTACATTCTTTAGCCAACATGGTAATTTAGTATTCAATATTCGGTATTTTCACATCCAAAATTTAATTGTTTTGTCGTGATTGTTTTAAACACTTACGGATTTTGTCACGGTTTACGTTTTACGGTTACGTTTACGTAACGCGACAAAATTCGTAAGTGTTTAAAACAATGAACAATATTCGCGTAAACATAAGAAATAAATATGTTTTGTCGTGAGTTTAAATACATGCCTTTGGATAATTTGATATTATTTGTTGTCCTGTTGAAATTGTTGACACATTTTTCCATTTATTCAAGTTATTTGGTAGAACATAGTCAATCCATTAAATCGAAATGCGAGGGATGAAGATCTGTTAAAATATTATGGCCGCTATATATGTATACTAGCGACCCGCCCCGGCTTCGCACGGGTACAATACTGATACTAATACTACAGATAACAGAATGTCTTTAAACCTCTAACAAAACGGGTGAAATTTAGTCAAAACAAACAGAAACAAATTAATATAGGTACCTACTATGCTAATACTTAATGAAATAAGTAAGTGGGTATACTTTTATCGTATGAAATACCTACACTTTTCAGAACTAACAATACAACAATCACTAAATAAATAGTTACTCAAGTATCTATCCATCATAGTTACAACGAACACAAAACAAAAAATTTACTCATAGATCTAAACTCGCACGCCTTGGCGACGACGCGACGCCCACTTCGCAACGGGCCGTGCAGCAGAAATCGTAATATTTTAATGTCGCCATAACTTCAAAACCAAACATCCAATTTTAATCATTAAAAGACCAAATATTATCTACATAAACTGTACTTAGTGATGAAATAATTTATTTTGATAAGGATTAATAGCATGAGTAAAATAAACGCGTTTAAATGTAGTCCAAAAAAAATTCAAGATTTCTAAATAAAAAAATGGTTGTTGTGCCTCACTCGACATAGATAGGTATAGTGTGTCGCGGACTTTTTTGTAGATACTTATAAGATCTACAATTAATTAGAACATTTAATGGTTCTATCTTTTATAGTTTAGGCAGCGTACGCAAAATAAGTAACTTTTCTGGTTGATTTTTTACACCTTGTGTCCGAAAAACCCAAATATCTTACGGAACCCTATTTTTTTCCAAAATAAAATTTAGCCTATGTTACTCGTGGATAATGTAGCTTTCGAATGGTGAAAGAATTTTTGAAATCGGTCCAGTACTTTTTGAGCCTATTCATTACAAACAAACAAACATACAAAGTTTTCCTCTTTATAATATTAGTATAGATGTATGGACTGTTTCTAAGATACTTACAATTTTATATTTTTTCAGTAGTAGTACAGTTCATTAATAGGTGATCCAATTTATAAAAACACTGAATATGGTTTCAGTTTCAATTGCACAAGTAGTAAGAAGTATAATAAGCAAATCCAAACCCAATTAAAGCTTTGTATTTTTATATTTATTGAATTCTTACTAACGAAAGTCGAAACATATTATTGCAATTTTAATTTCTACAATCATAGAATGCCAAATTAATATGACAGCTTAAAAAGAAATGTAGTGGTTTAACTATATTTAATTATCTTCTAAATAATGAATATCTAAGTCCAAATACCTAAATATTATCTCTATGATATCAGGAAGAAGTTTTGGAGTCGATAATACCTGACTGGTTGGTTTAAGATTAGAGAGAGTTTTGCCGAACGAGTCAGTAGCAAAACTAAATGAAAATCAACGCTCCTGTTTTTGCGTAGAAATAATTATTTTTAGATAATATTTTAAAGATAAGATATAGGTGTCAAAAATAGCACCAACGATTTGTGTAAACCACTGTTATTTTTTTAAGTAATGTAGTTTTCATCTTATAGCGGAAACTTCAAAGTGCAATGAAGAGTAAGATGTTACTGTTTATTTGTAAGTAAAATGTTAAAATAAAGATCTTACAACAGTTATAGGTTTTAAATTGTGCTTAGAATTGCTTATTGTACTTCTGTTAGTTACCGAGGGAATTAAAAGCACCATTTACGTGTTTAATTATTACCCAAACAGGTGGGTGATTTTTACTTTCAATAACTCAAAAGTGGTCCAATTTCGTCCATACAAAATTATTTGTTCAGCCCCATGCTTCAAATGATTTGTCTTCACTCCCCGGATCTCGATTTAAAGGATTTTCAGTTTCCTACGTTTTATTAAACTGTATTAATTTTCCTACGTTAGTACTTTCACATAGAAATGGAACTTTACGAAAACGGTAGTGGTGAATATGTAAAAAAAGCGTTAAAAAGATCACAGGCTATTCCAATTTTTTATAATTCTTTCTGCTGGAACATTTAGTAAATAACAATATATACATACCTTATTTAAAATAAAATTCTAACTATAAAACTGAACATTGTAGGATTTGAAACGTAATCAAAAATATTTCTAAAAATAAAAAAAATTAATATAATTAAGTATATAATTTTGATATAATCTCATTATGTTTTTATTTATTCAGATTGTAATTCTAATACTTACAACTTAAAATCAGAATTTATTTAAATTAAATTATAAAAAAGTAACTCTTTTTTTACTAATGAGTGTAAGTTTTGTTACAACATAGTAGTAAAATAAACATTAAAGTTTTATAATATGCAACAAATTTACAAAAAAAAGAAAAAATCTGAATTATCCGGATAATCCGGATTTTTGGGAGAAAAAATTCGTAAATCTGGATTTTCAAAAAGTCAAACGTTTGTGGAGGTTTGGATTTTGCGGCAAGTGGCAAACGTGCGGACATTTTTTGCAAGTGCCTGCCTAAGTAGTTACCATCAAATCGTCAGCGCCTACCTGATACAGTATTATTATCTCACGAAACGACACGTACTTTAGTGATCACACGAGCTAACGATAGGTACTCGTCTCCATGCACACATCGAACACAGCGTGTTTTTATACTTGTAACAGAACACACTGCATAGAAACTGTCAAAATAATTGAATATAATTTAAGCATTTTTTACTTAGGTAGGTACCTACCTATAATATCTATTCAAATTATGGTTTAGTCGTTAAATGCCATATTCTGGAAATGACACACTAGTCTGAAAACGACAAATTCTATAAATGACAAAATCTGAAAACGCCACATTCTGCTAACGACTTATTCTGCAAAAGACAGATTCTGGAAACGACATAATCTGTTATTGACACATTCTACAAATGCCACATTATACTGAAACTTGAAATGAAATGAAGATGAATGAAACTTGTTAATTTAAACAATTATTATTTTTAGACATAAAATGAAAACCGAGTTCCAAAGTAAAAGTGCACAATATATAAGGTTCGGTAAAATCAATTACGGATATTTTGGGAATTTGATCTACTGCTTATGTATAGACGTTTAGGCAGAAAAATAATTGTCATACTTGAAATATTTTTTTTCACTTTCTATGATCGAGTTTGCGTTTTGCGGAGACTCACCCATACATTAGGTGATTTTTTACTTTGAGTAAGACAATTATTTTTTTGCCTAAACGTCTTTATATAAGCAGTGGATCATGTGCCCGAAGTATCCGTAATTGATTTTCAGAGACCTTATATAAGTATGAAATAAAACTTATTTATTAAATAATTATCTTTTTAAATTCGGATAAAATTTTAACTATTTCTCTACTCATTCTCTACTCATTGCCGACTTCAAAATTAAGGAGAATGAGTAGAGAAATAGTTAAAATTTTATCCGAATTTAAAAGGGGAATTATTTAGAAAATAAGTTTTATTTCATAATTTTTTGTGTATTTTTATTTTGGAAGTCGGTTTTCATTTTTGTCTAAAAATACTCGTAATAATTTTACCTTTAATAGTGCTATTTGTAAAATTATTATTAAAACATTTTAAGAACTTTTAAAATAAACGATCAAATGTATTATATTATATGTCCGTGGTGTATAATACATATATGAGAAGTACCTTTTATACCATCATAATGTATGTGTCATAATAGGCAAGCGGACTGATTTTTTTTTATTGCATAAATGAATAGTACTCTTAAATATGAGTAACTTCTCAGAAGAAACCGTATATCAAAAGTCAATATTTTCAAAGGTACAGCGATTTGTATACAAAATTTCGCTCCGCTCCAGTACCAAAAAAAATTTTTTTTTTTGCGAAATTGGTAAACAAAACCTACATCATTAGTTTACTCACATTATATATAAAAACATTCATTATGGTGAGTATGAACTTAAACGCACAAATATCGGAGATATTAACAAATATATTCCTGCGGCCATATACTTCATATACTACTTCATACTACTTCATATACAAGTGACGTCATTTTTAGGTCGACTTTAGTATGGAGCGTTTTTAGGAGGATCGCGAAATTTTTTATACAAATCGCTGTACCTTTGAAAATATTGACTTTTGATATACGGTTTCTTCTGAGAAGTTACTCATATTTAAGAGTACTATTCATTTATGCAATAAAAAAAAATTTGTCCGATTGCCTATTGCAGTGATGGTGATCTTTACTGTAATTGACATTGCTACATATACTTGTAGTTCTTTAAACAATGCCGAAATACCCAAACATGTATCTATAAGGAGTCAGGAGTTCTGTTCAGTACTTTTAGATCCAGGGTACCTATACCTTAGAGCAAAATCTCACCTTTTGGTAAGATATGCTTGGACTACTTCAGAAAAAGTGGAAATCACCATATGTGTCCATATAAATTTCGAAGAGTTCTCTCGAATCCTCATGGATCCTATCGCAACGCAACGCAACGCAAAAATAGAAGAAATTAATTACATACAGTTCGATAAAAAATATGCAAAGGTATTGAAGCAATTAAATAGACATATCAGTGTTGAACACGTTAAGAAAGCTATATACCCTACCTACAACTTTTTAGATTGCCATTTTTTTTATTAGTTATTGGTACTTTTATTAAAAAAACAAAATGTAGTTTAAATAAGCTTTTCCGAGTTTAGTATAAGTATTAAAAGTTTAGTTTAGTATTACATACAGCGATAACTATTTTTAATATTATATTATATCTATGATTACATCACTGTTTTGTTATTTTAATATGTAAACATTTTTGACAATAAAAAAACGTAGGTCACGAACCTTTTCACGAACTGACTTATTATTTTAGCACAATATCAGCTTTTGAACCAAAGACTTGAACCCTTCATTTCAATTTTTAGGATAATGTGGCATTTGTAGAATGTGTCAATAATAGATTATGTCGTTTCCAGAATCTGTCTTTTGCAGAATATGTCGTTAGCAGAATGTGGCGTTTTCAGATTTTGTCATTTATAGAATTTGTCGTTTTCTGACTAGTGTGTCATTTCCAGAATATGGCATTTAACGACTAAACCCAAATTATGTGTGCTATGTGTTGCATTAAAACAGTTATCTATGGATTTTATTATCTTTTTCAATACAAATAATAAAATAAGATGACCTACTGCCGACACGTCTACACTGTAAGACTTTGGGTTCATGTAAGTTCACGCCGGCGACGTAGGCGCGCGGCTTGCTTTGCGGCAATTGCGGGCAACTCTTGGAAGCGTTAAATGCCTATTTCGCTTGGTCTTCGTGGCCTTAACTGCATTATTTTGTTTTCTTTTGAAATAAAACTATTAAATTAAAACCTCAAAAATAAAAACGGGTTGCACTTCGGGAGTGCCGGTAGAAGTGAAACATCTCAAAGTGGGGCTATTTAACTGGAGACACTTTTTTCTCCATAGTGTTTTCACCATACGTCAAATTTCAAAATGGCCCCAAAAATCTCAAAAGTGGGGCCATTTAATTGGAGACACTTTTTTCTCCATAGTGTTTTCACCATACGATGGCCCCAAAAATCTCGAAAGTGAGCCATTTAACTGGAGACAATTTTTTTCTCCATAGTGTTTTCACTATACGTAAAATTTCAAAATGGCCCCAAAAATCTCGAAAGTGAGCCATTTAAATGGAGACACTTTTTTTCTCCATAGTGTTTTCACCATACGTCAAATTTCAAAATGGCCCCAATAATCTTAAAAGGGTGGCGAAGCGTCGCCACGGCAATTTTCACCACGCCAAAAATTAGGTTTACCCTCGCCTATAGATGTTTTAGATTAATAAATTTATTCTCTATCCTACTTAATATAAATAATAAATAGCGAAGGAGTAAAACATTTGACAGATAAGTAAGTACTATTCGAAACGGCAAAACCTAAGTAAGAGGGCGGCAAAACCTAAGTAGGGGGGCGGCAAAATTGGCGTCCGCCCCGGGCGGCAGACACCCACGCTACGCCACTGAATATTTGGTATGGTGGTAGTTTAAGCTCTGGATTAAAACATAGGCCTAACTTATAAGCATTACTTTTTATCACGAAACATTCCCGTGGGATGTTTTATTTACGCGAGATCTATACTAATATTATAAAGCTGAAGAGTTTGTTTTTGTTTTTTTGAACGCGCTAATCTCTGGAACTACTGGTACGAATTGAAAAATTCTTTTTGTATTGGATAGTCCATTTACCGAGGAAGGATTCATCATAACTCAATACGAGCGGAGCACCAATCAAGAATGTTACAAAATCGGGGTTTTTTTCTTTTGAGAGCTTTCGCTGTGTACGCTGCGGAAACGGTTGAAGTTTCGCTAAAATTATGTGACAAAATTGTTTCCCTAAAAAAGTCCGCGACTGTATATGTCTATCTTTTAAAGTTGGCTCACTATAACCTTTCTATGCTAACCAAATTTGTTCTAAAAGTAATTATAATTTGTGAAGTTGTTTTCATAAATATGATACTAATCCTTATCCAAGTAAAATTCATTACGAGCATTTAATCTAGAAGAAATTTAGAAATTTAATTTCAATGAATATTTTAGAAGATATCGCGGTAATAAAATAATCAAGCGCGCAATAATAATGCACGGCGCGCAACGGGCAGTTGCGAGGGGGAAGCGCGTTCTCCTTCTACGTAAATGAAGTCGTGGGTAAATTTTAGCGATATCCCAAAGTGACTGTTCCACGCGGACGAAGTCGCGGGCAAAACCTAGTTTATAAATAACTTTGCAATTGCAGCTACGTTGCATATTATATTTTACATTCCGGCTGACTCCGGATAAACATTAGTGGTTTATGTAACGTATGTTTCTTTATGAAAATAAATTAAACTGAAAAAAAAAGTAGGCCGGCTGGAGAACGACTAGCCAGTTCATTGGACGCAACTTTTAATCAGGTGGCTGAATGTCGTGTAGTCATTTAGTTTTTGGTATAAATTGATAGATTTGTGATGTTTGATGTTTATGTTTTAATGTTTCACATAGAAATTACACTTCACAAAAAACTAAGTATGTATAAGTATTAAGTAATTATATAATTTTGATTTAATGAGATTAGTTTTTATTTATTCGGATTGTAATTCTGATACTTACAACTTAAGATATGAATTTATTTAAATTTAATTATAAAAAAGAAACTGATTGTTTTTACTAATGAGTTTGTTTTGCTAAAACATCAAATTAAAAAACCATCAAAGTTTCATAAATAATGCAAAAAAGAAATGTTTATAAAAATTTAAAAAATGTGGATTATTCGGATTTTCGATTGTTTTTGGGAGAAAAAATCGTAAATCCGGCTTTTCAAAAAGATTCGGATTTTGCAACCCCTAATAGAGCGTTTTTAATGCACTCTTGTGATGTAACTTTTGTGATGACTGTATTATGTTAATGGTTGATTGTAGATTATAATATGCCATTGCAATGATAATATTTCCTGGCTTAATATGTACTTTTCGAAAAGATAATAAAAGAATACGCATTTTTCTACGTCCATGGTATCTTCTCTATTGTTTTTGGAAAGGAAAAGAAAAATGGTGGAAGAGCCTATTTTATCTAATTACATATTTATGTTTTATAGAGTACCTATTTAAAATGTATATTATGTGACCGTAAAATTGTAAAATCGTTAGATTGTAATATAACTAGTGAAATTTTTACAATTTTGATAGACTTCGGACGCGAATATGCTGCCTTTTTAATTTATCACATTATTTTTCGATTATAAATATATAGTTATTAATCTTTCAACTGTCAACATAAGACGACCTGGGAGATTTCTTTTTATTGTAGCTTTTTAAGTTTTTCTAGTTTTAATATTTTTTAAGTAGTTAGTTATTGGATATAATACCATAATTGTTATTTTGTTGAATAAAATTAAAGTAATTTCAATCTTTCAACATATTTTTACAATCTCGTTAGTTATTTTACAATCTCATGTTTTTTACAATCTTACTGTGATACATATTATATAATTATGTAATAAGCATAGACGTATATTATAGACGAGGCATGTTGAGGCAAAAAGTGTCTCCAAAAAAATGGCCCCAATTTTTAAATTTTGGGGCCATTTTGACAGTTGAGGTTTGGCACTTGTGATCTTACCATTTCTACATTTGCTTTATATGCAGTTTATCCAGTCCGCATATAATTCATAAAATGCCGAGTAGTTGCGTAATTAAAGGCTGTAAAAACTATGACAAACGTGTAAAAAAGATAGACGGGATATCTTATCACAGGTAATTATCACAATATTGTTTGTTACAATTAAAATACTTATGGAATTTTAAATAAATATTCAAAAAATGGCGGCCAACTATGAAATATAACACTGGTTATTGTATGCGCAACAGTGAAAAGGTAACTTTGTAGGGACGTCATTTTTATTATTGTAAATTACAGAAATAAGAGATTCAGTTTTTTTTATTTCAGTACCTAACCAAACCTAACCTTACCCGTCAGTATTCACATTTTTGATTAATTTAAATAAAATGAAACTAAGGCTTACTATTTATTTGATTTTTACATATTATATTTAAAAATATTATTTACTATCTGGCCTGACAGACGTTGTTCTGTGAATTATGAAATTGAATAAAAAATAACTACACTTGAAGGTTGTAAGCGTAGGTTGCTACACCCATAAGTCATACCCTACACCTACAACCTACATCTAGACCTACTACATACCTATAGTTGGTAGGTGATAGGTTGGTAGGTAAACAGTAGTTACCCCACTAAAAACCTACAAGCTACATCTACTAGACGTAGATCACCTATAACCTGCACCTACTGTCTATTCTACTCCTAAACAACCACCTACAATGTTCAGGGGCCAGCCGATTTAACATTATGCACTTTTGGAGAAAAAAAAGTAATATTTCTGAAATATTACTATGTTACTGGAAGCACCTTTATACCGAGTGATTTTTTAATCCGTTTCAAGAGAAACAGTGTATAATAGTTACACAAAATAGAGTACTTTGGCATACTTAGTTTATTATTTTTTTCTTTTGTCTAATTTAGTGAACATTTGTTGTAAACATCGCAGAAATTTATAGTATTTAAATTACAGATTTCCCAATAATCCAGAGCGCAAAGAGATTTGGACACGCCTTATTCGAGAACAACGAAATGAGCCTAACAAAAAAGTTACTCATAGATCTAAACTCCCCTCCCGCTCGCGCCTTGGTGACATCCACTTCGCAACGGGCCGTGCAGCAGAAATCGTAATATTTTAATTTCGCCATAACTTCAAAACCAAACATCCAATTTGAATAATTCAAAGACCTAATATTATCTACATAAACTGTACTTAGTGATGAAATAATTTATTTTGATAAGGATTAATAGCATGAGTAAAATAAATGCGTTTAAATATAGTCCAAAAAAAATTCAAGATTTCTAAATAAAAAAATGGTTGTTATGCCTCACTTGACATTGATAGGTATAGTGTGTCACGGACTTTTTTGTAGATATTTATAAGATCTACAATTAATTAGAACATTTTATGGTTCTATCTTTTATAGTATAGGCAGCGTACGCAAAATAAGTAACTTTTCTGGTTGATTTTTACACCTTGTGTCCGAAAAACCTAAATATCTTACGGAACCCTATTTTTTCCAAAATAAAATTTAGCCTATGTTCCTCGTGGATAATGTAGCTTTCGAAAGGTGAAAAAATTTTTGAAATCGGACCAGTACTTTTTGAGCCTATTCATTACAAACAAACAAACATACAAACAAAGTTTTCCTCTCTATAATATTAGTGTAGATGTAGATTATTACTTTCAAACTGAATTAGATTATGTATAAGTTTTTATAAATTATAATTCAATATTCTTTTTATGGTACTTAATATAATTAGTTTTGTTTTTAATGAGTCTTGTTTTATTTATCTAGGTAATAAAGGAATATTAAGTGCTGTTGCGCTAGGATTTGTATGTAATTTTTGCTGCAGCGCTGGCTGTGAAACGTCACAGCTCCTACGGCTCCGCCCCTTCTGTGGCGCCGCTGGAGCTACGGCACATGTGTAAAAACAAATTTGTTGTCTGGTCTAGGTCCATACGCCGTATAGAAGAAAAAAATTGGTTTTCTTGTAAAATCCTTTAAAATATCTTGCTTAGGTTAAAATATCTAGTATCCATACACCATAATAGCCATTGCACTAATCTATTACACCGATATAATATCTGTATAATATTCTAGTATGTAATTATCGTCATCTATGGGTACTAATCACCCAGAGGAGTTAAAAGTGCGTTCCTGATCTTTGGCATACATTTGACAAATAATGTAGGTATAAGAAAAAGTTACGCCATCTTGATTTCAGAAAATTTATTCAAATAAATGTGGACTGAAAAATCTGCAAATGTCGAAATGTCAAGATGACAAAATATGAAACCTCGACTGCCCCAAAAAACCCCAAAAGTGGGGCAGTTTATGTGTGGACACTTTTTGCCTCAACACGCCTCGTCTATGCTTTATGATAATGAGAGTAATGTAATAAGAAATATGATATATTTAAATTACATTACGTACCTGTAAAATTTATATTTGTTTGTAAGCCTTATTGATTTATTGTTGCTAATATTTTAGTAATTCCAGTATTAATGCGAGCTAAACTTATATTAAGTACGCCGGACAATTTTATTAACATTTCTTTAGTCAAGATATGTATTTAAAAAAAATGTACTATGCGTTGTACGCCCTTACAAAGTTATATCATACGACTAGCGACTGTTCCATCGGAATGGTAAAATCGTAAAATCAAAGGAACATCGAAGTTCCGTTGATTTTACATAGATGGCGTAATTTTTTCTTGTATGAAAATTTTTCCGGCTAAATGTACGTGATAGCCTATCTTGAGTTGAAATCTTTGGTAATAAGATATAATTGATGGCAGACACGATTTAACATAATTTTTGACAGTTTTTTTAATATAAAATATAGAATTTATTATTAAAACAGAAACAGCTACCTGAGCTAGCCACTACTTTTCTCTAGTTCACATAGTTGCAGTCTGCAGACTACATTACGTGTTAGTATCAATGACGATGAAATCATATACCGAAATTGGCTTTACAACCTACTCCCTAGCTATGAGAACGATACAAATAGTTTGGCGTTCGCTGATAACACTATCGCAGCGTTCGGTCCTGTCAATATTATCTTGTTTGTTTTGCTCATTGTATATTACGCTCTGTGTGCAGACACCAGATAAACGACGTGTACCTACCAATAATTGCCAAGATGATAAGCGAGTTGGGTTTTAAAGTGAAAACTCCTTTAGTTTTTTTTAAACTCAACGAATCGGAAAGCGACAGTAGAAAGAGACAAACACATCTTTAGGATAATGTGTATTATAATGTGCGTGGAATGAGATAGAAGGCATAATTTTGAAGATTGGCCAGTTTCGTGGTTTTTAACCGACATTCAAAAAGGAGACGGTTATATGTTCAGCTGTGGATATTTTTACGTGTCTCAAATCTGAAGCCGTTATTGACAGTTTTTGCTCAAGGTATTTTAAGGGTATATCGCATTAGGTTAAGGTAGTTTTAAGTGTTAATAAATAAAAATATTTAGTACATTTAAACTCAGTAAAAAAGTAAATCTATCTTCTCAAAAAGTTCACTGACACAAAAAACCATTAAATTATATCCGTCAATAGTTTTACCACGTTCCAGTTGCGTGTCTGTTTACAAGAGATATTAGATCAATTTACTACTGGTCATAGCTCCATTTACCCATAAAATATTTAGTAAAAAGAAAATACGGAGTAAGTAGTTTGAAAACAAAAAGTTCATTTCCCTTTAATTCTACCCACACTAGCTAAGTGTGGGTACATTATAAACTGATTATTTACATGATAGAAAATCTCAAAAAACAGTTTTTATTTTAAGTTAATGAATTGATGAAGTTTTGAAAGTTTTTTTTTTATTTCCAACTTTCTGGATGATTTTATTTTTAGGCGATAATAAAAATTAAACCTCAAAATATTGTAAATCTACCTTCTTAAAAAAAGAAGCAACAAATCTGATTATTTATTATTTAAATATAAAAACCAATTAAAATTCATTACGTTTTTATACTTTTGACATGAGGTCAAGAGTATAAAGACGTAATGAATTTTAATGTCTCAATATGTCGTACCTTCTCGAACAAAATGTTTCAAAGTATTCGAGGAATATCTAATACGGAGTAGTGTATGTACACTACACCTTTAACGATTTAAAAACCCCTCAATATGAGGTTAAATGTTTTTTTTAATTTAAATGTTTTGTGTTTATTGAATAAAAACAAAACAATATCCGCTAAAAGGTAAACAAGAACTGCCTAATAATTTAACTCTTTTCTTTTTACCAATAGATCGCCGTTGGACGTAGCACAAGGGATCACACAATCGACGTGGACTTAACACTCGAAGGGCCCGCTGCTAAGGTCTCGAGAAAACAGGCGACGATTCGGCTGAGAAACAGCGGCGATTTCTTCATGTCGTCGGAAGGGAAGCGTCCTATCTTCGTGGACGGTCGCCCGATTCTACAAGGCAACAAAGTGAAACTCAACCACAATAGCGTTATCGAGGTTAGTTACTCCATTCTATATGGGCTCTAATTAATAATTATGGTACAGTCATGAGCACTACCATATATTTTTTCAAGTTTTTAAATTAAAGCGTCAATGACATGTTAACAATTTTCAGCCATCAGGCTGGTAAATATGACCATTGACCGTTGTGTTGTGTAGATGTGGGGTCAGTGATTAGTTGATCACCTACAATCTGCATTAATGATTTCGTCAGTTTGACGTTTATATTCATTAAAAAAACGCCTTGTCTAGTGCTCGTGACTGTACCTTAGGTACTTAGTTGTAGTTCAGTATTGAATAATCGCTAAATTTCTCAGTTTTTAGGAACCCAAAAGGTTTAAACCCTATTACTAAGACTCCTCTGTCCGTCCGTTAGTTCGTCTGTCTGTCTGTAACACCAGGCTGTATCTCATGAACGGCGATAGCTAGACAGTTGAAATTTTCACAGATGATTTATTTCTGTTGTCGCTATAACATCAAATACTACAAACAGAATAAAAAAATATTTAAGTGGGGCTCTCATACGAGAAACTTGATTTTAGCAGTTTTGTACGGAACCCTCTGCCCGCGAGTCCGACTCTGACTTGGCCGGTTTTTTTGTTACATAATAAATTATAGAATAAAAAACACTAACGAATTAAAATGAATAAGTTATGCTGATTTGCTTCGCGCGCGTACTATATAGGTACAGTATGTAGCAGTAACCGATATTGTTTTTGCTGCTGATATCGCGTATTGAGCAAACAACATTGTGTCAGTATTTGAACAATATTATTGTTTTGTACTCAAATACCGAGAATTCTTGTGTTCACTTTATAATGTTACTTTAATGTGAAGTTGACTTGCTTTTTTTAACACGGACGTAATACAATACACAGAACTTTTGGCTGACCACAAGTAATCAGTATTTGGAACATGCATATTTGCTTAAATTCTTTTTTTTTTCAGATTGCCGGACTACGCTTTGTGTTCCTCATCAACCAAGATCTCATCAGTGCGATTCGTCAGGAAGCTGTCAAAGTTAACATACCTGTGTAAATTTCAATAAAAAGGTTCACAAAACACGAGTTTTATTTAGAACACATATATTTTGGTCGATTTAAAACAACTTCAAAACAATAAACCACTCTAAAACTTAAACCACAGTCACGAACTGCATAAAAGTTCGACTGACACTATTTAAAAACAAAACTAGTGATACTGTGTAACCTCTATAACAAAACTATGCGAGTTACAAGTATAAACATATACTTCAACAATCAAACAATTTTTTAAATTAGAACTAATCCGTACCCCTTGCTTAGTGCATCAAAACTAATAAAATATATTTCATGATCAAAAGTGTATAACACAATTCATTGGAGTGCCTACTGATATAGTTATCACGACGACTCTACCATCGACATACGAAAAACAAACACACACGTTGAAATCGACACTGAAATATCATTAAGTGCTCCCTCACCCGGAGCATTCGCATGTAATATAATGTAACGTTAGATATCCGAACATTACATCAGTGTAGGAGGATCGAGCATTACGATTAATGATACAATTTGTAATATCTTAATACAACTTGTAACATCAAAGATCTCCCGTCCACTCGGCGCTCAAAGTCGAATCTATTATGTTACATTATACGCGACTGCTCGTCAGTCAGGGAGGTAGTATTGTAATGTAAATGCTCAAAGTAAAATCAATAACGTTACGTTACACGCGAATGCTCGTCAATCAGGTAGTATTGTAATGTAATGCTTAAAGTAGAATCTATAACGTTAAATTACACGCGAATGCTCCAGGTGAGGAAGCACCTTTACACGATTGAGCACTCACAAAAATGTCTTATTCTCATAAAACATTTGTACAACAACCAATACATTGGTACTTAACATGTAAATTCTAGAAATACTCACATTACAATAATATAATATACATAACTCACAGTTTACACCTATGATAAATTATCAAACAGTCAATAAACCACTCAACATCCATACTAATATTATAAATGTGAAAGTGTGTCTGTCTGTCTGTCTGTCTGTCTGTCTGTCTGTCTGTTACCTCTTCACGCTTTAACCGCTGAACCGATTTTGATGAAATTTGGTACAGAGATACTTTGAGTCCTGGGAAAGGACATAGGATACTTTTTGTCCCAAAAATTTGCGGTGTTCCCGAGGGATAATGTATTATTATTGTGTGTACTTTGGCTGTCTTTTACTGCTAAACGGTTGAATTGATTTGAATGAAATTTGGTATGGCAGTGGTTTATGCTTTGAACTAACGCGCAGTCTTCTTTTTATCCCAAAAATATACAGTGTGCCCGAGGGATAATGTAGGATATTAATGTAATGTAGGGATACAGATTTAACTTAGAGTACAGTCGGGAGTGGCCAAAAACCTCATTTCTCGCGGGCGGAGCCGCGGGCAAAAGCTAGTATGCTATATTTCGGTATTTCAATAGTTTTCACTTACACTATACTAGGTACTTATCTACGAAGGCAACATTTGCACATAAAAGCACAATATTTGGTATATTTAAGACACCCTGTATATAATATAAAAATAGTCTTTCAAATTTATAGATCAGGATAACACACCAGACTATTAGAAGGTAGTGCTTATGAGATCAGTGGGCGCAATATTAGAAACATCGGAATGGAATTATAATCTATACTAAACAAAACAACATTGCAAAAGCTGTAAACTTAAACACTGTAGCTATTACAATTTATTCGATTAATAAAAAAATAATGGTCTAAAAAATCTATCCAATGTTATTGATATTAAAATGAAAATACTGGCCAGTGGCCACAAGATTTCGAACTGTATGGCAAATTCAAAACAAATGAGATTGTAGTTGCTTATTTTGAATTTGCCATACAAATAATATTTTTGCAATTTACAAGATAAATTCTTTGAGTTAACAACATTTGTTATAATAAAATCAATTTTAATATAAACATAAACAAATCAAAACCGTTTTAACTTCCAACGTCTATGACAAGTTATACACAAGTACCCTACAAATTAGAAATCCATTACGGACTTAATCCATGATTGGATTCCACTAAATTAAAATAGCTACAGTAAAGTTTTCAACATATTATAATTATAGCGAGGCGGTAAATATGTAAAATGTTTATAAAACAAGGCTATAAACCTTGTTTATCAATAGTCAACATTAATTATAACAAAGTAGCTGGTTGAAGGCACTGAAACGCACGTTATTAGCATAACATTTTAAAATGATCATGAAAAAGTTCCGCTATGAATATATTTAAATTTTAGATATATATATTTGGACATTTATTTGTATTTACAACAAAACTTTAAAAAGCAACTAATCAGGCACTTTATTTAGTAGGAAGTTCCACATTTAGTTTGCTATCCTTTGGTTCTTTGAGTTGATAATAATATTTTTGTTTGGTAAAACATGGCAACAAAATACCAATCCTTTAATTGGTTGCAGTACATATAAATTAATTTTTATTATATACAAAATATACACTATCTTTTATATTTTGTACTAGACTATACATGCACAATATAACTCGAATGTGCAATATACTTTATAATTAAATGAGCAATAGCAACTATTTTGAGCTGCGATAGTTAACTTATTATATTGATAATAACTTTGATAAATATATAATCAGATAATAATGTATATGTTTCACTTAATCTACACAATCAAAAAATATATTTACAGTTATGAGATAATGATAATGGTAGATACTCACTATATAATTTAAAATAATTCAAATACTCATTTATGGCTATGCGATGGGTGCATTAACGTGAATAAATTATAAACTAACGTTCGCAACGCGTACTTTAACTAAAATGGAATGAACATATAACTAAAATAGAATTTAAAAGTAATAACAAATTACAGATCAATTTAAATTGCACTAATAATAATACATTATTCTATTCTTTGACATCTACGCATCACAAAGGTGCTAAAACTAAATTAACAAGTTTAAAAGGTAACTAATAATAATTTAGTCTGTTACAAGGAATGTTTATAAATTAAATGATAGGGCGGGATTCGTGAGCGAAAGCACAATAATTATTAAGGTGGTTAAGGTACTTGTTTGATAACAAACATTCAACGTATACGAGATACAATATTAATCCTCTATTACCAAGAAAGTAACGATCATTGAAAAGATCAATGATGCTTGAGACGTATTGTATATTTAAGGTTTCCCTTATTCAAATCATCACTTTTGGGTTGCGATATAACAAATTTGGCATTGTAAACCGACTTGTATTTTCGGAATTTATCCGCTAAAACGTAGGACTTTTTTCTACGACAGTATATAGCTTTGACTTTATGTTTCAAAGCCATTTTATCGATAAAGGTGTTTTTTTCTATAAACACCCACGGTTGCCATTTTCTTCCAGTCAAGTCGGGACTTTGGGTATCTTCGCTACTTGAGCTACTGCTACTCGTGTAGTGAGACCCAGACTCATTTTTCTTAATAACCACTTTTGGTATTTGATCTATAGTTTTCTTATTTTTGACTTTGGGCTTACTGTATTGAAATTTATCTATACTCATTAGTACGTCCTCGAACTTCGGTTTAGGTTTTTTCACTTCCCGAGGCGTACTAAAGCTATATGTTTTAATAGATTTTTTTCCTATCTTTGTTTCTACTTTGGATTTTTTCAACTGTTTAAGCTTGTCGAGGCTATTTTTTGGCAGTGGTAATTTTACTTTTAAGTCAGATATTGTTATTTTAATAGGCGGTATATATTTTTGTGCCGCTTTCGTAATTAAGGTCCCAGAAGAGTTAAAATTGGGTTTATATTTCTTTTTTTCTGTTAGCTTGTAACTAATCTTACTATTAATTGCAGGTTTGCTGTCGTCCAACTGAGATGATTTTGAGCGTTTATGATTGGAAATCTTTAAAACAATTCCTGGAGTTTTATCTTCACATGTCGTAGATGTAACTTCAGGCGAGCTTGAATAATTGCAAGTCTTGATTGTACAGCTATAATCTTCATAATTCTCGCAGTCCGAGTTTTCTTGAATATGTAATTTATTTTTATGAACCATATCAGTTTCAGTTTCTTGTATTAAGCTGTTGAGTACTTCAACATTTTCTTTATCGTCTTGCATTATATCATTTGTAGAAGGAACTTTCGGAAACAAGGCAGTGCTTATCTCAAAATGGTTCAATATATTTTCAGCTTTCTTTCTATTTGATTCCATTTTATCATCTGTAAACATTTCCGAATCTTTTGGAGATTCCAAACAGGTAAAAATATCACCTACATTTGAATCATGATAATCGTATGCAGTATGCATGGAATATGTAGAATTATGACAGGTATTTAATTCATTGGAGTCCACATCATTCTCCATGTTTTTGATTACTTCTTCACAAAGCATAAAAGATTCGTTATTAACCGTTTCGTAATTAGAGGATATAAAATCTTTTGGTGATGACTGAGTACCAATTATGACATCTTCAGCTACATCATCACTAAATACAGTTTCAGTACAGGCAACATCATCCACCCATAATTCCTTTTCGTATTCAGGCAAGTTTTCAGCTATAGTGTCAATGATTTCACGATCACTATCATAGTTATTAGTTATCTCCTCTTCGTCAGCAAAACAAATTTTCGTTTCTTGTCTTTCTTCTGTTAATATCAAGTCTTTGTCAATCAAAATAACAACATTTCCATCGTTGTATATTTCTGAAATAGAGTTTCGCCTAAAAATATTAGACAAGTTCGTTTCGATACTTGGAGATTGTAAAAGCCCTTCCTCGTTCTTTTTACATCTTTTAGTAGATAATGATTCATCTTCCTGAAAGCCTGATCTTAATGCAGAATCTGAAAGTGACCTTTTAGTTGTTCTTTTTAGAAGCTTTGTATTATTACCAAATGTCATAGGAGAAGGACATCTTACTGGGTGTGCCTGATCGAACTCTGACGACACAAAACAACTTGAATCAGTTTTACGTATTGTACACTCCACTTTTCTAGAATTTTGAAAAATCTGACTTAACTTATAATTTTTCTCAAAATTATCCACATTCTTGCTTATATTATCATTTGATTCCTTAGTAGTTTGTAAAACTTCAACTGTTTCAGACTTTATTGCGCAATCATTTTCGTTTTCTTTGATATCTTCAGTTGCATAATCTAACTCTACTTTATGATTTGAAATATGAACTACATTTATGCTTTCGTCAATATTTTCATCTAAGTGTATTTTATGATTTAAAATGTTGACATCTGTGTCATTTTTATTCTTACACAAAATTCGATTATCAGTATTGTATAGAATAAGATTTTGGATCCAGGGAGAAAACAATGCTTTTCTATGTATCTGTCGTTTATAATGAGCACTGTTGAATTTTTCATAAACACAAGATCTTTCAGAGTCATCATCCGATTTACATGTTAATACATTAGCATTTTGAAATGTGCATGCCATATCTTGATTGTTATTATCAGTTTCTATAGCTTGTTCTTTCTGGTTGCAACTATTATCAATAGTTAATACTTGTTTGATTTGATCACAACTAGTTTCAGCTATAGGTGACTTGCAGTCCTTATCAATTGTGTCGACTGATGTGATTTCTGCTGTAATGTTTAAGGGTGTTATTTTATTATCTTTACATTTTATTTCGTCATAAGTATCACGTTCTAGATTATTATCTACATCATCTTTACCTATTAAATGACATATTTTTTCTTCGATTGAATAACAGTCATCTTTAATATTTGTACTGTGTTGTGATTCGAGTAACAACTCCCTTTGACATTCCAAATTCTTTTCGCCGGAAGGGGATCCTGAACTTATTTCATCCTTTTGATTATTTATCAATATACCAGAAATTGTCTCACCATTGTGACCATGTAATAAATTTTCTTCCGTATTAAAATCTGTGGGAGATGTACATTTCTGGGTGTTATTTGTTGCTGATTTTGTACTAAATTCTTCATTTTCGATATAACGTGTTGAATCTGATGATTTTATAACACTTACACTCGAACTAGATGGTATTTCATTTAAGTTTTCTTGAAATAAATAATTTGTATTAGCTTCACTTGTAGTCAGAGGATTCATTTGTGATAAGTCATTTGAAGTTATATCACATTCTGTGTCCATATCTTCTAACTCTTTTTCAATTGTATCTACAAGTTTTTCGGTATCTACTACTATTTTTGATTTGTTATTTTCACTACACGTTTTTTCAGTACAATTAGAGGTTTCGTGCATATTGGCAATTTGATCAATGACGGTATTATCTTTTATATCAGCGCCAGTTGTGAATTCTGAGATAGCTGCTTCTAATTTTGAATCATCTATTTTTTGGTTCGAGTTATAGTTTATTTCAGTGTGCGTTGAATGTTCAGTAGAAACATCTGCCAATTCAAATGATAAATCGGGCAAATTATTTAAACTGTCGCATCTATTTATTACTGGATTATCTGGGTATATGTTTTCTTCTTTTTTTATTTCTTTATCGCGTTCTTTATTCATTTTCTGTTCTTTTACGGGTTCATTTAATTCCCGATCTATGGAGGTACTGATTTCAGATTGAAAGTCATAAAAATTTGTTTCCCTTTGTGGCAATTCTTTACTTGTAATCAACTTTTCGTGTATTTCCTCACTAGTATTACATATTTCTTTACTAGGATCATGAAAATCGGAGCTATCGTCATGATTTACTAAATTTTCATTTATTTTTTCGAATGAGTTTGCAATCGGTCTTAAATCAGGTGTCTTTTCTGATGTTTTAGTATTCTTACTACCCTTCATAGACAAATTTATATCACTTTGATAAAAATGAGATTCTTTGGTCAAACTCGGGGTTGATTTACCAACTTCACTATCCGTGTTTATTATCTTCTCGCTTCTATTCACACTAAAATCAATTGCTTTTTCAATGTCTTCAGAAGTGACCACATTCTTATAAGTCTCAGTGTTGTTATTTTCTTGAGTCATTTTATTTAAAATATTGTTCACCATTTCCAAAGATTCGTTCTGGCTTTCGTTACAAACTTTTACATTTTCTGGATTTTTAATGATAACACTATCTGTTCTTTGTGCTGTAGGTACACTGCTTGATGATGTAATCGGATTTTGTACTAACGTATCAGCTCTTTTAGTCTTTCTATATTTGCTAAGTTTGGTTTTTTCTTTTTCGACCTCAAGATATGTTACTGGCCCCTCATTTTGTATTTGATTTAGGGTATTATTTTTTGTTAAACTATTTTTTGGGTGAGTATTTTCCAACAGCGGAGCGTTCCCTTGTGGTGAACGAGATGTTCCGATTTTATTAGCATCGATAAACTGTTGGTTGACTTCAGGTAGGTTAAGATCGATGTCACTATCTAACTGTGGTAAAGATGCAAGACAAACGCCCATATTAGCATTTAGATCTTGTAGGGGATACAAAGGTTTTACTATGGCTGAATTTGCACCATTTTGATTAAATTTACCACTATCCATCTTGCAACTTGTTACTTTCATAGACTGATCAACTATTTCTATTTTACTTTCAGCATCTTTTCCTAAGCTTAACAAGACAGGATTAGCTACTTTTTCAATAAATCTCTCTCCAAGGACATCATGGACAGGGGCTGCTACATCGACATTTAAAACTTTCGGACTGCATGGCTTGATTTCAAAATTACATCCAACCTCTTTGTGTATAACAGATTGACTTATTTTTGCTTCTACATCTAAGGGCGAAACGGGTCTCTGCGAACCATCCTTAATTTGGTTTGTAGGAAATGTTTGTGGCATAACTTTGTATTCTTTTAATTGAGGATTCTTGACATGTGAATTATTCATGCCTGGTGATTCTACAAGCTGCTCAAATTGATTAAGTATTTCTATGTTATTGAAACCTTTAATATTTTCAGGTAATTTTGAGACTTTTTGTAAATGATCATATTTAGAAAGCTCTTCTTGAGAGACAGTAACAGATCCAAGGATATAAAGTTGCTCCTGATTATTGTTAACTTGAGGTTTAGGCGAAACATAATTGGAATTTATCTGAACTTCATTATTATTATTATTAGGAGCAGAGACTTCCTCATCACCTTCATTCCACATTTGGAAAAATTGGCTTAGGTTAAGTCCTTTTTTGTTGTCTATTGAACTTGCAGGTTTGGAATTGTTTTCTCTCCGAGGAGCAGTGTGATTGATAGATGTATAATTAAATCCTTGTCTCTTGTAAAAATCTGCTACACTGCTATTGGAATCCATGCTTCTAACACTTGTTGTTGAAGATTGACTGACATATCCACAATCGTCCTGTGGTATGCCCAACATCAATGCTTCATTGCTAGTATTTGAATCACAAGGTGATATTGATACAGTATTAGGGGAAAATTGCAAAGGCATCCTTGCTAAAGGGTTACCTAGATTTCTATGCTCTCTGTAGGGATGATGATGATGAGAATGATCATAACTTTTAATAGATAAATTATCTTTTTTGTACAAGTGCTGTTGACCCATACTGTTCATTTGTGTATGCGCTGGTATTACAATATCTCCTCTCATAAGTTTAGCCCTATCATTGTAATAAAAATTATCTGGGCTCGGATAGCCTTTATATCTTGGATTTTCCAATTCTAAGTATATTTTATTATTTGCATCATATGACAATTTATTTGTATGCAGAGATTTTGGGTTGTCTGAAGGGTAAGGGTACTGTTTATTGTGATAAAAGTTGCCCGGTATTGGGCCATATGAGGTATGGATGGGGTGAGTACGAAAAGCGTTGTGTTGTGGATACAGAGCTCTTGGATGGGTTTCCATCATAGGTTCTGGATACCTTTTCTCAACAGTATACTTATAGGGCCCTTGAGGATACATAGGGTAATGATGACCATGCATGGATTTCTGGATGGGATTCTGTGGGGGTTGAAATGTGTTTGCATACTCATACCTTGGCTGAGGGAATTTCTCTTTACTTGTAGGATAAGGTTTGAATCTTATGTTACTTTCTTGGTATAGACGATCAGTAAACATTGGATGTATCTCATCATGAACTATCCTTTGTGGTTGAACAATAGGCATCGGTCTAGGAGCGGGACAATTAGAGTATTCTGAATTATGATAGTAGTCATGAGCTTGATACGGTTTCAAGGGCTGTATTCCTCCTCCAGGCCATCCGTGAGGTTGAACACCTCTTGGAAACGAAGGATTTATTGTAGGCATTACACTATCACTCCGCACACTTTTTGGTTCACTGCTTAACGTATTTATAGAATAAGGCACATCACAATACTTTCCCTCAGTTGGGACATTTAACTTTGGATTTTTTAAACTAGTTTCGTCACTACTTTTAATGGAACTATATGTTGGTGGTACCATAATACGTTGCATATTTTCTTGG
Organism: Glaucopsyche alexis; assembly: GCA_905404095.1. Taxonomy (NCBI): domain Eukaryota; kingdom Metazoa; phylum Arthropoda; class Insecta; order Lepidoptera; family Lycaenidae; genus Glaucopsyche; species Glaucopsyche alexis. Next base: position 7,138,693 of record FR990051.1, on the reverse strand, counting down.
AATGTTTGTCTCGGTGATATGTTGTGGGTTTGGTGATATTCCGACATTTTGATGGAGTCATATGGGTGGCGGTAGTTGTCGGGGTACTCCCAAGGTTCAACTGGTATTGTTTTCATGTACACATCATTTGAATCTATGGAGGGCAACACACGGTCTGGACCTATGATGGCGCAAGGTCGGGTATCCGTTTTTCCCAAAGGCTGGGAACTGTCTGGATACGATTTATCTCTATTTGTGTATGTGACATTTCCATTTGGAAGGCGTTTGTTGCAGTCATTGTGAATACTCGCACCCAGCCCCGAATCTATTCTCACCTCTTTATCGTCCATTGCCAACTAGATTTTTGTGTGGTCCAAATTGAAACATTATGCTATATTGGGCTTATACAACTCCTCGGTCGTCATTCACAATTATTCAATTTTCAATGCCACCACAGTAAATACGTTTCGCTATCCTAAAACATATAAACAATTAACATTTTCAATGACAACTGTCAAAACACTGTGCCACATACACTCAAATCAACACACAACTTATAAATTGAATAGAATATGCTTATCTTTAAGACATACACATAAACTGTTAAACTTACCCAAGAAAAGTTATTGGAAATTAGAAACATCGATAATATTTCCTTGGAGACACCGATTTAATACGTTGTATCGGGTCCAATTTCCGATGTTGCCATAAAAACAAACACTACAAAAAAAAATCACAATATATTTTTTTTTTTATGTTTGGTGCAGGACTAGTGTAAAGAAACATATTACATTCAGTTTAACCCTTTGAAGGGCAAAATATACATGAATAAATTGTAATGTTCTTTGACATGTATACCTACGTTAACTACATAATGTAATTAAAATACCTACGTTACGATGTATAGCTAGGACTTATATAAATTAGATATTAGTTCCAAAACTGAACTATTAAAAGAAAGTGTAAGGTACAGTCCAAGTACAGTCAAAGACTGGTACAGTAGAGTAAAAAGATAAAACTTTTATGGGATACCTAGGTACTGCTATAAACCAGTAAACTCTACAGCAAAACCTTTTCGAAAAAAAAAATCTGGAAAGTGGAGTGACAAGATATGTCTTTTGCCAAAAGAGTTTTGCCGAGAATGTCATTCAGTAATGTTGTTTGTATTTGTGTTTCTTTAAAAACTTGTGTTATAAAGGTTATACCGGTTTTAAATAAGTATATAATATAAATTATATTCGTTAACGTTCAAAAGTGTGGGCAAGTGATACAAATACAAAATGCGTGCTAAATTGGGTTTCCCGCCAAAACTCCCTAGGATGTTTCAGTATAAGTAGGTGTACCAGAATCTCATGGCAAATAGGGAAAAAAAAAATTGTAGTGTGCAATACTGGGGAAATTGGATTAAACGATCTTGATACTGGTTAATATTTAATTATGTCTAGTATTATTGAACATGAATTATAATAAGACTGTATGAAGAATGTTCGGTGTATAATATAGAAAACTAGCTTTTGCCCGCGGCTTCGCCCGCGTGGAATAGTGTTCTTGGAGAAAAAACTACTTCGGCGAATAATTCTCTACCTACTTACAGCAATATACTACTGATACAATATTGAACATGTTTTTAGGTTTGCCCAATGCAAATTGTTAAAAATGGGACCCTATCACCTCGATACGACATGCGCGACCACTTGATAATATACTTACATAATAAGTACTTGAATATAAATTTTACCATAATCTTATAATATCTTAAAGACTATTAAATACTTAAAGACTATTAAATACTTAAAGACTATTATTTTAAAAACTCGCATCAAAATCCGTTGCGTAGTTTTAAAGATTTAAGCATATTATAGAGGACAGACAAAAAAGGGACTTTGTTTTATACTTTGTAATATAATGATATTTCATGAAAAATAAATCAATCGTGAATTACTTTATATACTTATTTATTACGAATAACATACAATTAAATTGGCAACAGTTTATTTAATGTTGGAATTTCCTTCCGAACTGTATAGAACACGTTTACTTTATTCCTAATCAACTATAAATCGAAACTGTCTTATGTTGATTTTCTTTTTTCCTCCTCTCCTCCTTTTACCAGGCATGGAAAACAAACCATCATTCGATGTGCCATCAGCTACGATTCACCTTATAGTAGTACTGGAAACACATTTAAAGAAGTCACAATAATTACCTAAGAAAATATAAAAAAACTAAAAGTATCAAAACAACTCACTCTAACTTACCGGTCAACTCTACCACGAACTTTAAATTATAAGATTGAGTTCGATTTACACCTTCTTCTTTCTGTATTTTACTATAGACATAGAAAACAATATTTCTCGCTTGAGATCGAATTGCCTTTTTGGATATTTTCACAAAAACAACAAATTCCAAGAACATAATCACAAAATTTTAGCAGCGGTTGACAGATCACGTACTTTGATTTGACGGGTCATACTTGACATTGCCTTAAGAACTAAGATAAAGTACCTATAGATCCGCAGATCTTGTAACCACTAGAGTGCATCTCGCTCACCCACTATGTGTTGCCATGTACAAACATAGCCTTCAATTGTAGTATTTTTGTCTTGATCTTAGGATGTACACGTAAGTATTCTTGTCGTAGTCAGTAATAAATAAGAATCGTAGAACGAGTTTTTCCCTGCACCACTCATTATTAAAATAAGTAAATTTCAATATTTTCATACTGGCGATTAAATTGTTCTAGTTATTTTTTATGAGTCAGAGGTTATAAGAAAACATGCGATTAGAGTACGATCGTACCTGGATTCTCAGTCTAGATCGAGACCTATTAATAAGTTAACTCTAGGCCAAGACCGAGAGTAATAGTTAAATTAACAAAATATTATGAACGTGGTAAAAATATTTATAACTCAAGAACGGCTGAACCGATTTGGCTGAAAATTGGTAGGCTATCTTGGGAAACTATCGTGGGAAACCGGAGAAGGACATAGGATACTTTTTATTACGTTCACGAGGGACTCAAAACTCGAGAACGGCTGGATCGATTTTGATTTATATTGAAAATAATTGTGGAAGTTCAGGGAAGGCTTACGCACTGAGAAATAATGAAAAAGGTGTAGGTTGTAGGTGTAGGACTAGGACGTAGGATACATTATAGGTAAAGTCATTTATTCATTCCAGTTCATGTTTATGACAGAACAACGTATGTCGAGACAGCTAGCTATATTATATATTACTAGCTGACCCCGACAGACGTTGTTCTGTCTTAAATATGAACTGGAATTAATAAATGACTACACCTGCTCCTACACCTGTTCCTACTCCTACTCTTACTCCAACACCTATTCGTACATTAACTCATACACCTACTCCTACACCCACTCATACACCTACGCCTACACCTGCTCCTACACCTACTCCTACAACATACACCTTTTCCAATATTTAAAAAAAAGGTCGAGCCCGCGCCCATTACGCCCGCGTAAGTACAATAATCCACGGGTATATATCCCATGATATAAAGTAGCCTATGTCCTTCCCCATGGTCTACTCCAACTCCACTCTGTGCCAAATTTCATCATAATCGGTTTAGTAATATTTACGTGAAAGCGTAAATAAAGTATCGTACAGGAACCGTACATTTTTTCGTGATAAAAAGTAGCCTACGTCCTTTCCCGTGGTCTAATTTATATCTGGGCCAAATTTCATGATAATCAGTTCAGTAGTTTTAACGTGAAAACGTTCAGGTTTACTCTTTCATTTTTATGTAAAGGGTATAATCCCAAGTTGGTCCTGTTTTCATTCAAAAAAGTAGTGACCTGATGATGAGATCTATGAGGAATTGAGGCAATTTCTATGGACACATAATATGGTGATTTTGAATTTTTCTGAAGTAGACCAAGCATAAGCTAACAAAAAGTCTTACTATTAATACTGTTAGGTAGGGTAGGTATTTCTCTTAATATAAAAATTATTTAAGTAGATGTTTCAAACATTCTTCATTCACCTCAATACACTTAAAAAGTTAAACAGTTAAAATACATATATCAATAAGAAACTGGCCCGTCGAGAAGAACCGGCGTAAGAAACTCGCAAGGGGCCACTTTTTAGCAAAAAGATGGAAAATTTGTTCTTTGATTAATTACCTATGTATCCAAAATTTATGTTTAGTGAGGTTTGCGGTTAGGGTTAGCTGTCACCCTATTACTCAACTATGTTTACCACTCCAAATTACAACTAAACTAGTCGTTTAGTTTATAACCCCAAAACTTAAACCACTAATATCTCAGTAACTGTGGGTTTCCTGGTGAGGGGAGTGGGGGTTCAACCCTCCCCCTCCCCTTCCCTCTTAACTCCCTCCTCCCCAAATCGTGGAATCGTGGGATATTATACTAAATTTTTACCGAAAGAACTTTAGTCAGTATATTTTGGTATTAAATTAAATAGCAACACTAAGACAAATATATTTTTAGAATATGTTTCGAATTATGTAAAAAATACTGATTTCATCTCACTTTCTATGGAAAATATGACTGTATTTACATCCATATATCATCATTCTTATGTTATATGAGGTTATATGCAATCACAAAGTAAAAAAAACACGAGTTATAGCTAATTACGAGTGAATAGTTACGGCAGCACATTTTCGTTCGCTGCGACTTTTGCACCTCAAAATACTGCATCCACACATTGTTAAAAGACTTAAAACTACACGGAGTCTCTATCTCAAAAGAGTATATAACATAAAACACTCAAAAAAACACAAAAGAGTTCAATTAAAACGAAACCTCAATCTTCACAGTCATTTGTTTGGCACAGGAATGTCAAATTTGACAGCTTTGTGCCAAAAACCCGGTTACAGCGAAAGGGACAAAACATAACATTTTTGTCTCGTTTCTTCACAAGTATTGACCAATTTACGTTCTCTCTCTAACAAGCTGTGACGTCAGGAGCTATCCTGCCCTGCATATGAAAATCACATTTTTTATTTTTTTTTAAATGCCATCAGATTCTGGTAGAGCTATATACTATTTAAGTAAACAGTTGACTGATTGACTTTAGTCTATTTATTTGGACTTTAACAAGACTTTGGACTTGACGATTTAGAACGGGTATGAAAATTTTAACGAATATTCATTTACTTGGCACGTTACAAGTCGTGTTTGGCACTGGCAAATAGTTATAAGCCGACGCTATTTATAAACAAAAAGAACAGTCATAAGCTGTCAGTTGTCAAAATGTTTTGAACAAATTTCAAATCTTTACAAAATACTTTGCTCTTTGGTTGAGTGCTGTCAACAAGCGTCTCTAAGTTTTTAGTTTTTAGAGTGTTTATTGAGGATTTGTGATTGTTTTTGTACCTATTATTTGTTGAATTATCTAATTATTCTGTGTTGTGTAATATATTTTGTGTTTGTCTGTGTAAGTACTTAGTTTTAATTAGTTTTTGTTTTTAGGTTAGGTTAGCGTTTGTTTTTGTAAATACATAATGGAAATAGACACTGATCCTCCGGACCCCGGTGGAGGTCTGGCCAATAGGAAGAGGACAAATCGGGATATTAGTGAACCACTGCCTAAAAAACCCACCGACAATTCACATTCAGTGCCATCTATCCAATTGCACTATGTAAACCCAGACTTTGCCAATAAAAAATTATACGGCCCCGAAGATGCTGCGCCTTATATAGTGCATGTGTCAAAGCCCGAGACTGAAAGCGGTTCTGTACTTAGCCCCATCCTATTTGGTCAGTTCCTTTTTAAAAACAATGTTCAACACATTAAGATGGATGGAATCAAAAAAATTGGACGCAATCGTGTCTCGATTGAATTTAAATCGCACGATCATGCTAATTCTTTCATTGACTTGCCCGCTATATTAAGTGCTGGATACATTGTATCAATACCCTCGTACAGTGTATCCCGCATGGGCATTATTCGTAATGTTCCTGTGGACTGGTCGATGGAAGAGCTAGTGGAAAACTTGCAGGTTCCTCCTGGTTTTGGTAGAGTTGTTAAGGCTCGTAGATTGAGTCGCAAAACCATGAGTGAGCAGAATTCTCCCACCTGGATCCCTACCCAGTCAGTGGTTATCACAATCACTGGCCAAAAACTTCCTTCCCGTGTAATAAGATTTAATTAGCGAAATCAATCTAGTATCTGTGGAATGTTGTAGTGTGAAGTGGCCATAGATATTATTATAAAGCAGACCAACTTCTTCGGATACTAGCATGGGACCAGATTGATGTGGTGTAAAGCGTCCATACATTTTATGTATGATATTATTATTATAACAAAATAATAATATTGTACATAAAATATCAAAATGGATAACTGCAATGATTAATGTTATTTATTTATTATTATTATTATAAGCTTATGCATCATTGGTTATTTTTTTAGACTATAATTTGCATTTACCTCATATAATGAGCAAGTTCACCAGGTATCTTTCTTATTGGGAGGTTTAAATCGTCTGCTAATATAGCTAACGGTGCAATGGTTGCTATATGTGAAAATGGCATCTCTTTTCCTTTACTTTTTACTACATTTGTTTCATCAGTCTGAAAATCAAAACAAAGTGACTTTGTAAAAAAAGTAATATTAATAGATAGTAGCTACACACATAAAAGATGTTATTGTAACATTATCATAGTATCTTTACTACAGAATTTCAGATAAATAGACAATCACATCACCCAAAACAAAAAATATTACATTTTATCATAATTTGACAAAAGTAGGAGCTACCTACTTTTGTCTAATCATCAGTAACAAGTATATATATGTCACCTTTGTCTCAAGTAGATTAAAAGTAGCAGCTTGTGGTTCTAAATAGGTAACCAGAGGTAATGTGTGAACAGCCTCCTTGGCGAATATGTCCACAAAGTCGTCGTATAGGCGTTTTTCGTCCAACAACACAGCGTGCATGAAAAGTGTTCCATTATTGCGAGTTTGTCTTGGAAGCTTTATAGTTACTACCCTAAAACATGATAAAAGATACAGAACAGCTCCTTCAACTTTCCAGTTGTTTTTTATGCCATTTGTATGAATACATACATGGAAGTGGAGCTCCTGTAGTCAAATTTCAACGAAGTATGAACTTTGTTTACCGACGACTGATAAACTCCATTTATATAAGGATGTTCCTTTACGGAAGTGTATAACACTAAACTTTGAACAGGATTTGATGATAAATACGATTTTATACACTTTTCGCCACGACTACATTCCGGCGGTATAAAAATTTCAGCTAGTGTCCATAAAGTATTTATGACATAAACAGCGAAGATTAAAGTAAGTACAGACGTAACTGAAATATATTTCATAGCAAGATTTTATGATGATTCGAATTACTATAAATAAAAAATTGAAAATATCGGCAAATTTTGTAAAGATTCTTCTTCTTCTTCTTTTATGTATGGCGGCCTCAGTGAGTTGCCAATGTCAGAGTGCTTATTTGTTTATACTCTGCTCTATTGTAGGTCTAGTGGGGAAACAAGGGTACGGTGACTTACGTATTATCTAATACAAAATTGTTGAATAACCTAGAACAAACACAAACAAATAGGGTTAGTAAAACTTCACAATTTTATATTGTTAGAACGAATATATGTGCATAAGATTTCAATAAAGGAAGTATTTACATAACATAGAATGGATTTGAAATTGATAGGGCGAGGAATATTAGAAGGAAGAAGGTCATAAAGGGAGGATTGATTTCTAGGGCAACAGAAAAATATGTGATCCAAGGTACCCTCATCAAGGCCACACTCACAAAGAGAGTTATCCTTAACCCTAATTTTAGCTAAGAATACCGGTGAGCAGCAGTGTCCAAGTCTAACTCGACAGACTGTAGAGCAAACCACCTTGCTATTCTGCGTGTATTTAAAATACCATGGCCTAACTGGAATACCACTTTGAATATCAAAGTAGTGTTTGCCTTTCATATTACTTGAGCTGGCCCACTCACTATTCCACCTGATGTTTAAGTGTTTTTTAGCTATGGGAATTAAATCCTGGCAATATAATTTGTAATGGCTAAGTCCACCTGATATTATAGCTTCTTTGGCATAGGCATCAACACTCTCATTGCCAGTAATTCCGCTGTGACTTGGTATCCAAGCTAAAATGACATGAATATTTTGTAGTTTGCATCTAAGGAGTAATTGCCTGATTTTTAAGATTAAAGGAAATCTATTCTTAGTGTGAAATTGATTGGCCATGATACCCTGCAAAGCGCTCCTGGAGTCCGAGAGGATAATAGACTTGTCTAGCCCATGAGACTCGATAAACGAGACAGCCTCATAGATGGCGAGTACTTCACCTGTAAAAACAGATGATGTAGGAGGCAATTTAAAATTTAGAATCACATTAACTCCCGGAATCCAGACCGCAGCTCCAACACAGCCATCATCAGAGAGTTTAGAAGAATCCGTAAAAACAGGCAGCCAATCCTCAAAGTGCTGATCAATAATTTGTTTGAATTGAGTATTAGCCAAGGAGGAACCTTTAATTATAGGAAAGTTGAGGATGACATTTGGGGAAAATGTTAAGGCATCAAATGGGGTAGAGAAGAGAGGATTAAGGATACACTGAAAGACAGGACAAGGTAGGCGGGTTATCTTAAGGTAACTGACCAGGAGGCAGGGAGGTTCTTTGTGAAGCCAATAGTTAGAAGAGGAAATTAATAGAGACAGTGTGTGCAGCTTACCAATAAGGGGGTGAGATGAAGATTGGAAAACTTTAAAGAGAAATCTATCTGCCAGATACTGCCGCCTGATGCTAAGTGGAGGGTCAACGCATTCTACCTGAAGGGCATTAGTGGGAGACGACTTCATTGCACCTAGGATAATCCTTAATGACTTACTTTGGATTTTATCCAGGTCTTTTAAAGGGGCTTTATTACAAGGGATTAATAAAAATGATCCATAATCCATATGGCTGCGGATTAATGCATTGTAAATTAGTTTTTGGGTGTAAGGATGAGAACCCCACCATACACCACTAAGGGAACGCACAATATTTATATTTTTCTCACACTTTTGTGTGATATGACGGAGTTGGTGAACGCCAGACATTCTAGAATCCAAGATGACACCTAAAAATTTTACTCTATCCTTAACAGGGAAAACTTGTTGTTCATGTTGAATAGTAATATCGGGAATTGTTTTTGAGCGAGAGAAAACTACTACCGAACTTTTGGGGACAGAGATGGACAGTCCATGTCTATCCAACCAATCGTATAGGTATCTAATAGCTGAACTAAGGCGAGCAGAGCATTCATTGATATCCTTTGAGAAAACGTACAAAGACAAATCATCCGCATATTGTAGGACCTCGCAAAAACTATTGACAGACAAGTCCAAATCGTGTGTATATATGACGACCTCTGTGGCTCAGTGGTTCAGCGCTTTGGTGCTGAAGCCGGAGGTCGCAGGTTCGAATCCTGCCGACGGAACAAAAAGTTTTTCTGTGTTCCTGGGTCATGGATGTGTATTAAATATGTGTATAGTATAATAAAAATCTTAAATATATGTCTATACTAATATTATAAAGAGGAAATTTGTATGTATAGTATAAAAGTATTAAATATACTTCCCGTTGTCTGGTACCTGTAACACAAGTTCTTCGGATACTTAGCACGGGGCCAGATTGACGTGGTGTGAAGCGTCCATAGATATTATTATTATTATTATATTATATGACAACGTCCATCTTCCGGTACTCAGGCAGAAACTGCTAAATCTGAGTGTCCCAGTGAAGATGACAAATTATATTTGTAACAGTCTTTCCTGTCGGTCCATCACTATTTCTACACCAAATTCAACCCTCCCTCCTAGATTAGTTTATAAAGGCCTCCCTCAAGGTTCCCCTCTTAGCCCCATCCTTTACAATATATATACACACGATTTGGACTTGTCTGTCAATAGTTTTTGCGAGGTCCTACAATATGCGGATGATTTGTCTTTGTACGTTTTCTCAAAGGATATCAATGAATGCTCTGCTCGCCTTAGTTCAGCTATTAGATACCTATACGATTGGTTGGATAGACATGGACTGTCCATCTCTGTCCCCAAAAGTTCGGTAGTAGTTTTCTCTCGCTCAAAAACAATTCCCGATATTACTATTCAACATGAACAACAAGTTTTCCCTGTTAAGGATAGAGTAAAATTTTTAGGTGTCATCTTGGATTCTAGAATGTCTGGCGTTCACCAACTCCGTCATATCACACAAAAGTGTGAGAAAAATATAAATATTGTGCGTTCCCTTAGTGGTGTATGGTGGGGTTCTCATCCTTACACCCAAAAACTAATTTACAATGCATTAATCCGCAGCCATATGGATTATGGATCATTTTTATTAATCCCTTGTAATAAAGCCCCTTTAAAAGACCTGGATAAAATCCAAAGTAAGTCATTAAGGATTATCCTAGGTGCAATGAAGTCGTCTCCCACTAATGCCCTTCAGGTAGAATGCGTTGACCCTCCACTTAGCATCAGGCGGCAGTATCTGGCAGATAGATTTCTCTTTAAAGTTTTCCAATCTTCATCTCACCCCCTTATTGGTAAGCTGCACACACTGTCTCTATTAATTTCCTCTTCTAACTATTGGCTTCACAAAGAACCTCCCTGCCTCCTGGTCAGTTACCTTAAGATAACCCGCCTACCTTGTCCTGTCTTTCAGTGTATCCTTAATCCTCTCTTCTCTACCCCATTTGATGCCTTAACATTTTCCCCAAATGTCATCCTCAACTTTCCTATAATTAAAGGTTCCTCCTTGGCTAATACTCAATTCAAACAAATTATTGATCAGCACTTTGAGGATTGGCTGCCTGTTTTTACGGATTCTTCTAAACTCTCTGATGATGGCTGTGTTGGAGCTGCGGTCTGGATTCCGGGAGTTAATGTGATTCTAAATTTTAAATTGCCTCCTACATCATCTGTTTTTACAGGTGAAGTACTCGCCATCTATGAGGCTGTCTCGTTTATCGAGTCTCATGGGCTAGACAAGTCTATTATCCTCTCGGACTCCAGGAGCGCTTTGCAGGGTATCATGGCCAATCAATTTCACACTAAGAATAGATTTCCTTTAATCTTAAAAATCAGGCAATTACTCCTTAGATGCAAACTACAAAATATTCATGTCATTTTAGCTTGGATACCAAGTCACAGCGGAATTACTGGCAATGAGAGTGTTGATGCCTATGCCAAAGAAGCTATAATATCAGGTGGACTTAGCCATTACAAATTATATTGCCAGGATTTAATTCCCATAGCTAAAAAACACTTAAACATCAGGTGGAATAGTGAGTGGGCCAGCTCAAGTAATATGAAAGGCAAACACTACTTTGATATTCAAAGTGGTATTCCAGTTAGGCCATGGTATTTTAAATACACGCAGAATAGCAAGGTGGTTTGCTCTACAGTCTGTCGAGTTAGACTTGGACACTGCTGCTCACCGGTATTCTTAGCTAAAATTAGGGTTAAGGATAACTCTCTTTGTGAGTGTGGCCTTGATGAGGGTACCTTGGATCACATATTTTTCTGTTGCCCTAGAAATCAATCCTCCCTTTATGACCTTCTTCCTTCTAATATTCCTCGCCCTATCAATTTCAAATCCATTCTATGTTATGTAAATACTTCCTTTATTGAAATCTTATGCACATATATTCGTTCTAACAATATAAAATTGTGAAGTTTTACTAACCCTATTTGTTTGTGTTTGTTCTAGGTTATTCAACAATTTTGTATTAGATAATACGTAAGTCACCGTACCCTTGTTTCCCCACTAGACCTACAATAGAGCAGAGTATAAACAAATAAGCACTCTGACATTGGCAACTCACTGAGGCCGCCATACATAAAAGAAGAAGAAGAAGAATCTTTACAAAATTTGCCGATATTTTCAATTTTTTATTTATAGTAATTCGAATCATCATAAAATCTTGCTATGAAATATATTTCAGTTACGTCTGTACTTACTTTAATCTTCGCTGTTTATGTCATAAATACTTTATGGACACTAGCTGAAATTTTTATACCGCCGGAATGTAGTCGTGGCGAAAAGTGTATAAAATCGTATTTATCATCAAATCCTGTTCAAAGTTTAGTGTTATACACTTCCGTAAAGGAACATCCTTATATAAATGGAGTTTATCAGTCGTCGGTAAACAAAGTTCATACTTCGTTGAAATTTGACTACAGGAGCTCCACTTCCATGTATGTATTCATACAAATGGCATAAAAAACAACTGGAAAGTTGAAGGAGCTGTTCTGTATCTTTTATCATGTTTTAGGGTAGTAACTATAAAGCTTCCAAGACAAACTCGCAATAATGGAACACTTTTCATGCACGCTGTGTTGTTGGACGAAAAACGCCTATACGACGACTTTGTGGACATATTCGCCAAGGAGGCTGTTCACACATTACCTCTGGTTACCTATTTAGAACCACAAGCTGCTACTTTTAATCTACTTGAGACAAAGGTGACATATATATACTTGTTACTGATGATTAGACAAAAGTAGGTAGCTCCTACTTTTGTCAAATTATGATAAAATGTAATATTTTTTGTTTTGGGTGATGTGATTGTCTATTTATCTGAAATTCTGTAGTAAAGATACTATGATAATGTTACAATAACATCTTTTATGTGTGTAGCTACTATCTATTAATATTACTTTTTTTACAAAGTCACTTTGTTTTGATTTTCAGACTGATGAAACAAATGTAGTAAAAAGTAAAGGAAAAGAGATGCCATTTTCACATATAGCAACCATTGCACCGTTAGCTATATTAGCAGACGATTTAAACCTCCCAATAAGAAAGATACCTGGTGAACTTGCTCATTATATGAGGTAAATGCAAATTATAGTCTAAAAAAATAACCAATGATGCATAAGCTTATAATAATAATAATAAATAAATAACATTAATCATTGCAGTTATCCATTTTGATATTTTATGTACAATATTATTATTTTGTTATAATAATAATATCATACATAAAATGTATGGACGCTTTACACCACATCAATCTGGTCCCATGCTAGTATCCGAAGAAGTTGGTCTGCTTTATAATAATATCTATGGCCACTTCACACTACAACATTCCACAGATACTAGATTGATTTCGCTAATTAAATCTTACAATAAATTAATATTTCCAAAAATATATAAACCGACTTCCAAAGTAAAAGCAATGACATTCTTATAAATCACTTAAAAGTTTAAAATAATTCTTACTGTCGAATAGTTCCCCTTTAAATTCTGCTAAAATTTAACTATTTCTCTACTCAATTTTCTTAATTTTGAAGTCGGTACCAGCCCAAACAATAGGGTATTATCCTATGATGAAAATATACATCAGATTGTTGATATTTTATCGCTAAACATTAATTTAAACCACTTTAACCAACTTTTTACACAAAAATATGTATGATTTTTATAAAATATCAAAAATAAAATTATGAATTTTTCACGTTTGACCACGTGACTCAAAACGCACGAGATTGGAATGTGACGTCATATTCTTGTACTTCTTCTTTTTTTTTAATGGCCTCCCGATTTCCTTAAAGAATAGCCAGCATCAGAATCATTAACGTCATGCGTCAGCGAGTAATAGTACTCGGTTTATATATTTTTTTTTCTTCTTTTTAGTGGAAGATCTAGAGTTTAAGTAGGATGATAAAATATTTAAAAATAGGAAAGAAAGGAAATAAAAATAATCACAAAAACATTATCTGACCGGTATTTGAACCCGAGACCAATTCGTAAACAATGCACAAATTACAAATGTACCATCCCATCCAGCTGCCATTAATAGTGTCGAAATTATTGAATGAAGGATTGCTGTACAACGAAAGAAAAACATTAAAACTTAAAAATGTGTGATTAATCAGGGATAAGGGATAATTTACAACAGTTATTTAAACAATTACAAAATTTTCAAACGTGTATTGTTAAAGAGTTCTATTCAGTGTTTTTGGAACCACCTATATTATTATACTTAACATAATGTAACCTTTTGGTACCATGTTATGATTTGGTTACTGAAAAATGAAGTTGTCGGCGGAAATTATGTAATAGTTGACACACAATATAATGATAATGATGATGATGGGACTAGCGGATGTTCAAATAAATCGAATAAAAAAAGACTAAGAGAAATACCTATTTCATCATATTATTATGATTAAATACCTATGTATGATGTAATGATGGTGGTGGTGATAATAATTGTTTAATAGTAACATAACAATATACTTGCAGTTCTTAACCTTTAAGTATGGACGTGGAGTCTCACAGGCTACTCGATGTTTTCATTTTCTTAGTTTTACCTACTTCCACCCACTCCCCGCGGTTAAGTGGCTCAGTAGCTTTTGTTTTAGTTGTAAAACTACCAACGAGGTTGGAGGTTGCATCTTCCGATTAATATCAAGTAAGTAATGAGTTAATGACCATGAAAATATTGACCGGAGCCTGTCAGGCTACACGTCCATTGTTGCCCTATAATATAATTTATATGGGCGATTATGTTTATTCCACATTTTCTAGTACAAAATCTCAAAAAACAATAAAGCCGGTAGTTTTTAATCAAAAATACCATCTAAGAGTTCTGTTCAGGGTTCTGCGAGTAAAATTTTAAGTGCAGGAGATCCATCTTTCGAACAAGAAGTGAGTGAGTTGTTGCTAGCTTCGGATCAGTCTGACAATGAAGAGAATATTGAAGATTTTTTTATATTGCACTCTGAACTGCTACAAAATCATGAAAGTGACAGTGATTAAGATCAGGACCAAGATCAGGACCAGGACCAGGACCTAGGAGAAGAAACTATTGTGCACTGACTGCCAATAAATTTACGTTATTAGACTGTTGTCAATTTTTTTATATTTGTTACCTGAAGTACGTGTTTTGTGTTTTTGGTTTCTTATATATTATATTTTGATAAAAAAAGACTCATTCTGTTATAGGAAGAAGTTTGGCTGTTATAATTACCTAAAAATGTAACCTAGGTAGATTTAGACTGAAAAGTGACATAATTTTTGTTTTTTGTATTTCTACAATTTTTGAAAAATAAAGTTGATTATATAAGGACGTTATTTTATTGCTAAGTCCCGTAACTTTAATACTAATTCAGTTTTAAAGCGATCTTATATGCAAATTCCCCAATAAAATGTCTGTGCATATAGGAGCCTGTGAGACTCCACGTCCACAGTAGTGTTAAGAAAAAATGACGTCCATACTTAAAGGTTAAAACAATGCTGAAATTTAGAAACGTGTATATATAAATACTGAGGAGTTCTGTTCAGACCTTTTGGATCAGGGATCACCTTGGTACAAAATTTACTTTTTGGTAACTGTGAATGTTCAAAGAAATCGATACTGGTGTAAAAGACAATTAGAAATACCTATATCAACATACAATGTGTGGTGTGATGATGGTGGTGGTGGTGATGATGATTATTTGAAAGTGACATATGCTTGCAGTTTTATGAATAATCCTGAAATTCCCAAACATGTATCTTCAAAGACTAAGGAGTACCGTTCAATGCTTTTGGATCCAGGGTATAACTTGGCACAACATTTCACTTTTTGGCAGCACATGCTCAAGTTACTTTAAAAAAAGTCAATATCACTATAGGTATTCCTATTAAATTTGAGGACTTCTCTCGATTCCTCATGGATCCCATCACCAGGTCTACCATTTGGTGACAATGGGACCAATCCGGGAGTCAACCCTTCAAAATAAAAAAAGAATTTCGAAGATCGGTCCACAAACGGCGGAGTAATCGCGTAACATACATACAAAAAAGAAAAAAAAACATACACACGAATTGAGAACCTCCTCCTGTGTTTTGGAAGTCGGTTGAAAATAACTCTAAGTATAACATCAGATTAATATGTAACTATAGTATTGGTTTCGAACCTGCGGGTAATAATTTACCTGGGTTAGATTTGCAATTGGACCCAGTAGGTGGAGCTGCTGTCAGTACGTCAACAAATTTAATTCTAAGGCGTTATGATGTTTTGCCGGGACAGTATTTATAATATAATTAGAAAGTAAATATGATATTGTTATCTCACATGCTTATCCTGCACTTACAAGAGAGCTATAAAGACATAATTCCGACATTGTAAAAATTGACTTCAAGAATTACCAATGTTAAGATAAATTTAGAAAAAAAAAAAGATATGGATTGCTTTCAATTTCGCTCATATGGGTTTTTGATATAGCTGCTTCCAGATTTGATTTTAGTTTTCCCTGGTGTATAACAGCTAAAACATAAATTTTTCAGAGTTCGTCAAGGAAGATTTCTTCCTATATTACAACATAATGTTCTAAAGTCGAGGATATCACAGTACCAACTTCTAAATAAGACTACATCTGAAGTCAATATCACAGTGGAGGTGTCACCAGCCTCATATGGCTCACTGCGACTAGCGCTGCATGTAAGGTTGGCGTTAGATCAGCTTCAAGCGCTAGGTTTCAGTGAAAAAGATGTTGACGATGTTAAAGGAATATTTGCTGATACAAATCTTTATTTATTATCAGCCACAGTTCTCATTGCTAGTTGTCATGTAAGTTGATTTAATAGCTTATAAATTAAAGTTAACTTGAGTTAAAAAGTACCGGGGTACATTTACCCAGGTACTTAGCTTTGCTCAGATTTAAAGTATTAGATTAACAAAATAAAAAAAAAGAATATCAAATTGTACTTCTATCTGTTTTTAAAAAACCAGAGACATTAATTATTATCATACATACTAGAGAATGAAAATGGATTATTTTTATTTTCAGTTATTATTTGACTTCCTAGCATTCAAGAATGATGTATCATTCTGGCGGAAAAAGCAGTCCCTAGCTGGCTTATCCATGAGGACAGTGCTGTGGAGAGCATTCTCTCAATTCATCATATTCTTCTATCTTCTGGACCAACAGACCTCACTTCTGGTCCTAGTTCCGGCAGGAATTAGTGTAGTAATTGAAGTAAGATTTTTTTAAGTATGTATTTATTATGTACATATTCGAGAGAATGATTCATTCATTCTCTCGAATATATACATACGAAAAAAGTGTATAATGCGAGAGTGAATTGAAGTGTTAGAAGGGGTAGACCTAGGCGGACGTTTCAAGACCAAATCAGGGACGTCTTGAAAAAAGGCCAGGTCAAAAGTACCCTAAACTGAAGAGCATGTATGAAGGGAATAATGAAAGCGGATGAAGCAAAACAAGTATGTAAGGATCGTAGCAAATGGAAAGAAGTCTCTGCCTACCCCTACGGGAAAGAGTCTCTTAATGTATATCACTCTCGAGCCCGGACAGGGTTCCCATTTTTTCAAACATTCGATTCACGACCTGTCCAAATCTCAACTATTCAAGTAAGGGAAACCTAACCCTCCTCTAACCCTTAAAGTAAAAGAATTATTAATATTAGTATTGGTCATTTAATGAGTTATATTGCATGTAGTTATTTGTGAGACAAATATCCCTGTTCCTGTCTCTCTTTATACTATTTCTATTCTTCTCAGCTATGGAAGGTGACAAAAGTACTTCACCTCCGTGTAGAGATGCGCGGGTGGCGAATACGTGTGTGGCGAGACTGCGGCGACGCGGCGGAGCGCACCACAGCGCGCGCCGACGCAGAGGCCATGAAATATCTCTCTATGCTACTATACCCGTTGTGTATAGCTGGAGCGCTTTATTCTCTGTATTACGAGCCGCATAAGGGGTAAATAATACACCAAATATTCAACCACATTCTTATACAGGGTTATTGGTTAAGTCGATTGAGATTTCTGAAATTTTCGCCTTGCTTCGTAAATAAGCTATTTATTGTAAAAAATAAAGGATAAAAAATGGTTTTGTACGTTATCCCTAAGAGATAGACATTAGACATATTATACCGTCGCCGACTTTTTTGTAGACCTTTTTAAGGTGTACAATACTGTAGTACATTATTTCGATTTCGATCTATCTCTTAGGGTTCAGCCAGTGTTTGCAATGAAAGCGCAAAAATGTGTTTATTTTACGTCATCACATTAGAAGAAATTTACGTGGTAGAGCCATGCTTTACGTGGTAGAGCCATGCTTCGGCACGAATGGGCCGGCTCGACCGGAGAAATACCACGAGCTCACAGAAAACCGGCGTGAAACAGCGTTTGCGCTGTGTTTCGCCGAGTGAGTGAGTTTACCGGAGGCCCAACCCCCTACCCTATTCCCTTCCCTACCCTCCCCTATTACCCTATTCCCTCTTAAAAGGCCGGCAACGCACTTGCAGCTCTTCTGATGCTGCGAGTGTCCATGGGCGACGGAAGTTGCTTTCCATCAGGTGACCCGTTTGCTCGTTTGCCCCCATATTACTTAAAAAAAAAAAAAAAAAAAAACTAAAATTATCAGGGCAAAGCTGATTGACTGATGTATCAACGCATAGGACAATTAATGCTAGTAGGTACATATAAACTCTTGAATCACTATAAACATAGGGACAGACAGACAGGAAGCTACTTTGTTTTATACTATGTAATTATTTTTTTACAGCTGGTACTCATGGGCACTGCACAGTACAGTGAACGGAGTGTACGCATTCGGCTTCCTCTTCATGCTGCCTCAGCTGTTCGTGAACTACCGCCTACGATCAGTGGCCGCGCTGCCGTGGCGCGCCTTCATGTACAAAGCGTTCAATACATTCATTGACGATATCTTCGCATTCGTGGTCACCATGCCGACCGCGCACAGAGTCGCTTGCTTCAGAGATGATTTGGTTTTCCTCGTGTATCTGTATCAGAGATGGTGAGTGTTTAACCCTTGCTGCTTATGTTTTAAACGTGAAGAAGGAGATAAATGGTAGCTCCACTGAAGTGTTATCACAGTTTCAAGGAACTAACAATGCGAGAAGACAGACCATCTAATCACTAATATGATGAAACACGGCAAAAAAAAAGAAAAAATTTCATATCCGCCAAGAATCTTATCTTGGCTTACACTTTTTGACTATAGAATGCATACCTAACTGAAATTCTATTATTACCTAGCATTACGCAAATACGCTTTCTTTTTATAAACTATTATGGGTAAGTCACTGTATATTTTTTTAAACTGGTTGTTTTTTTTCTAGGCTATACCCAGTGGACAAGTCCCGTACTGACGAGAGTAGCAGTATGGATGTAAGTCCTGAAGAGGTTGCGCCGCAAAAGAAGAAGGAGGAATAAAATAGCTTTACTTAACCTAGAGCGTGTCAGAACACGGCTTAAAGAAGGGTTCTGTATATCGCGCAGTAGGTTTTCAAATTGCTCAAAAAGTTACTGTCCAATTTCGTTTAAAATAATTTTCATGAAGAATGTTTAGCATGACCTATCAGCATGGAAAATTACAAGGTTCTAACTCTATTATACTTTAGAAATGCCGATTACTCGAAAAGGGTTGACATTATAAAAAAAATTGTGCATGAAACCCGTTGTTCAAAAATACCTATTTAATGATACCCCACACGATGGGGTGGAATGAAAAAAAATCACCCCACTTCACAATATGTGGATTGGTGGCCTCCCCTAAAATACTAAATTATTATTATTTTTGATGCCAAGAGTAAAATACGGGAATACTTTTTCATCGCTACAATAAATTTTACCACGTCATTATTATTTTTTTCATTTCAATTATTTTATCCTATAACCAATCTAATACCGCATGAGCGCACTAACTACACTACGGCCGCTGTATCTTGACGGGTCTGAACACAGGCTCTGCGAACTTTAGCGCATGTACAACTCGTGAAGAAAACTGTTATTATAATATTTTTATATACCTATGTACTAATAAAATTTCCCTAATACAGTTAACCAATTAGTACAAATAAAATAAATACGAAAACACTTAGAAACAGCTAATGCGCAACCTTCTGCACGAAGTTCAGACTCGCCAAGATACATCGGCCGTATTGTACAAGGCGTCAACGGGTGCGGTATGAGGTAGGGGGCTGCGCTGGGCGCACGAGTTGGCAACAAACCATCGACAGATGCGTAATGCACCCACATTTTGTATTAATTTAGCAGATAAGTTTGGGGATTGATAATTTTGTTTTTTTTTGTTCCAAAGGGGTAGTAACAAAAATCGCTAGTTTATTTTTATTTTTGAACACTAATAAAACACAATTTTCAACAATCAATTACATATATTTTTTATTTTTCACAACTATTATGTATGTTGATTTATTGTACTGGTGAAAAAATAATCCTGTATATACGCAATCCATAACTGTGCTAAATTTCGTCTATTTATATTCGTATTTACTGAAGTTATTAAGGGAGGACGGACGGACGGACAGACAGAGGGAAACTATAAGGGTTCCTTGTGGTTACTACGGAACCCTAAACACAACGAGGCTAAGGTGCTAATAATTAATCCGCATTTATATTTAATTTTGTTAAATTGTTATTATTGCGTATTTTGTTAAATATTTTGTATAAATTTTGTAAATGGTGAAACCTACTTCCGTAGTTGATGAAACAATTTTTTTTGTTGATGATCTAAGTAGTTAAGCTTCGTTCTGGTTTACATTTATGTTACTTAGGTAAATTATTGTTATATTATGTATATTTTGTTACTTTTATAGAGATTAAATTGCATAGAAACTACATTTGGGGAGGTCTTACTTGGTAACTATCTCGTGATATTATTCTACATAGAAAAAGACGAATTATTACTATTGTTACCTTTCTGATTTACTTTTAAACTAGTGCATAAATAAATTAATATATTATGGGGTGTACGAATACATCGTCGTACATCTATGGTTAAAATAAATGCATCATCAAATACCTTACAATATACCTTTGCATAAAGTTACTGCCTTATTCATAATACTATGAGTGACATGTATTATAGTTAATGCGTTGTGTGATGATATGCGTGACAGTTATCATATTCCAGGCTACGCAAACTTCTTGCAAGTAAAAAAAGTAATGAAATGAATATAATTTACTACTTGTCTAAATAAATGTTTATTTGAAAATTATAAAGTAAACTATTAATATTATTTTAATGTACTGTACTCTATTATTATTAAATGTAAATTATTTATTGGAAATTAAATAAAAAAATTTGATAAGTTAAGAATGTTAAATGCGTGGAATGGATCTATTGCCAATAGATATTGACACTGCTGATTCGATATCAAATCGATGAATACGAACGATCATCTTGTAGTCGCAATTCCGATAACTTATTCGATACTTCTAAACATCGATTAAGTTCCCTTAGGTCACTTCACTAGGATTGTCAATTGTTATCTGTCACGCCTCACGCATATCACCATACAACGCATTGACTATAGTTTTGCTATAGTTTTTATGCTTCTATGTTATGTATTATGAATAAAGGGGCTATATTATTATTTTAATAGTTCGACATGACTTATTTATAGCTCAACTTATCCACATTAAAATAAAAAAAGTAAGAAAATATTTTATTTAGGAGGCAATATTTATACATATTTTTATTACGAATAACTAATTGACGACTAATTGGTATTTATTAGTGGAATGAATGAAATATTTTTCAGGTAATACATTCCATATTGTTATATTTAAATTATATCTAGCGGCCGCTACCGGCTTGCGAAAGACCTAGGAAATACTTATATATCAGGAAAAATTTTATTAAATTTTTTGTCATAGAAAACCTTTAATGTTTTACGACTACTTAAAAGTACAATAATTTTAGTTCATGTTCTTTTATTAAAAAGCTCATAACACTAGCCAGCTATAATAGTATAATCTCACATTGAGACATTAGATTAATTTAATAAAAAAATATAAATAGCGTTGTTTTTACAGCTTCTTGTATTTTCCTTATTTAAATAATAATCGGTGTATCTGTCACCGTAAAATTGTAAAAACCCGAAACCGTTACAATACTAATATAACTAGTGAAATTGTAAAATTTCGAAAGACTGCTTACCCGAATATTCTGCCTATAATTTAACACACTAATTTTCGTTAGATTAAAAATATGTAGTAAAGAATCTTACGCCATAATATTTTTACAAGATTGTTAACCAAAAATAATGTGTTAGACTATAAGCAGAATATTCGGGCCCGCAGTCTTTCGACGTTTTACAATTTCACTAGTTCGATTACAATCTAACAGTTTTTACAATTTTACGGTGACATATTCATAAAAAGTATCTCTTTTTTCTATATATTTCTGAGAAGTAACTATACGTACTTGTCATAAATCTACTGTGCAGTAGTTTTGTACCCACCTTGCAAAGTAAAGATTAAAGCGGCCAAGTGAGAGTCGTACTCGCGCACGTTGGGTTCCGTACAAAACTACTAAAAATTCACGTTTGTTGTTTGATAACCCCACTTAAATATTTATTTTATTCTGTTTTTAGTACTCGTTGTTATAGCGGCGAATGAAATACACCTTGTGTTAATTTCAACCTAGCTATCGCGGTTCATGAGATACGACCTGGTGACAGACAGACGGACGGACAGCAAAATCTCAGTAATAGAGTTCCGTTTTTAATATAATATTTAAGATATGTATTACAATGTACCGGAAATTTTATTTTTCAACAGTTTTGAGACTGACAAAATCCATGACTAGATTTAGATTGTTGCAAATAAATTATGGAATTGTATAATGGAAGTTTTTATTTTCTTTTTATTTATTCAGAACACATACATTCTTTATCAGGTTTTCAGTAAATTTTAAACTCCACTATCATACTTTTAACCGACTACAGCGAAGCCAAAAGGAAGGGTAATGGTTTTGGCAGTATATGTATGTATGTATGTTCCACCGTAGTGCTAGCTACTGATCCGATTTTAATGAATGAGGTGTCAATATATTCTTTAAAAAGGCCCGGGTAAGTGGTAACATAGGCTATATGATTTGCGTAGTCGGGTTAAGTTTTTCACTTTTGATTATTTATAAGTACCTAAACTGTATACTACACTTGATGATTTCCAGCAGCTTCCAGTCAATAAATACATTTATAACTGAAGAAAAATATTATCTATACTTAATATAATACAGAGGAAAAGTTTGTTTGTTTGTTTGCATCGAATACGCTCCGAAACTACTGGACCGTTTTTTATGAAATTTGGCACAGATCTAGAGTAGACCACGTGGAAGGACATAGGCTACTTTTTAGCGCGGAAAAATGTAAGGTTTCTGTGAAATTGACTTTTGCGCGCACAAAGTCACGGGCGACGTCTAGTGTTCAATAAATCTTTAGTTGAATGATATCTCTCTCACAATGATCACGTCAAGACAAAAGCTAATGACCCAAATTGAACTTTGACCCAAATTGAACTTTGATAATGAAAACTTACATAATTGCGTAATAAAATGTGTAATTTAGTAACAGGTGTGATTTCATGTGATATCAATTGCTTATAAGAGATAATCTGAAGTAAAAAGATAATTGAAACATTCAAAAGTACGTTCGATAGTCATTTTAAATCATACTTCGTGTCTGTGTAGATGTGTTTTGTTTTGTGATACCGCAATGGATGTGTTCGATGTTTTGCTACAAGCCGGATGTTTCACTGCTGTTGTAGTTGCGTATTTGATTTTCGTAAGGAAACCGAAAGTGAACGCTAGGAACTACAGACAGCCGGGTGAGTTGATCGATATAGAGACCGGGGGGCCTAGCAGGAACATTTGACAACGGCGTAAACTTAACGTTATCGAATGAAACTTGACACATTTTCATACAATAGGGAATATGCATAAAACATGCAAATAACGTAAAACCTAATAATATGATACTAGATTGAAAAATAAAGGAAATGGCGAGAAAATTTTCAATATCTGCTGATAAATGAGCAAGATGTGAGCGGTCAAAGTTTTTAATCTATCTCTTTCTAACAAAACGAAATTACTTATGAACTTTCTATGAAAGTCGTGTTATGTGACGTCACGTTACACATCCGATTTCCCTGTCTAATAGACTACTTTAAACGTTCATATCTTTCCCCTTACTACCATACGGTTTATCAAACAAGATAGATGATCTATATAAAAAAATACATGCATATTCCCTATTCTTAATTAATCGATAACGATACGTTTACGCCGTTGTCAAATGATCCTGCTAGGCCCACTGTATGCATGTTATCTCGATAAAATTCGTAGATGTATGCTGTTTAACCTTTAATATTGTTAGGGCGCTTCGATGTATAGAACATTCTAAAATGTTACGATGTTTACACAACAAAGTTGTTTACATTTAGGTACTATTTGTAATAAACAAAAACAAATAGAATGTTCTCGAAGCTTCCTACAGAATATACCCGTGGGCCGTGTCGTCGATATACCTATATGTTACGGGTAATACTAGAAGATAGAGTAAACTTAGGTTTACTTGGGTTTACCTAGGATTACCCAAGTTTTGTGGATAAAGTCCGAATATTGATTTATATTCGGCGTTTATCCGTATATAACTAAGTTTACCCAACACTGGTTGGGTAATGTTTGGTGTTGGTCGTAATAATAATGTTGATAGAGGAAGAGGAGATTTTCGGAACGTGCTTATGGCAGTTATAGAAATTACTGATGATCTTTACAAGCTAGGAAACGAACGTGGAACTATCGAAGAAATGTTCTCAAGGAACCAGTTTTCTGTGTGTCAGGATAAATTGATCGACATTGAAAATATATCACCAATATATAAAAAAGCAATGATTGTTTTGTGTACATTTTTTCAATTAAACAAAAGCTATAAATGCACATGGTTTTTAATTTCATTAATTATTCTAACATTACCCAGACTGTCTTGGGTAGACCTAGGTGAGTATGGGTAAATTTCGAATTAAAATTTATTTCAATTATTATTCAGACCAACACCGAATATTACCCAACCAGTGTTGGGTAAACTTAGTTGTATACGGGTAAACGCCGAATATAAATAAATATTCGGACTTTATCCACAAAGCTTGGGTAATCCTAGGTAAACCCAAATAAACCTAGGTTTACTCTATCTTCTAGCATTACCCGTAACATATATTATATATTTAAAAGGGGCTGTCGCCGACCGCAGTCGCTGTTGCCGAGTGTTCTTCGAGTTAATTTCGAGCGATACCTAAAGTGCAGTTACTCTCTGCGACTCCGGTTACAAATTACGATTACGACTGCTTGCGATTTTGACATTTCGGCGTGTTGGAAGACCAGGGTCACGGAGCCCAGACGTAGTAATAACGTAGAATAAACTCCCTTAGAGGAAACTGGCGTTTTACTCCGAATAGCAGACCATAATCCCGTAACAATATATTAATCCTTAAACGAAGATTAAGAAACTACTTATTATACAAATAACTGGTTTTCGAGCGATCATCTGTTGATCTTGATAGTGATATTTGAGCTGGACCTTGAATCGTTCAGTATGATTGGTCCGTGGTCGTATAGTCCGAGAGGCAGCTATTCACGTTTGAAGCTAGTAATTTTACGCTCCATAGTTATACCACTTTAGAGGCAACGTATTATGTTGCAGCAAGGTTGCAGCTAATTACTGGGTATCACAAATTACTTCTGTATCTAGATGTAGTAGATCTACGATTTTTATGGTCAATTCATAGTAGCATTTGTAAGATCTATTCAAAATAAACTTATTAATTACACGAGAAGATACACGTTTCATTGTAAGAGTTCGAATGTCAAGTAGCACCGCCCTGTAATTATTGAAGTCTAAATTATTATTTTTAAACAAAAAATTTATCAGAATTTCAAAGTAAAATTGTAGGGCAGAGCGGGGTCTGTTGAGCCGTGGGGTCTAGTGCTCCACCTATAGTATCACGCAAACGGGGTGAGATATCTACGGACGGGTGATATAAGACGAAGCGGGGGGTTAAGGGACCCGCACCACTGTTGCATTAGTCGCCGGACGGCATTTGTTTTGGGTATGAGCGTGTCAAAAAAGAACAAAAAATACCAATATTCTAACAAGCGCGTGATGTTTGAAGTTTAGTACCTACTAAAAGTTAAAAACATCGTGCCACTGAAATTTGGTTTAAAAACTACGAATATTATCATAAGGTCATCAAGTAAGTATATTGTGATTTTAACATGATTACTGTTAATGTTTTAAGTTTCATAAATAAATAATTTCCAATATTTTTTTAGTTATTTAATATATTAAATGAAATTCGGGGACATTTGAGACAAAACAATTGGGGTCGAATGAGCCATGTTCAAATGACTTCTAATATTTAGTTACGCTACGCTTGATTGTTTCTACATGAATGTTCTTTTAATTTTAGTAAACGAACTTACAAAAGAAAAACGGAACATGATAATATTAGTAAAGAATTAATAAAACAAGCTGTAGATGATGTCCTTAAAGGTACAAGCATCCGCAAAGCTACTAAAGATAGCAAACTAGACAGAAATACGCTTTCGAGATATGTTAATAAGATAAAAAAGTCACTCTATTAGGAAAAATAATAAAAAGATTAATAAGAAGAAAAAAATGTAAAGAAAACACTTCTTTACATTTTTTCTTTAGACACCGAAGAGATCGATTATTTTTGTCTAGTGTGCGCTGAGTCCTATTCAATAAGTCTCCCAGGAGAAAAGTGGGTACAATGCACTAGTTGCCGAGATTGGGCTCATGATAGTGCACTTCTGGTGTCAGTGCATTTTATGTTTGCATGAACTGTGACAGTAACTAAACTATTTAACTGTTTTTTTTTTTCCATACGAAATTTTATTTAAGTTAATTTTTGTTTCTAGGAAGAATCTCAAATATTTTATTAGTTATGTATTTTGTTTCTATGTTTCATATATTTTAATGTGACAAGTTAGTATAACCCAATGATTCTAGTGACCCCGTTGGGTGGTTCAAAAGACCCCGCCTGTGGGGTCTTATGAGCCATTTGACTCTTTTCATTATAAAGTAAATTTAGTATAGTAAACAACGGATTTGTTAAAGTTTTTTGATCTCCATATTATGTTGTCCAATAGATAAACGACTGATTTATAATTAAATCTTTTTTTATTATTTCTTTGAATGCACCTTACACTGATTTGAACAAAATGCGGATCAAGTGACCCCGCTCTGCCCTACACAAAAAAGTGTGAAATAAAATTTATTTTCTAAATAATTCTCCTTTTAAATTACATTTACTCAACTGGCACAATAATGAAGGGATTTTAAATCGAATCATTACCTGTGATGAAAAGTGGATCCTGTACGACAATAATATCGGAAACGCTCATCGCAATGGCTCAACCCTGGCGAACCAGCCTGCCCCAAGCGAAAATTGACTCAAAACAAGTTACTTGTGAGCGTTTTGTGGACTAGTGACAACGCTAGACCACACACTGCACAACACACGACTACCAAATTAGAGGAGCTTGTTTAAGACATCCACCTTACTCTCCGGACCTTGCTCCAACAGATTACCATTTTTTTTCGTAATTTGGATAACTTCTTGAAAGGGAAAAAATTCAACTCCGATGGGGCAGCCCAAAGCGCCTTCAAAGATTTTATTGATTCCTGTTCGAATGGTTTTTTAGTAAAGGAATCATTGAACTACCTATGAGATAGCAAAACTGAATAGATAGCAATGGTATATACTTTGATTAAATAAATATATTATGTAACATAAAAGTAACATAAATTGGTCAATGTCGGATAATTATTTACAACCGTCTCTGATTTCGGGTGAAACAGGGTATTATCCTATGATGAAAATATACATCAGATTGTTGATATTTTATCGCTAAACATTAATTTAACACGTTTACTGCGATATGCGGTCTAAAGACCGCATAAGCTTACTCCTACTCCGTGCGGCGAACAAATATCGCTGTCTCCCTCCATGGATATATAATAATATAATAGGTAGTAAGGCCTAGCCCCAATAAGACATCTACAATATTTTGAGTAAGTTGTCGAATCTTCTTTAAATTATGCGCATACATGTCTATTTATTGCTATTTTAAGATGACTTGTATACTTGAGTGACCTGCGGATAATTTTAACCCATCAAAAGGTATTTCATATACAAGAGGGAAAGGGGCTAGGCGACCTGAGCCTTACTACTTGTTCTTTTCTTTGCATTTTCTGAGAACATTTACTATGGTAATGTATACATTTTTTTACATTATCAGAAAGAATAGAATTCAACAAACAAGAAGCTCACCAATTTTTTTAAAAAAGCTGATATTTTGACAGGAGAATTTTCGATTGAAAATTAGGGTTAATTTTTCGATATTAAGACAAAATAAGGTGAAAAACTAAATATTTTAAATCACAAAAATTACAGTGTATTTAGGACATAAAAAGGTAAGTTTTCACTAAATTTCGTGAATTCTTTTTTTGTTTTTGTACAAGATAAAAATTAAAAACCAAAAACTTGGTTATTTGAATTTTTCACATAAATTTTGAGGTTATGTAAAAAAATTGTTAATATAAAAGTTGTAGATCTTTTTATTATCTACAACTTTGCTATTTAACTTTTTTTCTTAGGACTTGTAGTTTTACCGGAAATCAAGATAAACCATTTTTTACCCTTAAAAACTCACCCCCTCCCACTTCCCGAACTCAGATCGCCCGTAATTTATTTTTCCTTTCATTTTTATCATATTACCCTCCTTTTCTAATAGGTTTCATCCTACTACTATTTTTTTTCACTTTTTACCATTTTTGAAGGCTTCGACCCTGGTCTACCAGTGCGGAGCTCATATTGTACAAAATATAATGCGTATGAAAAAGACAAATACACAGTTGCATTTGCCTATTGAAACTGTCATCGAAATACTATAAAAATATAAATGAGGCAGTAGGTAAGACCTCATTCCGCATAGAAATCAAAAAAACTGTTGTCAGTGCGAACGTGAGGTGTTACTGCCTCACAGTCGCGGGAGGCGCTCCCGCCCCCAACCGCACCTATTTTCTAGCGCAGTTGCATCAAATCGAACTAGTGGTGCGTGTCGCTTGCGCAGGACGAATTTGTGACAGGAGGACTATCGATATTACGCAAAATAACGTTTCGTCGTAGCGCACGTTCCAGTATATCACTAAATAGTAAGAAACGATGCAGAAGGATGTTGCAGTTAGCTAGCGAAATGAGTGAAGATACTTCAAACAATAATAATGAAGATCCTTTAGTTTCCAAATATGACCGGGTTTACCAGAGAAGACACCACGCGTAGATGATCCAGGAAAAAAATTGTCTTATTGTAAGGAATGTGCAAAAAGTATGTGTTTAGAATGTTTTTTAATTTTTACATGTAATTTTATTACCTAAATAATAAACATAACTTTAACTATTATAGCTCTACCAGAATCTGATGGCATTTTAAAAAAAATAAAAAATGTGATTTTCATATGGCAATGTCAAGTATGAACCGTCAAATCAAAGTACGTGATCTGTCAACCGCTGCTAAAATTTTGTGATTATGTTCTTGGAATTTGTTGTTTTTGTGAAAATATCCAAAAAGGCAATTCGATCTCAAGCGAGAAATATTGTTTTCTATGTCTATAGTAAAATACAGAAAGAAGAAGGTGTAAATCGAACTCAATCTTATAATTTTAAGTTCGTGGTCGAGTTGACCGGTAAGTTAGAGTGAGTTGTTTTGATACTTTTAGTTTTTTTATATTTTCTTAGGTAATTATTGTGACTTCTTTAAATATGTTTCCAGTACTACTATAAGGTGAATCGTAGCTGATGGCACATCGAATGATGGTTTGTTTTCCATGCCTGGTAAAAGGAGGAGAGGAGGAAAAAAGAAAATCAACATAAGACAGTTTCGATTTATAGTTGATTAGGAATAAAGTAAACGAGTTCTATACAGTTCGGAAGGAAATTCCAACATTAAATAAACTGTTGCCAATTTAATTGTATGTTATTCGTAATAAATAAGTATATAAAGTAATTCACGATTGATTTATTTTTCATGAAATATCATTATATTACATAGTATAAAACAAAGTCCCTTTTTTGTCTGTCCCTATGTATGCTTAAATCTTTAAAACTACGCAACGGATTTTGATGCGAGTTTTTAAAATAATAGCCTTTAAGTATTTAATAGTCTTTAAGATATTATAAGATTATGGTAAAATTTATATTCAAGTACTTATTATGTAAGTATATTATCAAGTGGTCGCGCATGTCGTATCGAGGTGATAGGGTCCCATTTTTAACAATTTGCATTGGGCAAACCTAAAAACATGTTCAATATTGTATCAGTAGTATATTGCTGTAAGTAGGTAGAGAATTATTCGCCGAAGTAGTTTTTTCTCCAAGAACACTATTCCACGCGGGCGAAGCCGCGGGCAAAAGCTAGTTTTCTATATTATACACCGAACATTCTTCATACAGTCTTATTATAATTCATGTTCAATAATACTAAAGACATAATTAAATATTAACCAGTATCAAGATCGTTTAATCCAATTTCCCCAGTATTGCTACAAATTTTTTTTTCCCTATTTGCCATGAGATTCTGGTACACCTATAACTGCATTTTCATTTTTCGATAAATAGTCTTGACATCACTAGTTTTTATCGATAGGTACATTTCCTTCGGTGCATTATGAGGTTTTTAGACCCCACAAACATTTTCTTTATTTTCTCGGTTTTCTTTGATCTAAACCCGGGGCGAAGTTAAAGGTAGTTAATGTCGTTTCTTGGCTTTATAATGGTATTTTTCTTTTAAAGTTATCGGTGTATTTAGCATAAATACGGCCATTTGAAGCGAGCTATATGCTATGGGGCCGAAAGGTCTCAAACAGCACTTCCAGAAAGGTATAGAATGGGGTTTTTTTATCTCATATCGCACATTTCGCCAGGTAGACAAAAATTAATTGCGCAGGGAACGTGTTAAACCAATTTAACCAACTTTTCACACAAAAATATGTATGATTTTTATAAAATATCAAAAATAAAATTATGAATTTTTCACGTTTGACCACGTGACTAAAAACGCACGAGATTGGAATGTGACGTCATATTCTTGTACTTCTTCTTTTTTTATTAATGGCCTCCCGATTTCCTTAAAGAATAGCCAGCATCAGAATCATTAACGTCATGCGTCAGCGAGTAATAGCCACTTTTTCCGCATTTCAGTGTTCTTTGGTATGGTCACAAAGATTTTCCCCGGTGTTTTAATAGACGTATTAGTGCATTTTGGCACTACGCACCATTTATAAGGCATTTTTAATAGGCTTAAAACATTTATTTAAAAACGTAAATAGTAGGTATTCTGGGCTGCGGGGCTATTACCTAATATTATGACAATCGGGATGGGCTTCATTTTGACGTTCGAACTTTTTAAAACACAATTTAAAAAGTGAAAATGTCAAAAAAGACAAGCCTACTGTCATGTCAAACTAAATAGTCCGCCATTTTGTCCTTCATAGAACGAATGAAACGCTCTTTCGACCAATTAAATCGTGTGACGTAGTGCTTTTGACATAGTTCATGAAGCGTTATGACATAGTTCATGAAATGAGAACTGTCAAACAAAACAGGGGCCTATTGTAATCCCGTCTTCGACACTTCCAAAAAGAAGACGGATAAGGCACAGATTATTAATAAATTTGTTCTTGTTAGTACACGTATGAGGCTATGACACCTTGATCGCAAATACAAATTCAAATTTGAATTCGAAATCGCCAATAACCGCTCTTGACTCTCGTTGTTTTCTGTCATATGTATTAAAATATATTGTGAGTCTTACGTTTTTCGAGTTTTATCCGCTTTTGCTAATAAACTTCCGAGAAGTGTTATTTAACTTTGATCGGTCGTGTATATACAAAATATTACGTGTAAGTCTGTCTGTGCTTAGATTTTAAGCTTGTTTTTTTAATATGCAAGGGAATCTAATCACAAGCATTATTAGCTATAATTCATCATCATACACTCGTTTCCTGCTTACAAATGTCGAGGCTATCTTATTTTTTTTTTAAATTTCGTTGTTATTACTAATAAAAATATTTACACAGTGGATAAGCTATACAATGATTTGTCCTAGTCTTATGCATTGGAAAAGTCACTTTTGGGTTTGTTGCAGTCGGTTAAAAGTAGTTAAATAGAGAAGTTTGTGTATTTTTTTAAAAACATATAATATAAGTTTTATGTCAGTGTTGCTTTTTGTTATATTGTTGCTACAGATTCTAAAACTTTTATCAGGATTATGCACTACTCCCCAGTCAAAGCTGGTAAAATAGTTAATGCTTGTGTCGTCCTCCATAACCTAATCAATGACTCGCGTATTTCCATCGATGATAATGAGTTGAGTGGGGACAGCAATCTTCAGCCGGCACAGCCTGTAAGAGAGCAGAACATGATGGAGGGCGTCAAGTTTTGGTTGAAAGATTGTAGAGGAATCGACAGCATTAAAAAAGCAACAATAAGGCAAGGTTCATGTAAGGTCATAGACGTAGAAAATAAGGCAGACACCGCTTCGGTAATATGAATAGTGAAGCAATCAAAGCAAGCTGGCCGTATCTTAGCGACACGTGCCGCACGCGCACATTCACAGCAAAGTAAGACGACAGGCCGCCAATACGCCAATGGCAATTATCCTTAATCTCACACAAACGTAAGTCGCCGTCATTTTTGTGCTTCACTCAATTCTTAGCTCACCTTCCGTCCGCCTTTTATATAAAATTTTATAAAATTAAAAACATTAATAAAATTTTATAAAATCAGTAAGAAGTTGTTTTATTGTACATGTTATTGTAAAAAAAACAAAACATAGGCCTTTGCATCCGTTAATGGATGATATAGATTACTTCGCTCGGAGAATACTGTCTATAATATAACCACTCTTGAAATACTGTAGTCCCTGGGACAGTTGGTTTTTTTAAATGCCATATGGTTGCCTAAGCACATACGGCGTTCTCACAACATAGTCAGCCTAGTCCAGAGGAATGAACTGGTCAATACGTCTGGGGCCAACTATGTGCAAATTTCCTCACGATGTTTCCCTTCACCGTTAGAGCGTCCGTATAATGTACTTGAGATCTGAAAAAATGTTATTATATTACTTAATTAATATGTTATTATATTAATTAACTAGCTACTCTGTCTGTTGATGCTGGTGTCCCACAAGGCTGTGTGCTATCACCTACCCTGTTCATACTGCATATCAATGATATGTTACAAACCAATGGCATTCATTGCTATGCAGATGACAGCACGGGTGATGCCTTATATACCGGCCACGCGAATATCTCTCGGCAAAATGTCATTGAGAGTCGAAACAAACTTGTCTCTCAAATTGAAAATTCATTGGAGAAGGTCTCTGAATGGGGTAGACTTAACTTAGTCCAATTCAACCCCTCTAAGACACAAGTTTGCGCGTTCACCGCTAAAAAGTTACCAATGGTCGTATGTCCTCGTTTTGAAAGCATACCCATAACTGTCTCCTCCAACATTGCAATACTTGGTATTAACATATCGAGCGAGGTCCAGTTCCGATATCATCTGGAGGGCAAGGCCAAGTTAGCCTCCAAGAAGCTTGGTGTTCTGAACAGGTCAAAGCAGTATTTCAGTCCGGTCCAACGCCTACAACTCTATAAGGCGCAGGTTCGGCCTCACATGGAATACTGTTCTCATCTCTGGGCAGGGGCACCAAAGTACCAGCTTCTCCCTCTGGGTCGTATCCAACGTAGGGCCGCTCGAATTGTCGACTGCCATAGTTTTTCAAATAGGCTTGACTCCTTAGAGCTACGTAGAGATGTAGCATCGCTCTGCGTCCTCTATCGGTTATATTACGGGGAGTGCTCCGAGGAACTGTTCGGACTTATACCTGCTGCAACTTTTCGCCACCGTTCCATGCGACAAAATATTTATCATCCTCATCACCTTGATGAGTGGCAGTCCTCCACCGTGCGCTTTACCCGAAGCTTTCTGCCGCGCACTGTAAAACTCTGGAATGAACTGTCGCCAGCAGTATTTCCGGACCACTACGACCTGCAAACCTTCAAGAAGGGAGCGTATTCCCTCCTAAAAGGCCGGCAACGCACTTGCAACTTCTCTGATGTTGCGGGTGTCCATGGGCGACGGTAATCGCTTTCCATCAGGTGATCCGTTTGCTCGTTTGCCCCCTTGTTTTATTAAAAAAAAAAAAAAGCTGTTGCCTGCGACTTCGTCCGCGTCAATTTCTGTTATCATGATCGCGATTAAGAAGTTTTTAAAAGAATATATTTTAAAGGTCTAGCAAGTCTGCAAGCACCACCTCCCCCTCGCCCGCAAAAATTTACCAGTCAACCTTCTTTTCGCCCTCTTTTAAAGTAAGGATTTTGCAGATGTAACTTTGTCTACATAGCCCCAGAGCAACTAGCAAATTTAAAGCAGATTATATATAGCATGCCCAACTAAAACGACTCCCGTTACAACGCCTTTACAGTTTACCGTGTATTAAGTATATTATTGTGGTGTCTGAATATACGGATTTTGAATTGTGATTATACTCAAGTGTTTTCTTTTAAATAAATATTTAGACAATCTCCTTCACCTCTTGTACCACTTGCCCATACTTGTACACGTCAATGAATTCTAATGGTTAATATTCTACCAATATTACACATAAGGAACCAAATTATAATAACACAAATTTTCGAGGAAATATAAGAACAACAACGTCGCTTAATATTTCTGGCAAAACTCCAATTTATGTTTATAAATTTAAAAAAATAATTTTGAAGTGAAATGACAATAGGTAAAATTGCGTTTGAATGTTCCAAATGGACTTTTTTGAAAATTATATAAATTGATTTAAATATTAAATTATAACATCGGCGGTGTTTCAAAGTATAAAAATCAGTTCATTTGAAATGCTCTTTTTAGGTCCTTAATAGTTTTTATAATTAAATAATAGTATAAAATTTTATATTTATATTTTTATAAATTACGTGGTGCTTTAATACACACAACAAAACGCAAATTTCAATACAATTATTATAGTTCACTCAGGAGCCATTTTAAAAAGAAGAAGAAGAAGACCAAGAAGCAGTTCATGAAGTTCAACGAAGTTAGGTAATCAGCCCGCAGGGCTTTTATTTGGCATTTTCAGTGTAATTTGACACTTGACACTTGACAGTTACAATGTTACAAGAATGTGACGTCATGACAACTCATTATAGCGTTTTCGCGCCTATAATATTAATTTAAACTTTTAGGCTAATTTGCAAGGAAAAGAAAGAAATTCACAAAGAATGGTTCAAACTGCTAATGTATTTTGGTATTAGGAACAATTTGACATACTTTTCAAAAACTTGGAAAATACCCTAGGATCCACATCATAAGGCTCTAAACTTAATTTTAAAATCAAAAATATGTAAGTACATTAATTATAAAACCTAAAACAAGATTAAAATTCTATTATGAATCGGGTAATTATGATCATATCAATTCTATACTAGAAAAAGTAGACTGGGAAAATGAATTTACAAAAATACCGTTGGTAAACGCTGTTGACTTCTTTTACCTTCGACTTAAGGTAAGTATAAATTCTTGTGTTCCGAAGAAAATTATAAAACCTACATCTTACCCCACTTGGTATAATTAAATGGCATGTATTTAAACTTGCGACAAAACAATTAAATTTTGGATGTGAAAATACCCAATATTGAATACTAAATTACTAAGTTGGCGAAAGAATGTAAGGAACAAAAAAATTACAAATCTGGTGACTAAATTATACCACTGAATTTTCCAAACTGGCAGACGGATTATATTTTAGCGAACAAATAACCATCTTGGCGACAATTTGTGAGTACACATTTAATTTAAGAATAGGCACATATATTTTCCCTGATATAGGTAACTCAAAAACCATACAAGCAGCAAAACGAGCGCACACAAAAAAATCATAAAGGAGCGTACAAAATTCCCAATTTTTTATTTTTCTCGGTTTTAGGGGGGTGTAGATTATTGTGTAGATAATTTTGAAATTTAAAAATGGCGGATATTTATATTTCGTAAAATTGATATGGTTTACCAGGTTTTTCGGAGTGCTGGATACGAAAATGACATTCGTTTTGAAATTCCAATATGGCGGACATACTTAATTTTATAAAAATAATATGGGTGTCCTTTTATTGGTTTCTGGGGGTGCTGATTACAAAAAAGTCATCCATTTTAAATTTCCTTAGTAACCCCGCAACCTCATATTTTCGTCATGATGGGACAAAAAGAAATTAAAATTGATTCTATCTCGGAAACGGTGCATCCTATTGAAAAAATAATGAAAATTTCGTCCTCATTAGAAACCCCGCAACATCATATTTTCTTCATGATGGGAGAAAAAAATCGAAAATTCTGAATTTTCCAACATTTCTATAGGGACCGTCCATTAATCACGTGATGTTTTTAACTTTTTAGACCCCTCCCCCCCTGGTGATATGTGATGAGGTTTTATACTACCCCCCCTCCACCACCTAAGATCACGTGTATTTTTTTTACATAGTAAACAGGTCATGTTTGAAGAAAACTTTAACTTAAAAAACAATTTAATCGAATAATTTAAGCAATTAAAACTATACGAGTCATTTGTTTTGTAAGTATTTAAACAACACTACGAATCTACAACCAATAATAATTTCGGTATGCATAGACTAGATTCGAAAATTAATACACGTGATGTCTCCTTATACCCCCTCCCCCCTTGGTGATACTTTGTGATTATTTTTCAGACCCCCCCTCCCCCTTTAGGCATCACGTGATTAATGGACGACCCCATAGCTAAAACATCTGTCGTGTCTCAATGTAGGTACAGCATTTACTTCTTTTTTTATAAAATCGATTCTATCTCGGAAACGGTGCATCCTATTGAAAAAATAATGAAAATTTCGTCCCCCTTAGAAACCTCGCAAGATCATATTTTCTTCATGATGGAAGAATTTTTTTTTCGAAAATCCTGTATTTTCCATCTCTCATTCTCGTATCTCAGTACAGCATTGCCATATTTTTTCCATAGTTGCTTCTATCTCAGAAACGGTGCATCCTACTGCAAAAATAATGAAAATTTCCTCCCTAGAAATCGCATATTTTCTTATACATAGCTGGTACCTTGACATACTGTAATAATAATCATCAATCCTAATTAGCATCCCCAAGATCTTTTAATTTAGTATTCATATTCATTTTACGAAGATATTCTCCATTTTGGAAAATGAAATCGGAAGACAATTTTATAATCAGAACCCCCAGAAACCTGGAAAAGGACAACCTTATTTATTTTAATAACAAAAATTTACGCCATTGTGGAATTTCAAAACAAATTTTATTTTCATGTTATTCTGCACCCCCAGAAACATAGAAAATGACACCCATGCCAAAGAAAAACATACTCTAACAGTATCCAAAAATAGGATTTTCCGTAGCCTGCAAATTAAATTATTTAATAGCCATTAATTTATCAACCAAATCTGGTTTTATAGCTGCTTCTATGGTATAATCCGCCTTTTTATGTAATATTGCCATTTAGTAACTATATTAAACCGTTAAAAGCTTTAAATAAAAAACAATACAATTATAAAATGGCAGACTATTCTTTGATAAATACTAAAATAAATAATGTAGACTGGGAAAATCTCCTTAGAAATCAAACTTCCGAAAAAGCGGTTGCTATTCTTTATGAAAATTTATTTTCAATTATTAAAAAATGTATTCATACTAAAATAAATAAAAATTCTAATTATCCTATTTGGTTCTCGGCTGCATTAATCCATATCTTTAAAAATAAAACACAGAGCTGGATTAAATGGAAATCATATCATTTAAATGAGTCTGATTATAAGGTTTTTGCAATGTTTCGGGAGAGATTTAAACACGAGTCACATAAATGTTACAAAAGATACATGGAAAGGGTGGAGGATAGTATAAGAGATAATATTAATTATTTTTGGACGTACATTAATACTTTAAAAAATAATGGGGGCATGCCTAATACCATGACTTATAAAAACACAACCACGAGTAATCCCATCAGCATATGTAACCTATTCTCAACCTATTTCTTATCTGTCTTTGAACCATCTGATGTTGATAATAAATTCGATGAAACTAATGTTCCAGATAATAAATAATCATAATTCAGATTTGACAATTTGTGACATATTTTTATCCCAGGATGAAGTAGGTAGGTACTTAAAGAATTGCGTAAACTTGATGTCACTAAAGGGGCAGGCATGGATGGTATTCCTCCTATATTTTTTAAAGAAACCGCTGACTCAATTTGTTTACCATTACACATTGTATATAACTGTTGTTTACGTGAAGGCACATTTCCTTGTATTTGGAAGTCAGCTCGAATTGTACCTCTACACAAAGGTGGTACTAAGAGTGACATTTAAAATTACCGGCCAATATCAATTTTACCCACTCTGTCAAAGCTTTTCGAGAGATTGGTGCATAATAATCTTTACCCGTCTTTACATAAAATTATAATACAGGAACAGCGTGGCTTTGTACAACGTCGATCAACCACAACGAATCTTTTAATTTATATGACTCATTTATTTGAATCTCTAGATCTATACATATAAAATCCTTTGTCCTGAATGACTGACGGATCAACGCACAGCCTAAACCGCTGATCGTAGAGACCTGAAACTTGCAGGGCTTGCTCTTTGTAATGCGTAGGGATCCGATAAGAAGGGATTTTTCGAAATTCAACTCCTAAGGGGGTGAAAAGGGGGAGAACAGTTTGTATGGGACGACGTGATTCCTTGGTCCAATCTACTTCGTATTTTGCACAAACATTATGTAACAGAATTGATGGAATTCGTGTATCATAGTTTATTGAAATTCGTCCTCTAACGGGAATAAAAAGAGAAAT
Organism: Glaucopsyche alexis; assembly: GCA_905404095.1. Taxonomy (NCBI): domain Eukaryota; kingdom Metazoa; phylum Arthropoda; class Insecta; order Lepidoptera; family Lycaenidae; genus Glaucopsyche; species Glaucopsyche alexis. The sequence goes on along the minus strand of FR990051.1, from coordinate 7,099,904 downwards.
AAAGTTGTTTGGGAGCGATTTGCTTTTAAGTTGATATAAATACTCCTTAGTGCTTTTGATTTAAAGCTCCCACTCACAATCGATCGATCGATTTAGTCTTTACAATTTAAACATTTACTGGATTCGTAGTTGCAAGTAAATCGGTTTTGATGAAAATTGAATATAGTCTGAGATCCTAGGACCACCTTACTATACTTTTTAAATGAAATTCGTATATATACGCGTAAATTTTGTTCCAACTTTTGACCCCCACCGACAAAACTAGCTGGTAGGTATTACACTAATCATTTTATGTAATAGTTTGTCGTTAGCAATTTACTTTCAAATACGAATTAATTTCCAATTTGATCGAAGCAATCGATAGGCCGTGAGTGGGGAGCTTTATTTTTATTTTGACATAATACATTGTCATCATGTTGAAAAATAAATCTGACAAGAATGCATAAGTTTTTGATGAAAATCTTAAATATTTGCGAATGCTATATTATAAATGGGAAAGTGTGTGTCTGTTGTCCGTCTTCCACGCCAAAACTACTGAACCGATTGAAACGAAATTTGGTACACAAATACAGAGAGTATAGCCTGAAAAAGGATATAGGCTACTTTTTATCACAGGGAAATGTACTGTTCCTGTGGGATACTTTACTTACAGTTTCTCGTAAAAACTACTAAACCGATTATCATGAAATTTGGCACAGATATAAAGGAGACTAAGAGAGAAGGACATCGGCTACTTTTTATCTCGGAGAAATATACGGTTCCCGTAGGAAAATGTATTAATTACACTTTCACGTAAAAACTACTGAACCTATTATTATGGAATTTGCCACAGATATAAAGTAGACCACGAGGAAGAACATAGGCTACTTTTTATCGCGGTACGTATACGGTTCCCGTGAGTTACTGTACATAGTGAAGAGTTTTTTTGTTTGAACGTGCTAATCTATAGTAGCTATCAGGAACTACTGGTTCGAATTGAAAAATCCATTTATAGAGGAAGGATTTAGGTTTATAGCATCACGCTGCGACCAATAGGAGTGAAGAATCAGTGGAAAATGTGGGAAAAACGGGGAAAATTATTCATCTTTGAGGGCTTACGTTGTTTGATTGAACGCGCTGATCTCAGGAACTACTTAATCGAATTGAAAAATTATTTTTGTGTTAGATAGTCAGTCCTTCTGTTGAGAAAGGCTTTAAGCTATATAACATTACGCTGCGACCAATTGGAGCGAAGAATCAGTGGAAAATGTGGAAAAAACGTGGAAAATTATTCATCTTTGAGGGCTTACATTGTTTGTTTGAACGCGCTGATCTCAGGAACTGCTAAATCGAATTGAAAAAATATTTTTGTGTTGGATAGTCCATTTGTCGAGGAAGGCTTTCAGCTATATAACATTACGCTGCGACTAATAGGAGCGAAGCATCAGTAAGAATGTTGCAAAAACGGGGAAAATTATTCACATTTGAGCTTTATTTGAGGGCTTCCGTTGCGTGCGCTGCGTAAACGGCTCAAGTTACAAAAAAACATGTATGAAAGAATTATTCCTCTTTTTCTATGATCTAAAAAAATCTTTTAAGATTGACTTAAGTACTTGGTAACCTTTTTTATGGTAATCAAATTTGATCGAAATTGATGCATTATTGCGCCATCAGTTGACGCGGACGAAGTCGCGGGCAACAGCTAGTCATAATATACAAGTAGACAGTATCTATACCGACTTTCGAAAAGCATTTGACAGAGTGGATCACAAAAAGCTTCTAGAGAAACTAGCATTCAGTGGAATTAGAGGAAACTTATGGCGCTGGTTTAAGGCCCTCCCCCGAGCAAAAGACCTTGAGGCGGTCAGCCGCATAACTCAGTTGAAAATTTTTCACATAACTTAGTTCAAAATTGACCAAAAAAAAAATTTTAACTATGGAGACGCTGAAACTATACTTGAATGTTCATTGAATTATAGTTTCAGCGTCTCCATAGTATTTACAAGTTAACTTTATTTGGGACACACACCAATAGATAGGCAATTTCATAAGCTAGATATTCGCCGTTTAAATTTTTTTTTGGTCAATTTTGAACTAAGTTATGTGAAAAATTTATGCGGCTGACCGCCTCAAGGTCTTTTGCTCGGGGGAGGGCCTTAAGTCTTATGTTACAAACCGTACGCAAAGAGTTATGATTAATGGCTTTGAATCCGAATCTGACACTGTGCAGATTAGTTCTGTTGTACCTCAGGGGTCTATCTTGGGTCCATTGTTATTTGTCATATTTATTAACGATGTTCATTTGTATTTTAAATTCTGTAACTTTCTACTATATGCAGATGACCTAAAAATATACCATAGTGTTCAAAACTCTGATGACCATCGTAAGATACAAGATGACCTGGATAGATTCTCTAATTACTGTAAACAAAACAAATTGGTACTTAGTGTAAATAAATGTAAAACTCTAAGAAAAATATAAGTAAGTTTGATTACTTGTTATGTGGCGAGCGTCTTGAAGTCGTAGATTATATTAAAGATCTTGGAGTAACTCTTGATAAAAAGCTAAAATTTGATATACATATTAACAATATAATATGCAAAGCTTTTAAGCTATATGGGTTTGCAATGCGTTCTTGTAAAGGTTTCACTAGACCTTCAACTTTCCTCCATATTTATAAAGCTTTGATACGCCCTCAACTTGAGTATGCTGTGGCGGTATGGAACCCATATTATAATAAATATATAGATGCAATTGAAATTGTTCAAAAGAAATTCCTTCGTTCCATGCACTATAAATGTTTTCATAGCCGTTTAACATATAGTAAACTTTTAAATGAATATAAATTAATTACTCTTAATTCCAGACGTAGATATGTATCTTGAATTAATGCTATTGTATGATCTATGTCATAACAGATATGACTGCATCGCATTGAACAGTAAATTATGTTATAAAATACCTACTAGAACCCACTGTCGTAATCCACATCAATTATTTGCTACTACATTGTGTCGAACCAATGCTGGCAGACGGTCACCTTTTCATAGACTTGCTGACAATTATAACAAGCATTTTGTATCTGTCGATATTATGTCTACCAGACCTGCTAGGAGAAAAGAAATTCTAAATTTACTACCACATAGTAATTAAACTAAGATTATTTACTGCCCAAATATGTATTTGTATATCATGTATGTGTGTATGTATGGATGTATGTATGTATGTATATATACTTACATGTGTAAGTATGTGTATATATGTACAAGTGTGTGTATAATAATTAAAAATTAATTAGTATAAGCAGATAGATGAATGTATATTTTTAGGTGTGAAATAACGTTTGTGTAGTATTGGGTTAGGTTAGGTTAGAACTTTTTTATCCCCTTTAAAAGCGTCTTCGGAGTAGTTATACGACCTTGCAAAAACTCGGCGTGAAATAAAGTTTGTGTAGTTTTGGGTTAGGTTAGGTTAGAACTTTTTAACACGTTCAAAACGTATTCGGAGCAGTAACATGGCCTCACAAAAACCCGGCGTGAAATAACATTTGTGTAGTTTTGGGTTAGGTTAGGTTAGAACTTTTTTATCACGTTCAAAACGTCTTTGGAGTGGTAACTCGGCCTTACAAAAAACCAGATGGTTAATAACGTTTGTGTAGTTTTGGGTTAGGTTAGGTTAGAACTTTTTTATCACGTTCAAAACGTCTTTGGAGTGGTAACTCGGCCTTACAAAAAACCAGATGGTTAATAACGTTTGTGTAGTTTTGGGTTAGGTTAGGTTAGAACTTTTTTATCACGTTCAAAACGTCTTCGGAGAGGTAACACGGCCTTACAAAAAACCAGATGGTAAATAACGTTTGTATAGTTTTGGGTTAGGTTAGAACATTTAATCACGTTCAAAACGTCTTCGGAGTGGTAACTTGGCCTTACAAAAAACCAGATGGTTAATAACGTTTGTGTAGTTTTGGGTTAAGTTAGAACATTTTTATCATGTTCAAAACGTCTACGGAGTGGTTACACGGCCTTGCGAAAACCCGGCGTGAAATAACGTTTTGGTAGTTTTGGGTTAGGTTAGGTTACAACTTTTTTATCGCGTTCAAAACGTCTTCGGGGTGGTTATACGGCCTCGCAAAAATCCGGCGTGAAATACCTAACGTTTGAGTAGTTTTAGGATAGGTTAGGTTAGAACTTTTTATCACGTTCAAAACGTCTTCGGAGCGGTAACACGGCCTCACAAAAACCCGGTGTGAAATAACATTTGTGTAGTTTTGGGTTAGGTTTGGTTAGAACTTTTTTATCGCGTTCAAAACGTCTTCGGAGCGGTAACACAAAAACCCGGCGTGAAATAACATTTGTGTAGTTTTGGGTTAGGTTAGGTTAGGTTAGAACTTTTTTATCGCGTTCAAAACGTCTTCGGGGTGGTTATACGGCCTCGCAAAAATCCAGCGTGAAATAACGTTTGAGTAGTTTTGGGTTAGGTTAGGTTAGAACTTTTTATCACGTTCAAAACATCTTCGGAGCGGTAACAGGGCCTCACAAAAACTCGGTGTGAAATAACATTTGTGTAGTTTTGGGTTAGGTTAGAACTTTTTTATCACGTTCAAAACGTCTTCGGAATGATAACTTGGTCTTACAAAAAACCAGATGGTTAATAATGGTTATGTAGTTTTGGGTTAAGTTAGGTTAGAACTTACCCGGCGTGAAATAACGTTTGTGCAGTTTTGGGTTCGGTTAGGACTTAGGTTAGAACTTTTTTATCTCTTTTTATTTAATTTTCATGGAATATGTAATATTTTAATAATTAAACTACTAACTACGACTCGTGCGTCGAACCAATTATTTTATTAATTATTATTAACTATTGAGAAAGAGGTGTGTGATGCCATAAACATTTATGGTGCAATAATATACTTTGCTCTTATAAAAAGTAGGCGTATTTTATAATTAAATATGAAAGTTCGGTTCTACAGTCTACTTCTCTGCCGAAAAGTTCTCTAGAAAATTAATGTATGTAGGTAATGTATTATATACAAAAAACCTAAATAAGGGGGCGGCAAAACCTAAGTGAGGGGGCGGCAAAATTATTATCCGCCTCGGGCGGCAGCCACCCACGCTACGCCACTGCGTTTGGTATTGCATCTTAGTTTTAACTGATGCCAATTAGGCGGTGTTACGTCATTCGGTCTGGTTTTTTCCAAACTATGATTGTATGTATTTTCTTAAGGTGGGGTGGGTATTATGACAATGACTTGATAGGTAGTACGTGATGAGTCGCTCGATTGCCGCCCCCTAGGCGTGCCGCCCTTGTGCGCTGCACGCTTTGCACGCCCGCTTACGGCGGCCCTGTGTGGTTGTCACTTTTCTTTTTGAATAGGTTTAATATTTTTAACATAATAAAATACATTTGATAGAATATACTGAGAATTCAATTCAATTAAGTTTATGTACCTACAATGACACTTGAATAACTTACGAAAAGCGACAATCATTTGAACAGTCCGGCCGCATCTAATCCGGCCGGACTGGAAATGATGCCGGATTGCAATCCCTACTTTATAGTTTGATAATGTAAACAATAGTTAATCTAACTCGTCTCAAGATGGATGCCGTATATTATGATGCCGATACCGATAGCCTTCTGACAAGACAGTGTTGGCTGATTATTCTGTCTACACTCTACGGCTGATTAGGTACTCCCTTATCACATTATCATTTGACTGACGACAATTTAGTTCAAGTACCTAGGAACCGTATTATTATCAAACTATTTACTATACAAGTATGTCTACAAGTATACAGCCAGTGTACTACCTAAGTCTACTGTCTACCTATATTTATATAGGTAGACAGTAGACACTTTGCTCCTACAGTAGGTAGGTTACAGTTCTTTTCTTGAAATCGACCAGGAAACGAGCAGACGGAAAGCCTGATGGTAAGCGATTACCGCCGCCCATGGACAGTGGACACTCGCAACACGAGGAGTTGCCCTTGTAACTCCTCGCGTTGCCTGAGTTCCTGGTCCTTAAAATCCCCAATTCTCCCTTGGGCTCCGGTAACCTCACTCACTCGGCGAAACACGACGCAAGCCGCCACGTCGGTTTTTTGTGAGGCCGTGGTATTTACCCGGTGCCTTCGTGCCGAAGCATGGCTCTCCCACGTTTAAAAGGTTCGATCAAGATAAGAAGCATACGAAGACGATTATTATTGTTTAATTACTTATGATTTTTAAATAAACTGAAATAAAATACCTTATTTCCAAATATTTCTTCTAGGATGGAACTATCCATTGAAACTTATGTTAGCGAAGTACGCAGTAAAGAGATGGCGGTCGCAACTGCCGACGGTGGAACTGAAGGAGACTCCACAGACGGATCTTCTCGAAGGTTGGGATGACATCTCCATCAAAGCATCAGCACCGAACGGCGCCACAATAGTTCTGGGCATCCGTAAACAGTGTAATAGAAAGACGATCGCAGAAGTCACAGTGTTTGTCAAGCTTTCCGATGCAACTTACCAGTTGCCCCGTAAGTATTTATTTTCAACGAGCAATAAGGGCTCCGTCACATAATTACGAATTCGCAATGCATCACTAATATCTTTCGCACCTACTGGCAGTATACAACCTCGCGGATGCGACGCGAATTCGCAGTTATGTCTGGGAAGGAATTGGTTACGAGTTACGACCACAGACTTCTGTCAATAGAAGTCAGCTGTGGTTACGACTGCGTCAACTCGCAGTAAGGTAACTAAGTAGTGCCATGGCTTTAGAATAATCTAAGGCATAGGCTTTTGCCCGTTCTATCAATTAGGATTTTTATTTAAAAAAAATTCAAATAGTCTTCACCGAAAAAGTTAATCACATTTGATGGCAATATTTATGAATAAAAACTTTTCTCGAATCGAATATTCGAGAAAGTTAAAGTCTGTATTCATGTCTAGAACATCCAGAAACAGCGGTCTGTATTTGGAACGAAAACGAAGGCAGCTGGAAAGCTGGCGGACTGAAAATACAAGTGCTGGAACCGAAGACTAAATTACGGATTCTATATAATGGACTACTTACTCGTGTTGACGATAAAACCACGCAGCATGTCACATTCAATTTAATGTAAGTAGTAAAGCCAAGGAATTTGTAAGTATATACAACAGGAAAGAGTACTTCAAACTTTATTTTCTTTTAATTCAATCAAAAATGATCTTTACTACTCAGACTTAAAGCTTATCACGTGCGCAATAAAAAAACCCGTCCCGGTGAGATAGCTATAAGTTATCCCTGTGTCTCGTTCTAACAAGGAACCTAGTGTAGCCAGTTTATATCTTTCCTTAAATTTCAGGTTTGGTAGATTTTATGTGCGATATAGTGTATAAGCAAGAAATACTACTAAAATCGGTTAAATATTATGTTATTCATAATCTGAGAGAGAAATGTAAAATAAAAATCACTAGTTATTTAGAACCTACCTAGTTACCGATAATTAGAAATTTGTTATTTATTTTTTGATTATTTGCATTTTGGTAGAGTAAAATGGAAGAAATGAAAATAGAATAGTTGCAACACAAAACGCCGTGTATTTCACTTAGAACATTCTAGATGTTCGGGTGACAATATGATTTAATAGGGAATATAGGACATTTATATTATTTTACCTACCTTCATGATATTGTGAAGAGGAAACCATTGTATGTTTGTATGTTATTGATAATTTCTGAAACCTAACAGATTTGAGAAATTCTTTCACTGGTAGAAAAATTCTTAATCCCTGAGTGCTTATTATGTGCTTATAGTTACGTGAGAACCTCGCGGGCGGGCGGGCGACATCAGAGTTATAATATTAGTAGGTAGGTTTATCTGTATAGGATGACTTATAATATAATAATAATATTTATGGACACTTCACACCACATCAATCTTGTCCCGTGGTAAGTTCTCGAAGAACTTGTGTTTAATTTTATAAGCTTTTATTTAGTTTCACCTGTCCCGTTGTCGGTCTGTAATGGATTCTTGCAAGTTAAATTTGATCCACTTTCCGGTTTCCGATTGAGTTGAAATTTTGCACGAATATGTAAACCGCATGACAATGCAATATTATTATGACGTGGAGCTGATCTGATGATGGAGCTGGATGAAACGACGAAACCCCATCGAGTTTCGGCTCGTTTAATTCGTCTTGACGAGTGTTTTGATACTATATGGTAACGAGGCTAGAATATTATGGCCATACGAACTCTGTAATTAAACGAAGATGGGGTTCCATCGAGTTTGGGCTCGTATGATTCGTCTTGACGAGTATCTTCGTTGGCGTGAATATGCAATCAAATGAAAGGGCTTGCTGTGAATAACTCGAAAATTCAACATGGCGGAACATCCAAGATGGCTGCCAAGTCATTTTTAATGCACTCCTACAATATGGGTATCAAATGAAAGGGCTTACTGAGAACAACTTGAAAATCCAACATGATGGAACATCCAAGATGGCCGGAAAGTTATTTTTAATGCACTCCTACCATATGGGTATCAAATGAAAGGGATTGCTGAGAAAAACTCGAAAATCCAACATGACGGAACGTCCAAGTTGGCCGACAGTCAATTTTAATGTAATCCTACAATATGGGTATCAAATGAAAAGGCTTGCTGAGAATAACTCGAAAATCCAACATGATGAAACATCCAAGATGGCCGACAAGTTATTTTTAATGCACTTGTAAAATATAGATGAAGATAAGGGAATAAAAACTAAAGATAATTCAGAATGACCAAAATAGTTACTATCAAAAGGATAAGAAGTAAAATACTAAAGCACTGCTAAATACATTTATTGTATAAAGGTTTTCCTTATTATAATAATAAAAACTAAGAGCTACAAGTTATAACCCAATTTATTGGGTAAAATTACATCTTATCAAAACTGAAACCAAATATAGGTAATAAGCAAATAAAGAAATACAACAAATCAAATCATTTTCATAATGTACTAATACTTCTCACTAACATTATTAATATTAACATGTTGACATTATAAAACATAATTTAAAACAAAATTATCAATAAGACAATTTCTTAATAATCTAGCTATCTAGCTATAATTTATACAATAGGTTTTAGACAATTTTATACTTATCTTTAATATAATGAACGATCACTCTCACAGTTTGGCCAAGACTGCCGCCAAAAATAGCGGACTATCATTTTATAGGAATTATGTTGGCGGTAAAACACAGGAAGTATAGTAATTTTTTACTAAAATTGTCATACGAAAAATGTTTATAATGGTTATTAAATTACTTTATAATTTAGATCAATTATTTAACTAATATTAAATTTTAAACTGTAGATTGTAAAACAGGAAATAATAAAATGATATTGTGACATACCTGTCAAAATGATAAATTTAGCTTTTGAATAAAATTTATTATAAAGGTATTACTATAAAAATACCAATATTCTAACACGGCCATACTGACAGGTACTTCGCTCTCTGAAGTACCAAATTTTATTTTATTCCAATAGACTTAAATCATAAGCCACACATGGAGCACTCACTTTAGAAGTCCCTTAATTCTAACTTATTTTAACATTGCAATTGTCACTGTGGCTCATAGCAACGCTCAGTGATATTTCAAATTACTGACTCCACATGTCCTGCTACTCATGTGTCGAGCCTCAAGTACACACTGACTTCAGCAGTCCCTTAATTGTAACTTATTCTAACATTCTTCATTGCCCCTGTAAATCGTAAGCAACGCTCAGTGATACTCTAATTGTACTGGCTCCACATGTCCTGCTACACATGAGGCGAGCCTTGAGTAGAGCACTGACTCTAGCAGTCCTTAGATGTAAGTGAGAAAAAAAAGACAAATTTTATACGATTTATTTATTACCTAAATCATACATTACTTAACACAGCATCAACCTTTTCTTAAAATAAAATCTTGACAAAATTACTTTGTTTTCAAAATTATTAAGATTGACACAGCCTAGGTATATTGCAAATAGGTTGTTTAATTGTTATGTTAATTTATGCATAAAATGATTATCCTTAATAATTTTAGACTTCCTCCTAGTCATAGTCCTCATTTTTCCGTATTATGATTTTAATAATTCATAATACCCGTAGCATGATTTAAGGCAAGGACCAAGCTCAACAAAATGACTTTCATTACTTGTATGCACATTGTAATAAGATTCTGTTTTGCGTAGCATTATTTTCTATATTCATGAAGTTTTCTATATTCAGGTTTTGCAATGTATTTTTTTTTAAATATCTTTCGAAATATTGTACCAATCACAAAGGTGTTCGGTTTATGTTTTAATATAACATTTTAATATAACAAAAAAAAAATTGTATGGTATTGGACAAAACTTTACGTTTTAGTAGATTGTGTGATTTTTAAGAAGTGATTTTATAATTTTTTTTCACTCAGGAAAAAAAACATGTTTTTTTTAATGTGTACGGTTCATGACGCGTCAAGGATTGTGTACTTTATCCATAGAGATATATGGAGGTGCCCTTACAGGGCACTTACCTTTTCTATACGTACTAGCGCTTATACAATGTGCTGGAAATATGACAACGAGTGAAATATCATTTGGTCTCTTTCTATCTAATGCAATAATTTCCAGTGATAAAAGAAACAGCAATATTTTTGTTTTTGCTCATTTTAGAAACATTAGACTTCAAAACTTAACAATTAACAAAATGCGGAACGATCCGCCATTTTCAGCTCACTTTTTGTGGTAGTTCTTCTGTCAAAAAGTTGTATAAGTTTTGTTTAAATAAGAATTTCTAAGAGATAAGGACTTATTCTTTAAAATTTTACTTGAATGTTGTAAAACTGATAATTAACATGCCAAAACGTTATATTGCGAGTTGTGATGCAATAAAATAGTATCAATCAAACTCAAACGTATTTACACAGGTTAGTAGCCGGTTTTATGCAATACTATAAATATTTCATGAAATAATTGTGTTGGAATTAGATATTTTCATTTATTATATTCATATTCACATATATATTATAAGAACAGTCCTTTAAATTGCATTTTATGTCATAAGATTTATTTACGTAATTGAAAAGTGTTGTACTGTTTGTAATAGTTATCGATAAAGATACAAATAATTATTATTATCATTACATTGGCGTGATGTCACAAAAGGCAATCTGAATGTGTTCGATGTGGTTTTAAAAATATAAGTTAACAGCGTTTAATTATATTGTGTGACCAAAATTATTTGACAAAATGTTATGATAAAACAAATAATACTTGTTTTTATAGGTTTCCGAAAAGCGATACAATAAGCAAATTATGGTTGAAAGCTGGAGAAGAGAATATTAATCCCCGGACCCCGTCAAGAGAATCACATAGACAATTAGTTTTGAACAAACTAATTTTATTTAGAAATAAATAGACTTATTTCTTTGTATTTAAATAAGTGGATATATTTCTTTGTTTTTAATTTCTATTCCACCTTAGATAGTTAAAAAAAGTTTTTAGTTCCATCTGTCAATGCCACAAGGACTAATTATTTGCCAAGCTGTAAAAATACCTATTTATTGTACCATATTTTCACCAAATAAAGCATCTTGTCATTATGTGTAAGATTAGGTTACGATGGGACTGACTTACGCTGTACATCAAAAGTCCCTAAATAAATTAAGAATAAAAAAAAACATCATTTCATTTCATAAACCAAAGGATTCTTAACAGTTAATAAAACATATGCCACGTTAAGTTCAATAAAGAAATGGTACTTCTGTCCCATGGTAAATAAAGGTAAGTCTTACATGATTAATAAAGGTATTACAAAAAAAAATCGAAAGTGGTTTAAGTAGAACAAATAGAATAAAACTATCCTCAACATCGAATACTTTTTTGATGTCGGTTAAAAGAGATTATCGATTAATAAAAGTAGTTAAATGTACAAGTCATTTGTAAAATAAGTTTTTTTATTTACGTTTACATGTAAGTTATTGTAAAACTTACTAAAATCTTAAAAATATCGATACTGTCGATACACATAATCTCAACTCTAGTTCGGCTGCCATTTTATATTCATAATCAGCTGATAAATTGGACACGCTTTTGTTACAACTAGGGCTTGTATCCTTGTATTCTTTGGTCATTGACTTTATCCCCATTTTTTTTTCGTAATTGAACTCTGACTAGGTAGACTAGGTGACAGGAAATGACAAAGTAGGCTATGACCTCGCCTTAAGAATGTACCTACATTGTGTCTAACACCAAAATTGTTCATCTCCAAGTTTTAGCGAAATTGTCAAACTGTTTCATAATTTGTTATATCTGAATACGACATTTGATTTAACTATTTACTAATGTAACAATGAACCAAGACTTTAATTTAGTTCGGTATATTATTCGGTTAGCTACTTGAAATATCATAAAATAGTGGCTCACTTGTTACTGTGATTTATTTGAAGTGAGAAAAGGTCAGTCATCGTACACTAGAGTTGTGTCAAAAGGAAACTAAATTGTAGTCATGATTTACACGACAGCACAGTAAAAAAACCAAATAATAATATTCCTTGACAATATTGTTTTATGGCAGACGATATTTAGAAAAGACGATCCAAAAGACATGAAGATCGTGGCCGTACTCAATAATTGTGATATTTATCATACTACCCATACTTCCGTTCGGCCAATCCGACATTACTAATTTTCCAAAATTATTCTTCTGTCGCAACAAAATCCTTTGAACAAATTATATAATGTTGGTATTACAATAAAAAAATATTTATATATAGTATGTATATAAAAACTGAACAAAACCTATTTTTTTTGTATAGTATATAATAAGAGGCTTTTATATATTATACGCTCTAAGTATGTATAGGTGACTTTACATAATATTATCGTCGTTCAGTTACTGTTAAATTCTCAAGAGTTTTATTTTTGTATATTCGTATTTAACTAACGAAATAGGTACGTATACTTTTTATTGTTTCTACAGTAATTATTATTATTAATGGACAATGAAATGCTCAATTCTGCCACTGTCATCATGGTGCTCCCAGACAAGTGGTACCGTAGACTATGTTGTGTTAAGTGGCGTATTTAGGTACTATAATGCCAATGGGGCTATAGTGTCAAATTTCTAAATTTGTCTGTCTCAAGTTTCATTTCAATTTATGAACCTCATATCCAACAGTGGTCTAAGTCATATTTTAAAACAAATTGAAGTAAGTATCCTGTGATTCAACAAAACATTATTTTAAGTACAATATATATGCTCCCAATGTATTTTATTTATTTATTTATTTATAGCCTTTATTACAGAGCTTAACTAAATAGACTACTAAACAATGTGTAACTTAAATCTAACTTATTTTTACTTATCTAGTCTTTCTATTACTTAAAACTATTTATCTTCCTTCCTGTCGCTCCGTGTGCCATTTGGCAAAGGCCTCCTCCAGCCTCCTCCATTCTATTTTATCTCTAGCTACTCTGCTCCATGTTATCCCTGCTATGTGTTTGAAGTCATCTGCCCATCTTTTGTTTTGTCTTCCTCTTTGTCTTTTGCCGTTCCTAGGATACCATTCTGTTACCCTTTTAGTCCATTTGTCTTTACCTCGAATCATATGTCCTGCCCATTTCCATTTAAGCCGTCTTATTTTCACCGTTATGTTCTGAACTTTAGTTATTTTTCTGATTTCTTCATTTCTTATTCGATCCATTTTCTTAATTCCAAGCATACTTCGTTCCATTGCACGTTGACAGGTAGCTAGTTTAGACAGATTTTGGTTGGTGAAAGACCAAGTTTGGCTTCCATACATTAAGATAGGCAGAATGCAAATGTCAAATATTTTACTTTTAAATTTAATTTGTATATTTTCATTTTTCATCACTTCTTTTAAAGCCCAGTAATTTTTCCAAGCATTTGCAACTCTTCTTTCTAGTTCTTTATTAATTGTATCTTTGGGTGATATTACTTGACCTAAATATATATATTCCGCCACGTATTCTATCAAACGGTCTCCTACTGTAATACTGTATTTAGGACCATTAGTCATTACTTTTGTTTTTTCTGAATTTAATTCTAGGCCAACTGCTTTGCTTTTGTTAGCTAGTAGCTCCCAATGTATTACATCATAATAATTATTAGTCTCCATTAATATAATGTTAACGGATTACTGAGCATGGTTATAATAACTGAATATCTATTAATATATTAACTCTTATAGATCATAATTAGCGTTTGCTTCAATTTCATTTCGCATGATTGATTAAATACTATAAGCCTCACATGGTTTAAGAAAGGTAACTTTTTCGACTACTGGCGTACAAAAAAAATCCTTTTTCATCCAAGATATATAACTTGGTGTAGTTTATATATAATAATAAAAATGCTTTTAAAAACAAGCTAAGAACAATATTGTTAATTTTGTACTGATAAGTAGAACAACAGTTATTTAAGTATTCCCTTGTTGATTTACGTCAAAAATAGTATTGTAAATAAACCTAAATAATCAGTAGGTACTAATTATTTATGCTGAATCTATATAATATACTCTTTAAATTATGTAGATTTAATTGCCAACCGCATTTCCCTTATTTCCCTTGTTCCCAGGTCATAATAAAAGTTATTTATTAGTACGACAGTTAATAATTACTCACTTAATCTGCAAATTAAACTCCCGTGAACAATTTTATCAAATTATAGATTTAACAAGGTAAAAGATCGCAAAAGCGATTTGATACTAATAAACCACAAGCAAAACTTGCAGGGTTATTCACCGGTACTTACTTGGCTCTAATAGTCCATACGGTTAAGGTTTGAATACACTTCACTTCTCACAATGACTCACATTTCGCTTTACATGAGAAAACATTTATAAAGTCAGTCTTAACATTTCTATCAAACAACGAGGGTAGTTAGTAAAACATTGTACGTAAGCAGAATAAAATCATAGACATTTGCTATCGAATGTCGTAAGTAATTTAAATATAGGTAATTATAATAGCAGTTTGTCATAAAAATTACTTTTTTTTTTAATTTTTCTTAACTATGGGTAGAATTTATAAATTCAATATTTTTTTTCAATGTATTTATGATAACTTGTACCTTCCGTGGAATCCCGTCATAGGTACCACACTGATTAAGATCCTCGTTTGGCCTAGACAGCCTGGAGACCGCCAATACAATTGGCCGACCTGCCGTTCCCAATGCAGGTAGGCGTCACGCACGGCCGCCACCGCTGGCAGGAGTTCCGAACTGCTTGAATGTCCACCTGAAAATGAAAAAAATACGATTAGAAAAATGAAGTGAACATCGCGGGATGGATCTATCCAACTTCTGATGTAAAATATAGATGAAGATAAGGGAATAAAAACTAAAGATAATTCAGAATGACCAAAATAGTTACTATCAAAAGGATAAGAAGTAAAATACTAAAGCACTGCTAAAAACATTTATTGTATAAAGGTTTTCCTTATTATAATAATAAAAACTAAGAGCTACAAGTTATAACCCAATTTATTGGGTAAAATTACATCTTATCAAAACCGAAACCAAATATAGGTAATAAGCAAATAAAGAAATACAACAAATCAAATCATTTTCATAATGTACTAATACTTCTCACTAACATTATTAATATTAACATTTTGACATTATAAAACATAATTTAAAACAAAATTATCAATAAGACAATTTCTTAATAATCTAGCTATCTAGCTATAATTTATACAATAGGTTTTAGACAATGTTATACTTATCTTTAATATAATGAACGATCACTCTCACAGTTTGGCCAAGACTGCCGCCAAAAATAGCGGACTATCATTTTATAGGAATTATGTTGGCGGTAAAACACAGGAAGTATAGTAATTTTTTACTAAAATTGTCATACGAAAAATGTTTATAATGGTTATTAAATTACTTTATAATTTAGATCAATTATTTAACTAATATTAAATTTTAAACTGTAGATTGTAAAACAGGAAATAATAAAATGATATTGTGACATACCTGTCAAAATGATAAATTTAGCTTTTGAATAAAATTTATTATAAAGGTATTACTATAAAAATACCAATATTCTAACACACTCCTATAATATAGGTATCAAATGAAAGGGATTGCTGAGAAAAACCCAAAAATCCAACATGACGGAACATCGAAGATGGCCGACAGTCAAATTGAATGCAATCCTACATTCCTACAATATGGGTATCAAATGAAAGGGCTTGCTGAGAATAACTCGAAAATCCAACATGGCGGAACACCCAAGATGGCCGACAAGTTATTTTTAATGCACTCGTACAATATGGGTATCAAATGAAAGTATGGTGTGTTGGGGTTTTTTGAGGTCCTTACTGAGTAGAGTAAAATCTTTATTGAAGAGCTTGACTGTACTAAATTAACTGGCAAACGACCTTGCAACAATGATGCGTTAAATGAGATGAACAGACTGAGAAACCTATATAGCGATAACTAAAAAGTAAAAAATAAATTAAAAGTAAAAAAAAAACCTTTTTAAAAAAAAAAACAAGCTTTTATTTGAATGCGCTAAACAGAATAAAATATTTTTTCCTTTACAACTTTTACTATCCACTTACAACGTAATTACACAATTTATATGATATAAAATTAAAATTTAACTGGAGATACTTCTTTTCTCTATCGTGTTTTCACCATACGTCAAATTTCAAAATGGCCCCAAAAATCTCAAAAGTGGGGCCATTTAACTGGAGACACTTCTTTTCTCTATACTGATTTCACCGTACGTCAACTTTCAAAATGGCCCCAAATATCACAAAAGTCGAGCCATTTAACCGGAGACAATTTTTGTGGGGGGACAATTGGAGGTAAAGGCCAATGTAAGGGTAAATGTGATGGGGATGATTGGCGGTCAAGGTCAAGGCTTCAATAGTCAATAGTTGGGGTCAAAAGTAAATACGAACTAAAATAGTTTCATGCTCGCGTAAACCAAGACAGCAAACAATTGTGAGTTGCATCTTATGACTTTTCGATCAGATTCGTGTCCTGCTCGAGTTTAACAGTTTTTACCCATCCCAAGAAAAGTGCACAGTGCCGCTAAAGGAATTTTCACTTATAATAAATGCTCTAAAAACTTTATTTGGGTAAGATGTTTGTTATCATGAGCATTATCACGTGTTAAAGTGTTTTACACTAATTAAAAGTAACTCTATAATATACGTTTCAGCAACTTGTATTATCATTTATGACATATTATTATTTTTAAACAAGAAATTAAACAGACTTCCAAAGTAAAAATACACAAAAAAGTATGAAATAGAACTTATTTTCTAAATAATTACCCTTTTAAATTTGGCTATTTCTCTACCTAATCTTCTTAATTTTGAAGTCGATACCAGCCCAAACGATATTCGACAATATTTTATAGAACTCACGTTCATATTTGCCGGTACCGTGGTGGTGGCTTAAAGTTCATACTTTTTTGTGTACTTTTACTTTGGAAGTCGGTTTAATTTTTTGTTTAAAAATAATAATTTCACCCGTTTTAGTTATATATTTTGTTAAGTTGTTATTAATACGTCTTAAGAACGTCTAAAATAAACGATCGAATGTATAATTGAATACACGCCAAGCTTCCATTAGGTATTGTTGTTAAGGTGATGATGATGATTACTGTAAGTTACAAAGTGGCATATTATGCTTGCAGTTCTTTAAACAATGCTGAAATTTCCAAACGCGTATATTTAAAGACTGAGGAGTTCTGTTCAGTGCTTTTGGATCTAGGGTATACCCTAGATCCAAAAATAAGATGTTGAAACCAAGGTATACCTTGGTCTTAATATCTTAATTTTAGGAGCATATGCTGCATTGTGTTACTTCAGTAAAAGTCAAAATCACTATATGTGTCGATATAAATTTCGAGGAGTTCCCTCGATTCCTCATGGATCGCATCATCCGGTTTTCACCTTAGTGACTAAAGGACCAATTTCGAATTAAACCCTTTACAACAACAAAATAATTTTTCAAATAGGTCCATAAACAGCAGAGTAATGTTCAAAGATCTCCGTGTTAGTGTAAAATACTATGAGAAGTACCTTTTATATCATCATAATTACTCCCCACACCGATCTCGGTGACGGTGGTCGGTTTCATTGAAACCAGGCCTGTTACGCAGGAGTGATTTTATAGTGCCCAAGTGTGTGCGCAGTACACAAGAGCACTCTCTCTTCCTTTTACTCTCGTAACCCAGTGGGACGGATGACCGACACGACTGGCGAGAGATCAGGCGCAGGACCGACTTTTTACATGCCCATCCGACGCATGGATCATCTTTCTTGTCAGACAATCAGGTGATCAGCCTGCATTGTCCTAACCAAACTTGGAAACAACATTTTTTGTTGTTCCCTTGTGGGAATCGAACCCACGACCTCCGAGTCGAGAGCCAATGCTCGAACCACTAGACCTCGAAGGCTGTTATCATAATGTGATGATTTATGGTGTGATAGTGGTGGTGATGATGATGTTTACTCTAACTGACAGGGTGGCATATGCTTGCAGCTTGCAGTTCTTTATACAACGCCGAAATCCCCAAACATGTATCTAAAATGAGTCAGGAGTTCTGTCCTATACTTTTGGATCCAGGGTATACCTTGGAGCAAAATATTACTTTTTGATAGCATGTGCTTGGACTTCTTTAGAAAAAGTTGAAATCACCATATGTTTCCAAACTTCAACTAATTTGTCCCCAAATTAAAAATATTGTTGTCGCCCTTGTTAAAAACAGACGGAGCGGTTTGTATTGTATCTCCCTCTCGGCACAGATTTGATGCCGAGAGCTCTTTCCAGTTGTATATTAATACTTACAAATTCCTTGAGTAAAGCCATCTCGTTTACGTTTAATTGAATCAATGGAATTTACGTTTATGAGTAGGTACTAATTACTCATTTCGCCAAATTAATACGCCAAATTCCAATTCAATGAAATCACTATTCGCGACCATTTCGCGACTAACATGATGGCTTCGCCCGCGTGATATTAGATTTTAAAATTTCATCCCCTATTAAACCCACCTAGGGGCTGAATCTTAGAAAACGCTGAAATACCTACGTAGCTCGTTATTTTTTTTAACCGGCCTCCAAAAAAGTTTTATTTAGTATATGCATTCGGTTCATACAACCGAATGTATACTATAACCGCCTCCTATATTATGTCACCGTAAAATTGTATGGACACATAGGTACTGATGTGTCCAAGTAGTAGCGAAGACTGGCTCTCCTTCATAGGCCCTAGCCTGTATAATATGTAGGGACTTGGACGAGGGTCTTCAAAAGGTAGGTAAGTGGTAAGTAAAGCCGATAGGAATGGAGTTATTGGAAACCCACGCCACTGGGACACATACAGTAGTTTTGACTTTTTCTAAAGTAACACAAGCATATGCTTTCAAAAAATAAGATTTGGCACCAAAGTATACCCTGGATCTAAAAGCACCGTACAGAACTCCTCAGTTTTGGAAATTTCGGCATTGTTCAAAGAACTGCAAACATATGCCACTAATACACTATGTAACTTACAGTAATCATCATCATCATATTGTTTACAACACCTAATGAAAGCTTAGCGCGTATTCAATAATTATACATTCGATCGTTTATTTTAAACGTTCTTAAAATGTTTTAATAATAATTTTAACAAATATCACTAAAGAGGGTAAAATAATTATTTTTAAACAACTTCCAAAAAGGAGGCAGTTTCTCAATTCGACGAAGTTTTTTTACGTTTGTTCGCGGATAACTTCGTCGTTTACATAGGCTGCACTAAAAGTATCGGGAATGGAATATTTCCACTGTTCCTGTCATATTAAAATCTTTTTAATTTAAAACTCCTCGGTTTTAAAAATCGAATACCGTTTATTTATTTAAAATAAGTATTACGGAACCCTAATAAAAAAAGATTCTCGGTCTTGTCACAAGGTCTTGTCAAACTTGTTTAGTCGTTGAGAAAATGGAATTGACTCGAGAAAATTCTAGAGCGATGATTTATTATGACTTTCGAAGTGGTTTAACACAAAAACAGTGTGTTGACCGGATGATTTCTGCATTTGGTGATGAAGCCCCATCCAAAACCACAATTTATCGCTGGTTTGCTGAATTTCGACGTGGTCGTGTCAAGCTCAGTGATGATCCCCGTCAAGGTCGTCCAAAAACTGCAGTCACCCAAGAAAACGTTGATGCTGTGCGTAAGCTGATTGAGGAAGATCGACATGTGACATACCACGAAATTCAGGCAACTTTAGACATTGGCATGAGTCAAATACAAATAATGTTGCATGAACAATTAGGTGTAAAAAAGTTGTTTTCCCGATGGATACCGCATTTGCTCTGTGAAGAGCAAAAAGCGGCTCGCGTTACTTGGTGCGTCAGAACTCTCGAAAGATTCCACGCAGGATCCTCAAATGCTGTATACAACATCGTATCAGGTGACAAATCCTGGATATATGCGTAGGAACTCGAAACAAAAAACCAGTCATGAGTTTGGGTGTTCGAAAATGAGTTAAAGCCAACAAAAATTGTTCGTTCACGGAGTGTTGCAAAAAAAATGGTGGCCATGTTTGTCTCCAAAACCGGCCATGTTGCGAGTATTCCTCTTGAGGGACAAAGAACGGTTAATGCAGAATGGTATGCTAACATTTGTTTGCCACAGGTCGTTTCTGAACTCCGTAAAGAGAACTGCAACCGCCGCATCATCCTCCATCACGACAATGCGAGTTCTAACACCGCGCACAGAACAAAAGAGTTTTTAGATCAAGAAATCATAGAATTATTAGACCATCCGCCGTACAGCCCCGACCTAAACCCTAATGATTTCTATACTTTCCCTAAAATAAAGAATAAATTGCGTGGTCAGAGATTTTCATCACCTAAAGAAGCTGTGGACGCCTACAAAAAGGGCCATTTTGGAGACCCCAACTTCCGAATGGAATGGTTGCTTCAATGATTGGTTCCATCGTATGGAAAAATGTGTCAAATTTCGCGGAGATTCTTCGAAAAGCAATAAATACATTTTTAAATAGTAATGTTGTGTCACTTCCTTGATTACCGAAATTTTCAGTGCCGCCCTCGTATGAGCCGATTTCCAAAATTCTTTTTTTGATGTAAAGGAAATAATCCCAAGTTGGTCCCGTTGTCAAAAAAGTGGTGACCTGATGATGAGATCCATGAGAAATCGAGGGAAATCCTCGAAATTTATATGGACACATAAATATGTTGATTTTTACTTTTTATGAACCAGTCCAAGCATATGCTACCAAAAAGTAAGATTTTGCTCCAAGGTATAGGTACCCTGGATCCAAAGGTACAGAACAGATCTCCTTTCTCTTTATAGATACATGTTTGGGGATTTCGGAGAACTGCAAACATATGCCACCATGTCAATTAGAGCAGTGTTTTTCAACCTTTTTCATGATGCGACCCCCCTTGTATGAAAAAATATTTCGCGACCCCCCGACCACGGGCGTAGCCAGGTTTTGGTTTCAACAAAATAACATAAAATTTGTCAACAAAATAAAACGACTAAAAGTACATTAAATATTAATCTTTAACCTATTAGAAGCCCTGGGCACATTCGAATAATGGGCCCCCATTCCGGTCGGTACTAAAGAACGTCGGTATTGAATTTTATAATCCCCATTTTACGGTTTTTCAATTATGTTCAAACATTAAACTAAAACACTAAACAACAGTGAAATTCAGAAAAATACCATACAATCAACCAGCTAAAACAGAATATCGGTACTAAATAATTTTAAATGCGAGCAAGCGAAGCGAGCGCGAATTTTTTTTTTCCTATTTAATAGATATTATTTTTTAATAGATATAATGGGTTTGAATTCCCTGGCTACGCCCATGCCCCCGACCCTTCGCTTTTTTATCATGTATGTATGTGTATGTTACAGTGTTACAAATATTCATTCCATACGACGTTTTTATGCGTCTCCATAATTAGGATTCGGATATAAGTACATAATATAGTACGTCAAACACATTATTTAACAATTACATACATCGATTATCGATTTATGAGTATATCCTTTTGTTAAAATTCTCACTTTCACTTTACTTAAAATCAATCTTTTTATTCTTTATTGTTTTTTACTAAAGTTCTCTCGACCTCCGGCGACCCCCTTACAGAAGCTTCGCGACCCCCCAGGGGGTCGCGACCCACAGGTTGAAAAACACTGAATTAGAGTAATCGTCACCATCACCACCACTATCACATCATACATCATCACATTATGATGATATAAAAGGTACTCTACTTTTAGTTACTTCTGTTAGTGTAAAATACTATGGTATTTTACACTAACACGGAGATCTTTGAACATAACTCTGCCGTTTATAGACCTATTTGCATTTTTTTTTGTTTTTGTAAAGGGTTTAATTCGAAATTGGTCCTTTAGCAGTAGACTTCATAATATGTAATTATGAATATTGAATAGAGAAATATTTAAAATTTATTACCTACGCAATTTTTAGAGAATTTTCTATTCAGAAAAAAGTTTTATTTCATTCTATTTTGTGTATTTAAACTTTGGAAGTTCATAGTTTCATACAAACTTTTATCACCTATTTCACCCCCTTGGGGGGTGAATTTTGAAAAATCCTTTAGTGGATGGCCTACGTCAGAGAAATACGTGTGCAAAATTTCAAATTTATAGCCTTAGCGGTTTGGCCTGCGCATTGAGACATCAGTCAATCAGCTTTGCCTTTTATATTTAAAGAAGATAGATTACCACTATATAATATCAAGCTAATATTATGCATGATGAGAGTATGTAGGTATAAATTATAATGAATGTTTAATATGTGTAGGTATATACTATATTTATTATTTAGTAACTAGGTATTTATTTACTTACCAATTTAACTGCTTTTTCTAGTTGGACATCGGCAACCAGTATTATACGCCACCCTGAGGATTGGAGCGATAACCTCGCCTCTAAGACTCTAGCGCTGGAGCCATGGAGGGATACGTTTTGGCCTCAAATGCTGTGAGTCTTTTCAAAATGATATATTGATTGACTAGTCCATTTTGATTGCTTTCAAGAATAGTAACTTATAAGTTATAACTAAGCTATGTTTTGTGGAATAAAAATATGCCCGGCAAGGTAAGCGGATTCGAGCTGCCCATTTACACCCGCCACTTCAAAGTAGTAAGTAGGTCTTCTCCAAAAGATCATTAGTAAATATCCACACCTAACTGGCTAACTGGCTAACGCA
Organism: Glaucopsyche alexis; assembly: GCA_905404095.1. Classification (NCBI taxonomy): domain Eukaryota; kingdom Metazoa; phylum Arthropoda; class Insecta; order Lepidoptera; family Lycaenidae; genus Glaucopsyche; species Glaucopsyche alexis. Next base: position 7,076,688 of record FR990051.1, on the reverse strand, counting down.
AGCTCTATTTTACGCCAGTATTCGCAAGAGTTTTGGTTCTATACTGTGGTTTTGGTCCCTCAATCCTGTCCTGGTCCTGTCTCGTTGAAGCCTGTTTCTCTCACGGAACCAATTTTCAGAAACAAATGCGACGAAGGCGCCGGAAGCTGGATGCAATTCGGAGTAGTCCAGGGCAGAGTACAATCGCACAATAGCGACGGGAGTGCTGACCGCAGCGAGTATCTCCGAGTGCGCGGGGTTCGTGAGCGGTCGTGGTCCCGGGAACACAGGAGCTTAAGGAGATCCATCAACTTGGTCGTGGCTGCCCGCGATGGCACCGCCGTGCAGATACGCGCGAATTCTTTCAAAAACGATTTTACACAGTAAGATTTTTATTGCTTGTATTCTTGAGCTTTTGCAACATCAGAGGAGTTACAAGTGCGTCAGCCGTCTTGCCCTTTTGTAGTAGCCGCGAAATTTTATGCAGGTTTATTATTTAGGTACTAGATGTTGCCCGTGACTTCGTAGTTCGTACGTGCAAAAAGAAATCACTAGGAAAATTGCATGGTACTACAATAAATAGTTGCCAATGTGTTAATCCAACAACTGTGCAATGCAATTTTTTGCTACGATAAAATGTTACCTATGTGTTAATCCAGAGACCAGAGTCTACGCTACTATTACACCAAATTTAATTAAAATCGACCGTTCTTCAGTTATTGCGTGAAAGAGTAACAATATCCGCTCATCCATACTTTCTAACGAACTTTCCCGTTTTTTTTTTCGCGTTTAGGCATAATATTAGTAAGGATAAGGATTTTATCGTTTGTTGCACACAAAGTAAGGACTGTTTCTTATGTGGTTTTGCCATCCTAGCTAATTTGGTTTACTAAGTATTAAATGGTTAAAATGTTTCGTCTTACAGGTGTGTTTCAGGATCAGTGAGACTTCCGAATTTCCTAGTGAAGCCGTTAGAGTCCACCGATTTAGATATATCTGACTTTTGCGAGACACCAGATGAAATACCTAACAATTATACCATTAATGTCGATGGTAAGTTTTATAGTGTACACTCTACCACAGATTACTTAATAGTTACTACGTACTCTACATTCTATAGTATCAAACACTAACATATTGTACAGCTTAAATTTTCAGTACACGATAGTTGGAGCCAGTAATACCTATAATAAAAATACGGATAAATATTTACAATAATATATATTATATTCTAACAATGTCTCGCGAAAAAATACCCACAACCTGTAAGCAAAATAATATGTGTGAGCGCACGAATTTAAAGCATGCGTAAAATATATGTGCGTAAAGCATCTCCCAGCCCAGCTCCCACACTGCTTATGCATACACACTCAAAAATAAAATATTGCTAGATATGATTTTAATTAAATTATATGCTATGAATTTTCGCAAAGTAATGCCTGATTCTATCAACGATGTAGAAATATTTTTTAGAAAATAAATACATTTTTTATTTATTTGTAGGTACCTCGTATCATTTACATAACAATCTTAGATACTCATCTATATATTATAAAAAATTTCGTGTCAAGATGTATGTTCGCGATAAACTCCGAAATTACTGAACCGATTTTTATCAAATTTTGTGAGCAGCTGTAATTTGGTCCAACTTGGGAGATAGGGTAGATTTTATCTCAATTAATGATCTCAATATGTATTGTTTACTATGCGACTTTGGTGTGTATTTGTCGGTTAGTTCTATAAAATCCTAATAGATGGAGGTTTGGCATCTAAGTTCCACAGATATGAGGTAGATGACGCCGTGTTTCTATTTCTAGATTATAGAATCTATCGTATTATGATAAATTAAAATTAATGCCGCGGGAAATTAATGCTAGTTTTATATACAAATTAAGTACTAAGTACAGTAAGAAAGGAAATAAAAGTTATTTGAAACTAGGTGTGATTTTTTTAAAAAACCATATGAACTTCTACCAAATTGGTGCTCACTTTATTAAGTATATTTCTTTTTCAGCATACAAAAGAAGCTTCAAAATCATTATAAAGATCAACAAAGATGGCGGCAAGGTGTACCACGGAGCGCCGCACTACTTCGAGGACATATTCCGTACCGTATCAGTTAGCATCAATGGTGAAATTGGCACGGGAGTTTTGTATCTAGGATATCAGAAAGGTATTTTTATCCGCTATATGTGGATGTTTTACTCAAAACCACCTGTTTTCACCAAAAAATTTTTTTAAAAAAGGGCAATTTTCTGAAAACTATTTTTTTTCAGAAAAATCCGAACCATCGGTCCCAATTTCACCCGAGCCAGTGTTGCGCTGGCTGAGCGAGTTCGAAGTAGGGGAGGTCGGGTACTGCGTGCCCCTCACTGACCGCGCCGCCGCCTGCACCAACTACGTGGGCGGAAAAGGGGCCTCCCTAGCACTACTCGCTTCGTTACAGGAACAGGAGGTTAATCATATATTTTTTTGTTCACTTACCCAGGACATGACGGAATTAGCATTGAGCATCTGAGACACGCACCCTATGTCTAAGGCACTCTTATTTACCTGGTGAATGTATTGTTACGTGCTGGGGTTCGAAGGATTTGGAGAGAAAGACCTGCTGACTCTTCTGAAGACTTTATTCACTAGCACTTAGTCCAACATTAAAGCACTAGGTCCAAACACGAAGCACTAAGTCCAACACTAAATACTAACGGTGTCTTAAGTCGTAGCCAAGTCGTAGGTATCACTCACGGGTATCACTCTTGATCACTAGTTTTCACTGGTATCGCCTGTTTCGCTTCGAAGGGAGCTCAAACTGAACTCAACTCGTTAGTAACCCTGAGGCGTATTTATACCGACTGGTATAAATACGCCTCAGGGTTACTAAGTCCACGAGTCCCAGACCATTTCAGAAAGTTCCCGACTCGCGTGACCGAGTTGGATTTATTCTGGAATGTTCGCACAGCAGCGCCATCTAGTACTGAGTAGGGGGCCCCACGCTGTCCCTATTCATACCAAGTGGTTTCATTGGTTGACGCTAGATGGCGCTAGTCTCTTTGTGTGTTCGTAACACTATGAAGACAGTGGTTGTAGCAATAATCAAAAATAAAACTGGAGATCCCTCCAATAAATCTAATTATAGACCCATATCGCTAGCTACAATGATTGCCAAGGTCCTAGACGGTCTGCTTGATCAAGATCTAGATAAACATATTAAGTTGCATGATGCTCAGTTTGGATTTAGAGCTTGGCTCTCTACAGAAACTGCAATCTTATCTCTCAAGCAGGCTGTCAGGTATTATACTGACAGGAGCACTCCAGTTTATGCATGTTTTCTGGACCTTTCAAAAATTTTCGATATGGTGTCTTACGAGGTATTGTGGCATAAGTTAAGTTGACTGAGTCTTATCTTCCACGCGAGATAATAAATATTTTTGATTATTGGAACAATAACCAAGTTAATGTTGTTTAGTTGTCTTGGTCTCTCTTTGATGAGTACAGATTAAAGTGTGGAGTGAGACAAGGTGGACTAACAACCCCTCGTCTATTTAATTTGTACATAAATAAATTGATTGAGGAGCTCAGCAACACCAATGTCGGTTGTTCAATTGGCGGGCTAATGATAAACAACATAAGTTATGCTGATGACATGGTGTTGCTTAGTCCCACTATTAGTGGACTTAGAAAGTTGATCAATAAGTGCGAAGCTCCGCTAGCTAGAGTTCGCAAAATTAAATACCTGGGTCATTGGGTCACGGACAATATTGTTGACGATGCTATATTGAGAGGGAGCGAAAAGCGTTGGCCGTACGTGGGAACATGGTAGCTCGTAGACTTGCAAGGTGCACTGCAGAGGTAAAAGTGACTGTATTTAAGGCTTACTGCCAGTCATTTTACACCTGCAATATATGGGCATCCTATACCCAACGTGCGATCAATGCTCTTCGAGTACAATATAATAATGTTTTTAGAGTGTTGTTAGGACTACCAAGGTACTGCAGGGCCTCAGGCATGTTTGCAGAAATGCGCACCGACGGCTTTAGTGCCATAATAAGAAAAAGGATCGCGTCGTTGATGCAACATGCCAGAAGTAGTAATAACAGCATTCTAAGTGTTTTAATGGATATTCTAGACGGTCTGGTGAGGCATTGGATTGGAGTGCATGTTAAATGACTTGAGTCTCAGTTCAGTGCCTAGCCATTTTCTTAATCAGTATCAGTATAGATTTTTAAGTGCATTATGTATTTACTAACACTATGGATTTTATAATTATCCAAAATTAAATTCTTTGTCAACATAGTATCTCTTTTTGGTTATCGGTTTGCGCGTAAAAATTTTACACTCCTATTTTTTTCAAACGCGGCAAAAGGAGTGTAACTTCAAAAGACCGGCAAAGCATTTTTTCTTGCGGCGTCGAAGAGAGGCGGTAATCGCTTTGCATCAGACGAGTAGTTCAACCATTTACCGGTTTTATAACACCTATTAAAATGCTTTATTTTGTACGTCAGAAGCATAAATTGTGTACAAAAGGTTAGTGATTATTTTTAACTAAATATTCTAATAAGATCATAATAATTGCAGGGATACAAAGTGCCGCCAGGGTTCTGTTTAACGATACATGCTTTAGAAAAGCAACTAGAATGGTATCCTAAAATAAAAGAAGCGATAGCAGCTATAGAAGCAGCAAATGTAGATTATGAAGAGTCTAATTTTAAGGACAAATGCCAAAAGTGAGTACCTAACTGCTAACCTAACAAATTAAGTTGAATTTTAAAAGAGAACGTAAAGTTGACATTTTATAAAAAAAAGTCTGTCACGAATTCCTGCATAATAAGCATAGCGCGATTTAACTGTCGCATAGCGCCATCTATCCGCAGTACATCTAAATAATCTTAACTAATCGAAACAAACACAAGGCGTTTTTGAAGGTTTCACTTCTATCGCGTGTACTGCATACTGCATTTTGTTTTGTTTAGGTGTTAATAAATCAAATCTTGTATTTAATGTATTGTAAAAAATTTCAGAGCTGTAGATTTGATCGTCGCGACGGAAATAACCACTGAAGTGAAACAGGATATCCTGTCTCATCTCGCCGAGTTAAGGAAACAGGCGACAGAACAGGGCTTCGGTCCAGATTTGCGGTTCGCTGTTAGATCTTCAGGTATAGGAACCTTTAGTAAACCTCAACTTTAAGTTGAAATGATACTAAAATTGAGAGTTATATATTCAATAGACACGCAATATAATCCCCAAGAGAGTTTTTAATTGACTATTTTTATCGCGTTTGAGTTTCGTTAAACAGCCCTCCTAGCGGAAACGCTTGGCTACTTAACTTCCCAGTCTCTGACTCCAATGGCTATTAATATAAAAATAGTGATAGTTATAAAACATGCACTTGGACACTGGGTGATTCCTTTAAGATAGTGAACAATGTAAAACGAATTATTGTTGCATACCCTTATAATTTTAAAACATATTATTATTCTCCACTTCTTCCAGATTTCTCTTGTAGTATAGTCAGGCTTTTATCGTACCTAATTCATCACATTTTCATCTAAAATATCTAAATATAATTTTTATTTTGTCAGCGGTGGGCGAGGACAGCGAATCCCTATCGGCCGCGGGTCAGAACGACACAGTGCTGGGGTGCGTCAGCGACGCCGATGTGCTACGCGGGACCGTGAGCTGCTGGGCCTCCATGTTCGCCTTCACCAGTGCGTGCTATAGACGGTAGGTCTTATAGAATCCTGGCATGAAATGGCGGGCGTTTCGTCAACACTATGCTGCCGTGAGAAACGCCGTCGTGGAGTGGCTGGACGAGAGAGTTATGTGGTATTGAGAAAGTACCCCGTGCGCGTCTCGCTCTAATACATTGCCAAAATAATATCTGTGGCGGACCAATCAGCGCGTGGCGGGCTGCACACAGAGCCTGTCGATTTTCTATTGGAGCAATTGTGGCAGGCCTTATTAAACAAAGTAAAAAAAGTATATCTAAGTAGGATCGAATTCTGTGCTACTTAAAAAGAAATAGATCATTTGTATTTAAATTATGTTTTTGTATGATTACAGCCAAAACGGAGCGCCTTGCCTGTGTGGCGGGGGCGTCGTGGTTCAGGTGATGTGCGCAGGCCGCGCGGCGGGGGTACTCTTCACGAGACACCCCGAGCGTGGCGACCCGTCACGTCTGCTCATCACCGCGAATTATGGCCTGGGAGAGGTGAGATGACCCAAGATCTGCTGAATTATTAAGCTTAGATTGGATTAATGATAGAAATCCGCAAGTTGTAAAATAAAGTGATTTGGTACACAACTATCAATATCTAGATTCTAGACAAAGCAATTATTAATTGCATGATATTTTCCAAAGGATAGTTTTCAATAATAGGAGTAAACTCCTATTATTGAAAACTATCACGTGTGCAGTTCACAAGCGTTAATAAAAATGAAATCTCTAATGTATGTTTGAGTTGCAAAGCTGCGGATAGATGGCGCTGAGCCCTAGTTACATCGCGCTATCTATTCACGAATTTCTTAAACACGATTCTCAACTGTATTAAATTTATTAACAATACTCATACTCATTGCAAATTAGCTTAAAGAAGTTTTCCTTAAGCTGTCAAATTGGAAATAGCTCTTTAAATAGGTTTATGGCCTCATTGAAAATATTTTTTCTTCTATTTCAGAGCGTCGTATCCGGCGCGGTAGAGCCAGACACATTCATAGTTCATCGCGCATTAGACAACGAACTAGAAATCACCACCATACAGCTAGGCTCCAAAGCCCAAAGAGTGGTCACATCTGGCAACACTGTGGAATTCGAAGACGTACCAGTAGCAGATAGAACGAAGCCGTGTCTGGCTGCTACAGAGGTCTTGAACTTGGCTAAGCTTGGAGTCAGACAGGAGACGTTTTGGGGCGCGGGTCGGGATATCGAATGGGCTATTACTGATGTAAGTAGTGCAACCCGGCATACACGGCATAAACCCAAAATGCTGCAGCTTACTAATTACTAAAAACATAATATCGCCCTTTTTAAGTTTGTTGAAACTATATTATGCAGTTAGTTATGCGGACTATGTTCTATACAATATATTAATTTACCCTGTATTATAATATTAAGTACCTGGGTAACCGAATTTTGCTCGGAGTTCTAGTAGATATATATTTTTTTTTAATCACAAAATTGCACGGTTTCTCAGGTATAAGACCTAGATCGATTTTTTCTTCCCCAAAACACCTTGCATACAAAATATCATGAAAATAATTTTCGAGATTCTGATTATATAATATACAAGAATGGCTCATTTACAATACAAGATAACACCTCCAACTTTAAACTCTATACTTACACTTACAGAACACCATCTACCTGCTGCAAGCGCGGCCCATCACCTCTCTCGAGCGGTGGACAGAGGAGGAACTACTTCATGAGACCGACTTCGCCATCATGTCAGATGATGAGCTGTTGACTTTCGCTAATACTGGAGAGGTATGTTTTGCCAACTTATAGGTAGAGAGGCTGGAGAGCCGCCCCTAAAATATTAAATTATTATTATTTTATATACAAAACTGAGGTCTATATATACAATATAATATATAGACCAGTGCCGATAATTTTTGAAACCAAAAAAAATATATATAAATAGCATGATGAAACCCATTGGAAAAGGAAGATAATATAACAAAAATAAAAGGAAAAAGTGTAAGGGGTGAGTTTTTAATGGTAAAAAACGGCTTATCTCTATTTCCGGCAAAACTACAAGTCCTATGGAAAAAAGTCAAATGGCAAAGTTGTAAGTAATAAAAAGATCTACAACTTTTGTATTTACACTTTTATTTCACATACCCTCAAAATTTATGTGAAAAATTGAAATAACCAAGATTTTCAATCGAAAATGCTGGCTTCAAAATATTAGTTTTTTTTAAATTTCTTCTTTCTAATAATGTAAAAAAAATATACATTTGTATGGTAAATGTTCTTAGAAAATTCAAAGAAAAGATCAGGTAGTAAGGCCCAGACCCGTAGTTCCTAGAATACTATGGAACCCTAAAAAGACTGACTGATTATACTAACGTTTTCTTTTTGAGGAAAAACTCAAAACGTGATCCTTGTAAGGAAGTTTCGGTTTCCATATCCAATGACATAGGAGACTAACGAACAGACAGATCGCTTTATGGTGAGCGATTACCGCCGTAATCGCGGTCAGTGAATTTAAAAAAAAACAAAACATGACGTGTGTAGAATACACATGGCAGCAAAGACTTCAGTGGTTATATACTCAAAGCATGGCAGAAGTGAAACTTCATTCATCATAAATTTGCACACTTAGTTTCTGTGTATTGAGCCTATTTTTAAGTTATGCAAATAGCTTCCGACAGATGGTGTTATATCCAAAATAATATTATATCCACAATCGTGTCGTGACTCGTGACGCGACCTTGAAATTTCGTTCTCAACGCCTCTAAAGAACCGAATTTCGTGACGGCTGACGATTGGCGGTTGTGGCAGCCGCACTCGACTCCTATTGCGTTTTTTCGATGCCTCCTATTTTCCAGACGTTTCCTTATTTTTACTTGTAGGCAGAACATAGCCTGTTACAATTAAATTGTTCTCCAGGTCCTGCCCAAGCCCGTATCTCCTCTTAGCTATGACCTAATCATGGTGCCCATGGAGGTCGGCATGAGTAAACTTGTGAGTAAGAATGGCGACGGCTACGACCCCACGCTCATGTTCACGCACAACCGCTGCATCCTCGTGCTGTATAACGTAAGTAAACGAGGGTACGGATCGCCTGATGGTAAGCAATTACCATCTAAAGAGGTGATATAATTTCTATGCATAAACTTATTTTAAAGTGATCCACTGAAGTAAGTGGAACCGTCTTTTAACCCGACTACAAGGGAAAGCCAATGATTTTGGTAGTCTTAGATGTAGGTACATATGTATGTATGTATGTATGTATTCCACCGTAGCGCTTAAACGAGGTAGTACTGGTCCGATCTTAATGAATGAGGTGTCAATAGATTCATTAATAAATGTCATTGTCAAACAATAGAATGGTTTAATTTTAACGAATTTAATTGTGTAACACCTTCCCAAATATGGCCAAAACATTTTTTTTGGAAATTTGAAACGCATGCACTCCACATTTTTTATAAATACATTTTTATCCTTCTGGAATGATTGCAATCCGTGCCGGCTGAGCTGCAAAGTTTTTAATTGACTGTAAATAAATAAAATGAAATACTTTAAGAAGCTGAGGCAACAAAATAATTATCATCCTCGAAAGCGTATGGACGAGTTTCATTTTAGTGAAGAAACACATGCTCCCGAAGGCTTTGTAATTAGTTTTTAGGGTTCCATACCTCGAAAGGAAAAAACGGAACCTTTATAGGATCACTTTGTTGTCCGTCCGTTTATCTGTCAAGGCCCCTTTTTCTCAGGAATTTATATCAAATACTCAAGTCTACTGTCCCTTGGAACTGTGAAAAAATCAAACTTCTAAGCCAACGCAATCAAAAAATTACAGCCGTTTATGCCGCAAACTTCCAAAAGAGATGTTTAGAAATGTATGACGCTTGGGCCAGCACTATGTACACTATATGTAAATGTAGCTACATAATATGGTAACCGCTTCCTATTATTTATTTTATTTAATTTCACTTATTTTTAATGTACATTTAAATTAACTTTGCCATGGAGAGCAACACAACGTAAAATAAAACATGGCGGATCAGATCAGAATTATCCAAAGAACATTCTTTGACAATGACATGATTCTTGGCAAAGAAAGACGAATGACGTTCAAGAAGACGTCTCTTCCTAAAATTGTTAACTACGTCAAAAGTCATGTCAAAGCAACTGCCATTTCCGACCTAAAATAGGGTTATCACATTAAAAAACATTTCAAAATAATAATTTTTGTACGCATTTTCCCTTCTTCAAATTATTTTTTTTTGTATTTTTAAGAAATTTCCATATTTCTTTCTTATTTATCTATGTGGTGTACATAGAGCTGGCCCAAAATCAAACATCTTTTTTCTGACACTCGCATGTCGCAAGAGAATCAAAACCTATAGGGTACTTCCCGTGAACTCAGAATCTTGAAATTTGGTACAATGCAACGTCTTAGGTATAGCACAGATAAAGGAAAAATTGCGAAAACTGTAAATTTTTAGTTATATCATATAATAAAAATATTGTTAATAATTTTAAACTTACCTACAACCCCTTTCCTTATGAACGCATAAAGGTATTAAATTGAAATTAATATAAAATACTCAGGTCTATAACACCTTTAAGCAGTAACAAAATCACTACATATTTGTACGGAACCCTCGGTGCACGAGTCCCACTCGCACTTGGTCAGTTTTTTGGAAATGTAATATTTTTTTAAGCAGTAATATTGTGTTTATTTTAGTCCCTTTACCGCAAAGTGCCCAAGAAGCTGGACATGAACATACGCATGTTGGAGATGGCTATACACGGCCACACGGTGGCTGACGACGATATCATCAACACAGCTCTGCACAGAAGACAGCCGAAACCGTACGACGGACTAGTCGGGCTCGTCGATATGGTGAAGGTAAAACATAGCATATAGATAGTAGTGATGCAACAGAACTGTGCTTCTGCTTTCGCGTCCGCGGAAGTTCTGCATGTCTTTTCACTTTCGTTCCGTTTCTGGATCCGCAAACTTTACAACTGGACTCTAAACGGAAGCTTACAGCGGGAAGAGAGGTGAAGTGCGGCCGACCAGGCGGCGCGCGGTGGCTGGATTGGACGCGACGGATCAAGCAGGCATACGTGCCAATGATGTACGTAGTACGGTAAACAAACGACAAACATTTTTTTCATAGTATTAACACATCCGCTTCCGCTTCTACTAAGATTTCATTTTGACATCTGTTTCCGTTCTTGCTTCCGTTAAGACACTTCCGTTGCATCACTAATAGATAGATAGATGGACAGATGGATAGATAGATAAAGAAACAGACAGACAATCAAGCAGACAGATATAACCGACGACAGCCGTATTCGTACGAAAAACTAATCAAAGGTAGTCGAGCAGTATGAAACGAAAAAAGGATAGTAATTCACAGTATAATAATTAGAAAAAAAGAAAAATATTGCACGATGTAAGTTCAATCGTTCAGCGTCATCTATCCACAGCACTTGGAACTAATCTCAAGTAATTAGAAGTGACAATTACCACGTCGCGTCTGTACGCCAAGCGACTGTTGCCTCTTTTTATTAATATTATATATCTATGGTTGTGACGTGAGAAACGGTTATATTTATTAACAGAAATATGTTAATTTTCAAAAAAGCTGGTATTGCAAAAAAAAAAAAACGGTTGTAGCTAAATTACCACGTCTATACAGGCCACGCGACTGTTGTGACGTGAGAAACCGTTAACGATAATTATTATCCGGATATTACTAATTGTATGGAAACTTAATTTCTCAAAAATGTGGGTACTGAAAAAAAATCTAATTCCCTGAGGATGTTAAATTCATAGATAAATCATTCAGCGCTCTACGCCCAGCGAGACCAATCATTAGTCTATGGTTAAATTAAAATTCTATTAAAAACATAAATGTGAATCGAGAGCCAAGTTCAATAATATGATATACGAGAGCGGCACTGAAGATTTCGGGAATCAAGGAAGTGACACAACATTACTATTTAAAAATGTATTTATTGCTTTTCGAAGTACTCTCCGCGAAATTTGACACATTTTTCTATACGATGGAATCAATCATTGAAGCAACCATTCCATTCGGAAGTTGGGGTCTCCAAAATTGCCGTTTTGTAGGCGTCCACAGCTTCTTCAGGTGATGAAAATCTCTGACCACGCAATTTATTCTTTATTTTAGGGAAAATATAGAAATCATTAGGGCTTATGTCGGGGCTGTACGGCGGATGGTCTAATAATTCTATGATTTCTTGCTCTAAAAACTCTTTTGTTCTGTGCGCGGTGTGAGAACTCGCATTGTTGTGATAGAGGATGATGCGGCGGTTGCACTTCTCTTTACGGAGTTCAGAAACGACCTGTGGCAAACAAATGTTAGCTTACCATTCTGCATTAACCGTTCTTTGTCCCTCAAGAGGAATAGTCGCAACATGGTCGGTTTTGGAGACAAACGTGGCCACCATTTTTTTTGAAACACTCCGTGAACGAACAATTTTTGTTGGCTTTAACTCATTTTCGAACACCCAAACTCGTGACTGGTTTTTTGTTTCGGGTTCGTACGCGTATATCCGGATTCGTCACCTGATACGATGTTGTATACAGCATTTGAGGATCCTGCGTGGAATCTTTCGAGAGTTCTGACGCACCAAGTAACGCGAGCCGCTTTTTGCTCTTCACAGAGCAAATGCGGTATCCATCGGGAAAACAACTTTTTTACACCTAATTGTTCATGCAAGATTAATTGTATTTGACTCATGCCAATGTCTAAAGTTGCCTGAATTTCGCTGTATATCACATGTCGATCTTCCTCAATCAGCTTACGCACAGCATCAACGTTTTCTTGGGTGACTGCATATTTTGGACGACCTAGACGGGGATCATCACTGAGCTTGACACGTCCACGTTGAAATTCAGCAAACCAGCGATAAATTGTGGTTTTGGCTTCATCACCAAATGCAGAAATCATCCGGTCGACACACTGTTTTTGTGTTAAACCACTTCGAAAGTCATACTAAATCATCGCTCTAGAATTTTCTCGAGTCAATTCCATTTTCTCAACGACTAAACAAGTTTGACAAGACCTTGTGACAAGACCGAGAATCTTTTTTGAAATAAATAAACGGTATTCGATTTTTAAAACCAAGTAGTTTTAAATTAAAAAGATTTTAATATGACAGGAACAGTGGAAATATTCCATTCCCGATACTTTTAGTGCAGCCTATGTATGCTGTACGGGTTGTTGCCAACCGTACATGAATAATTTAAGCACAATAAGCATTTTCTTCGTTTGTCGCAGCGTGTCGTATGCGCGCTTGGAAATTGTATTATATTCATTTTATTAATAAAGTAGTTATCATTCAGCATTCAACCGGAACGGTTTTATTTATCATTCCCGATCGTTCTGACTTATCAAATACTTATCATACATCTTTTATATTATTAATGTACTGGAGGCTGCAGCAGTAGCCCCTACATTATATATTTTTTTTTGGTCCTTCGTAAATTTAAATATTATCATTCATCAGAACTTTTATCAAAACCTATCAGCGAGTGTGTGTAATTTTTTTTTTTTTGAACTTTCGAAGTATTTTATCAAGACTTTTATCATTTAACTTTGCATCAGAACTTTATCATAGTATCAGTTTAGTGACTTTTCGCAAAGTTTTAACTGTGGTGTACTTTGTGCGCGTGTGTGGAGTTTTTTTTGTGAGGTGTTATCATCATTTGGCGGGCCGGGAGGTCTGCTGGTCATCGCTAATCATCAACACGCCGCCGCAGGTTTGCTGTTTCGCATCCCGACCAGAGCTGACTCAAGTAAGATTGTTCCTTTTTTATCATTTTTATATTTCTGATTTATCATAATGGAAGAACTATTCCAACGTCAAAACGAAATTATCAAGACGGTTAATGGTATCAAAACAAATTTCGGGAAGGATTCCGCGAGTAGAAAAACTCCAGAATATATTCAAAGGAGAATTGACACGCTTGAGGAGTTGTGGGTAGAATTCGAGCAGAATCACGAGCTTTTGTTAGGGAGCGCAGACAAAACTAATCCATATTTCAAGGAAAATTACTTTGAAAAATTGGAAGATCTTTACCATACCCTTAAGCACACGCTGTTATCCTATCAGCCTAAAGAAGATAAAGCTACGGTGGCTCCACCTGAAAGGATTCAGGAATCATTATCAAAACAGCGCACTAATTTTAGAGCATTGAGCCGCTTAATCAACAGCATCAAAATAGAAGAAATTACAGAGAAGTGGGAAATCGAAGATGAGCTCCGAAACCTGAAGAGTCGGTGGAATATCATTGACACGCAGCATCTAGAACTAGATGACTTCCTACGAGGTGCAGATTTAGAATATGAAGAAGAATATAGCACGTACGAGAAGGAATATAAAGATATCAAACGAGCACTCCATCGAAAATTATCATCCACGGCTCATACGCAGCAATCAACTCCGCAGCTGGAGATACCTATCTTCACCGGTAAATACTCTCAGTGGCCTACCTTCTATGATTTGTTCAGTGAAGCTATACACAATAATAGCTCGCTGACCAACGCGCAAAAAATGCAGCATCTAAAAGGTAAGGTAAGAGGAGAAGCTGAACGACTGATCCAACACCTGCATATATCATCAGAAAATTATACAACAGCCTGGGATATTTTAGTTCATAGGTATGACAATAAGCAATTACTATTTACTAATCAAATTGAGACACTACTTAATCAACCCAGCCTTCAGAAGCAGTCGGCCTATGAAATCAAAAAATTACACGACACGTCTGTCGAGTGCATCCACGCTATTCACAACCTGGGGGTGGACACAAACACCTGGGATCCCTTGTTGGTACACTTACTATCAAAAAAGCTGGACTTCGAAACTTTGAAGGATTACAAGGAAGCAAGGAAGTCGCCGCGAGATCTGCCAGAATTAGCAGAATTTATCACATTTTTAGAATCGAAATTTACTGCGTTGGAACCGATTCATAAGAAGGAGCGGGATATTTTGCCATCGACATCAAAGCATGTAACCAACCCAAGGCCATCATTATCATCATATCATCCTGCAAGAAATTTTAATCGCGAAAAGTATCAGGGCAAAACTTATCATACACGTCCCACAAAATGTCCATTATGTTATTTTAATCATGATTTATTCCAATGCAGGAGATTCAGTAACATGACACCAGCTTTAAAGTTAAAAACAGTTGTGAAATATCAAGTTTGCAGGAACTGTTTGTATAAGCATTATGAAAACCCGTGTATGTCGAGCAAACGTTGCAAAGAATGTCAGGGTGACCATAATTCCCTATTGCACGAGGCTTTTGTAAATAATTCTAGTTCTAATTCCAAATTAGTTCGTCCTGAAAATTATCAAAATGACACCAAGCAAAGTACTAAGCAGCATAACGTTAATTTTGTCGCCGGAGAAGATGAAGAAATTTTGTTGACTACGGTTTTATTAAAGGTTATATCAGCTGATGGCTCTCCTATCACTCTTCGAGCGCTTTTAGATCAGGGGTCTCAAATTTCTTTGGTATCAGAAAATGCGGCACAGATGTTAGGACTCCGACGACATAAGTATCATGCATCTATTTCGGGTATAGGCTACGGATCAAAGCAGAGTAAAGGATTGGTAGATATTGAATGTCACTCCATCTACGGTGACTTTAGTTTTACGACTCAAGCTATGGTCATATCACGAGTTATCAATAACCTGCCGAATATTTCTTTTATCAAAAAATCATGGTCACACTTGCAGCATGTGAACTTAGCAGATCCAGATTATAATATTTCGCGCCCTATTGATTTATTATTAGATGCCAGCGTATATTCCCAAATTTTGATGAGTGGACTTATCAAGGGGCCTCCTCAGGCTCCTATTGCACAGCAGACTAGACTAGGCTGGATTTTATCGGGTAATGTTAGGACATTTAACTGCCACGTGGTCCTTAATAATATATCAGATTTATCAAAGTATTGGGAGATGGAGGAGATCTCTACACAAAATTCATCATCACTATCAGCCGGTGAACAGTTTTGTGAAGACTTATATACTTCTACTACAAAACGCCTGGACAACGGCATGTATGAAGTATGTCTTCCTATGAAACCAAATTTTGAGGAAAAACTTGGTTTATCACGTCCGAAAGCAGTTGCTCAATTTTATCAGTTGGAGCGGAAAATGGCTCGTAATCAAGCATTTTCGGACAGCTACAAAAACTTCATGAAAGAATATAAAGAACTAGGAGACATGGTACCATATACCAAGTCTAGTGAGGGTCCATCATATTATTTTCCCCATCACGGTGTACTCAATTTAAACTCCACTTCTACCAAATTGAGGGTGGTCTTTAATGGCTCATCCAAGACATCATCAGGTCTGAGTTTGAATGACGTGATGGAGCAAGGCCCAAATTTACAAGCCGACCTGCAGGCTCTTATCATATCTTGGTGCCAATATCAATATGTGATGACATCGGATGTAGAGAAGATGTTTAGAAGAATCCTTGTCCAAGCATGTCACCAAGATCTTCAGTCAGTGGTCTGGAGAAGCTCTTGTAACGCTCCACTTCAAAATTATCGACTAACCACTGTGACGTACGGCACTAAGGCAGCACCATTCCTGGCAATGAGGACGTTGAAGCAGCTGGCCATGGATGATGGTGAAAAGTATCCCTTAGGTGCCTTGGCCTTGAAAAATAGGTACTATATGGATGATTATTTGGGAGGCTGTAACGATCTAGAAACAGCGAAAGAAACCCAGAAGCAATTGATAAACATCTTACGCGGAGCTGGTATGAACCTACGCAAATGGTCAAGCAACGAAAAACAGCTTCTACAGGACTTGCCATGCGATCAATTAAATAATCCGTATGAATTCCGTTGCTCAGAATCCCGTAAAACCTTAGGCCTTAAGTGGAACCCATCATCAGATACATTTACATACGACTATCAATTTGAATCGGAGCCTAAACATCATACTAAGCGGGAATTGTTATCAGATATTTCGAAGTTGTTTGACCCGATTGGTTGGATATCACCTTTATCAATTAGGGCTAAGTTGTTGTTTCAAAAAGCATGGGTTACAGTGGAGTCATGGGATGAAAAATTATCATGTAATATCATTCAAGAGTGGACAGAATTACGAACAGATTTTAAAAATATCAACAACATTAAAATCCCACGATGCATCGGTAACCTTCAACATACGTATCATATACACGGATTTAGCGACGCATCAGCGAAAGCATATGCCTGCGCCATGTATTGTGTCGCAACAGACTATAAGGGCGAGCGCACATCGCACTTGATAGCTGCTAAAACTAAGTTAGCGCCTCTTAGCAAGAAATTGTCGCTACCTCGACTTGAATTATCAGGTGCATTACTTTTATCACAGCTTATCAATAAAATCAAAATCACACTGCCGAGCACAAATGTTAAAATTTACGCATGGACGGATTCGATGATAGTTTTAGGGTGGATTCATGGTGAGCAATCAAGGTGGAAGCAGTTTGTTGCGAACAGGGTGCAGCAAATTAAAGAAATTGTACCTTCGTCGAACTGGAATTACGTGCAATCAGAATCAAATCCAGCAGATTGTGCCACGAGAGGAGTATCAGTTAAGAAGTTGGCAGACCTTCGTTTGTGGTGGGAAGGGCCAGAATGGCTTTCCACTTTCGAGTCTGACCAAATCACTCAACGCCCATATGCAGAACCTGACTTAGAAATAAAAAATATCACTCGCAGTGTGAACACAGCCTTACATTGTCATAAGGTACAATTTATATTAGAATTATTAAACAATCACAGCTCTGTTACTTTTATTGTAAGAACAGTAGCATGGGTGTTACGTTTCATCACTCGAACTCGGAAACAATCCGACACAGCAAAATCGTTGACACTCGTGGAAATTAACCATGCTTATAATATTATCATTAAAACTATTCAAGCTATAGATTTTAGCGAAGATTTATCATTTATCAGATCAAAAAAGCATGTCCATCGAAATAGTAAGCTATCATGTTTAAATCCTTTTATTGACGAAAATGGAATATTGAGAGTTGGCGGTCGATTGAAAAACTCACATATAAGTTGGACCGCGAAGCACCCTATCATACTAAGTAGTCATAGTAGATTTACTTCTCTTATCATTTATCAAGCACATATCACTACGCTACATGGTGGAGCACGGCTTACACTAGCTTATATTAGGAATAATTATTGGATTATCAGCGGAATGTCTACTGTTAAGAGGGAGTTAAGGCGCTGTGTTAAATGTCGTCGATTTAGTCAATACAGGTATCAACCAATTATGGCAGACTTACCTCAACCTAGAGTGGTTCCTTCTAGACCTTTTACGCATAGTGGTGTTGACTTCACCGGGCATGTTGACCTGAAATTAATTAAAGGCCGAGGCGTACGAACGACCAAAGGCTACATTGCGGTTTTCATCTGTTTATCAACGAAAGCAGTTCATCTAGAGTTGGTATCAGATTTGAGCACACAATGTTTTCTAGCTGCGTTTCGAAGATTTTGTTCACGGCGTGGAGTTCCATCCCACGTCTATAGTGACAACGGAACCAATTTTATAGGCGCTAGCAAACTTCTTAAAAAGGAATATCAAGAGATTGTAGCTACCATCAACCAGGATTTCTTTGACAACATTGCTGAAATGAAGGTAGAGTGGCACTTTAATGCTCCTTCTCATCCTCATGCTGGAGGCTTGTGGGAAGCGGCTGTAAAAAGCTTAAAGTTTCATATCAAGCGAGTTATCGGCGAGCAGAAACTCACATACGAGGAGTTTATTACCGTGCTACATCAAGTGGAGGCCTGCTTGAACTCGAGGCCACTCTGCGCTCTGACTGAAAACCCAGAGGATCCTGTTTTAACTCCGGGACATTTTTTGATTGGTGGTCCGATACTCACCAAACCTCAAACAGAACCTGAGTCCATATGTTTATCAAAGAGATGGCAGCTGGTTCAGTCTATCAATAAGCAATTTTGGAAATGTTGGTCGTCAGATTATTTGCAGCAGCTGCAGGTTAGATCTAAATGGAAAAAGGAAGGAAAAAATATTAGTATTAATGATATTGTATTAATTAAGGATGAAAACTTACCTCCTGGTAAATGGGCCATGGGCCGGGTGCAAGAGCTACACCCCGGTAGAGATGGACAGGTCAGAGTAGTATCACTGAAAACTAAAAATAATATCATAAAAAAGCCAGTTATCAAATTAGTACCTTTATTACCTGGGGAGCTAGAAGACCAGGCATCAGCATCTATCAGTCAGGAGATACCTTCTGCTCCAGAGTCAAGCCGCACGAGATCTCGTCGTCCGCGTCGTATCAATTTGAAAAACTTTTTCATGACTTTTTTCTTGTTCCTATCATTATTTTTATCACCGAGCTTGCAACAAGCTCAGAAGGATTTTATTATCACGCCTGTAAATAATAATCAAAGTATTTATTTTGACAAAATCGCGGACCTGCAACATATCAGAGACGAATGGACTCTTGTTATTTATTATAACATGTCTACATATTGGCAAAGCTTTGAAAACATTAAAAAATATGTTGCGCACATAGAGGAGAGTGGTTCATCAAAAGATTATCAAGCCGTCACCTTGCAACTAGGACATGAGCTTAGTGAGATAGATCACTATAATCAGCTGCTGAAAAATCAATTGAACAGAAGACGGAAGAGAGGATTAATTAATGGCATTGGTTACATTGCTAATTCCTTATTTGGTGTCCTAGATGAAAGGTTCGCCACGCAGTATCAGCAAGACATCGAGCGCATTCAGCAAAATGAGAACCATTTACATACTCTTCTACGCAATCAAACACTTGTGATAGAGGCAGAGTATAATATATTGAAAAGGCACGAGAATATCATGCAGAAACAATTTACTCTTATCGAAAATCATATAAAGGATTTAGCTGCCGAAGTATATCAAGCTAAGCAGTATTCGTCACGTTCTACTTATATCACTTTTTCGTCCTTGGCTGCCCACATTATCATATCCAACCTTAGACGTATTCAAGAAACCCTAATTAGCACTCTCACTGATATTAGTCAAGGTCATATCAATACGAACTTTTTATCACCGGAACAGCTGCAAAATCAAATTAATACAATATCAGGTCGCTTACAAAGGGAACTCGTGCTACCGACGGACGGGTCCAATATCATTCAGCTGTATAAGCTATTGAGAGTTTCTGCGAGAGTTACGGATAAATTTCTTATTGCTGAAGTAAAGATTCCTATATTAAACAATGAAATTTTTGAACTCGACAAGATCATAAGCATACCTAAGAAGAAAAATCAGAAATATTATCAGTTAATTTCGAAATTTCCTTATATTGGATTTAATATCAACAAGGATTCGATCGTATTTTTATCACACTTAGATCTTCAATCGTGTCGTCATTTATCAGCAAAGAAAGTTTTATGCTTTCTTAATAGCCCTGTTTATACTACGAAGATTAAACAATCAATTTGTGATGTCAACATAGTGGACGGTGGCACTGACCTACCGCTATGCAAGTCGGAACTATCCAGTTGCAAAGAGAGCTGGATTAAGTTACACGCAGATAACGAGTGGCTGTACACCTGTTGCGAACAATGTAGTGTCCGGCTGATTTGCCCAGCTGGGATTACGTCACAGGTACTGATAGGCAGCGGAGTCATTCGCTTAGGTCCGATGTGCATTATGAAGGGTAATGATTTTACAATATATTCTCATAACTACTATAGCAACAGATTGGATATCAACCAAAAGCTCGAAATACCCCAGTCCTCCGTCTTAAATAATATCATGAATACTTCATCTATTGACATACCGAAATTTGAAAATTATGAAAGTGAATGGGAAGTTTTAAAGACGGAAATATCAGAAATTAAGGAACAATCTAGTAGCGAGTTGCGAGTGCATGATGTTCATCATTACGCTCTGGGGTACGTCATAGTCAGCTTATTTGTTATCATCGGCGGTGTCGTGTTGTTCCGATGGCTTCGTCGGAGGCGCCAGCTGGCGGGCGGGGAGGCGTCCCGCGGCACGCGCGACACGGCCGCCGCCGCCGCCCCCGCCCCCGCCGCTGGCTCAGGGGTCCAGCGCAGTGTTAGTGTTAGTGGTGTGCATGTGAATGTAACGGATAAAAAGGCAATTAAGGAAGTGTTTTCGAGTGTCCCTAATATTCAAAAGGTGTCTAGTGAAATCAGCCAATCAGTGTTGAGTCTCGATAAAAGCACTTCCCCTATGTTTAGTCGTTCCGTTCGATTAAGTGCATTGAATGACTAGAAACATTAAAATATTAGTTTATGAAATAATTTTAGGTTACAGACATTTATATTTTTGTTTTTATATACCAATTACCTATATACAACATTTTTACCTATCACTTTTTGTATTGTGTATTTTTACATTTTGATATTTTTGTATCAAGTAATTTTTGACTTTTATATATCAATTGATTTAATTATCATCATTGTAATATCATATAGTTTACCAACTGAATCAATCTCGTCTCTCTTTCGGGGGGCGCAGGATGTACGGGTTGTTGCCAACCGTACATGAATAATTTAAGCACAATAAGCATTTTCTTCGTTTGTCGCAGCGTGTCGTATGCGCGCTTGGAAATTGTATTATATTCATTTTATTAATAAAGTAGTTATCATTCAGCATTCAACCGGAACGGTTTTATTTATCATTCCCGATCGTTCTGACTTATCAAATACTTATCATACATCTTTTATATTATTAATGTACTGGAGGCTGCAGCAGTAGCCCCTACATATGCCTTGGTTGTTGACTTCACCGATAAAATAAGTGAGATCTAAATGGGTGCCAAATTCAATTTTCAATCCTGAAATTTATTTATAACAACATAAAATATCATTTCTTCTTATAGTTTAGGATAATATACTGTAGCCTAAGGTCTGATTTGGCTAGTTTTCATATACGAATTATATTATAGCCTCGCATGTACTAAACCTGTTACTTGTAGGTTCTTATTTTATTATTCCGAAAATTTGGCTTGCTGGTAGAAACTAGCCATTGAACATAATAATTCGAATATAAGGCTAGGCTACCTCAGGCTACGATATATTATCCTAACTTGTAAGAAGAAATTATATTTTATATTCTTACTAGCTTTTGCCCGCGGCTCCGCCCGCGAGAAATGGGGTTTTTTGGCCACTTACGACTGTACTCTAAGTTAAATCTGTATCTTCCTTATCTTACGTTCTCTCTTTAATTACTAATTGTTTGTCCGAAGCACCATCATACCATATTTCATTTCAATGGTTTAAACACTTAAGCCATGAAAGACATTAAAAAAATATACACAATAGTACATTATCCCTCGGGAACAATATTATATATCTTTTTGGGATAAAAAGTAAAAATACACAAAAAAGTATGAAATAAAACTTAATCTCTAAATAATTCCCCTTTCAAATTCGGCTAAAATTTTTACTATTTCTCTACTCAATCTTATTAATTTTGAAATCGATACCAGCCCAAACAATATTCTACAATATTTTATAGAACTTACGTTCATATTTGCTGGTACCGACTTCAAAATTAATAAGATTGAGTAGAGAAATAGTAAAAATTTTAGCAGAATTTGAAAGGGGAATTATTTAGATATTAAGTTTTATTTCATACTTTTTTGTGTATTTTTACTTTGGAAGTCGGTTTAATTTTTTGTTTAAAAATAATAATTTCACCCTTTTTAGAGATATATTTTCTTAAGTTATTATTAATACGTCTTAAGAACGTCTAAACTAAACGATCGAATGTATAATTGAATACGCGCCAAGCTTCCATAAAATATTGCTATTAAGATGATGATGATTACTGTAAGTTATAAAGTGGCATATGCTTGCAGTTCATTAAACAATACCGAAATTTCCAAACGCATATCTTTAAAGACTGAGGAGTTCTGTACAGTGCTTTTGGATCCAGGGTATATCTTGGTACAATATCTTATTTTTTGGTAGCATATGCTTGTGTTACTTCAGTAAAAGTCAAAATCACTATATGTGTGGATATAAATTTCGAGGAGTTCCCTCGATTCCTCATGGATCGCATCATCAGGTTCCCACTTTAGTGACTAAAGGACCAATTTCGAACTAAACCTTTTACAACAACAAAAGAATTTTGCAAATAGGTCCATAAACGGCAGAGTAATGTTCAAAGATATCCGTGTTAGTGTAAAATACTATGAGAAATACCTTTTATATCATCATAATCTGATGATGTATGGTGTGATAGTAGTGATGATGATGATGATTACTCTAACTGACATATGCTTGCAGTTCTTTAAACAACGCCGAAATTCCCAAACTTGTATCTATAAGGAGCCAGGAGTTCTGTTCTGTACTTTTGGATCCAGGGTATGCCTTGGAGCAAAATCTTACTTTTTGGTAGCATATACTTGAACTACTTCAGAAAAAGTCAAAATCACCATACGTGTCCATATAAATTTCGAGGAGTTCCCTCGATTCCTCATGGATCCCATCATCAGGTCACCACTTTGATATCAAAAGGACCAATTTGGGATTACACCCTATACATCACAGAAAAAACTATGAAAATCGGTCCACAGGCGGCGGAGTAATCGTTGAACATACAAAAAAAAAATAACCGCCTCCTTTTTTGGGAAGTCGGTTAAAAAGTACACTGCGCGTTTGTCCAAAGCATAAACCACTGCCATACCAAATTTCATTCAAATCAATTCAACCGTTTAGCAGTAAAAGACAAAGTACACATTATATAAATACATTATCCCACGGGAACACCGCAAATTTTTGGGACAAAAAGTATCCTATGTCCTTTCCCAGGACTCAAAGTATCTCTGTACCAAATTTCATTAAAATCGGTTCAGCGGTTAAAGCGTGAAGAGGTAACAGACAGACAGACAGACAGACAGACAGACACACTTTCGCATTTATAATATTAAGTATGGATACGTCTTAAGAACGTCTAAACTAAACGATCGAATGTATAATTGAATACGCGCCAAGCTTCCATAAAATATTGCTATTAAGATGATGATGATGATTACTGTAAGTTATAAAGTGGCATATGCTTGCAGTTCATTAAACAATACCGAAATTTCCAAACGCATATCTTTAAAGACTGAGGAGTTCTGTACAGTGCTTTTGGATCCAGGGTATATCTTGGTACAATATCTTATTTTTTGGTAGCATATGCTTGTGTTACTTCAGTAAAAGTCAAAATCACTATATGTGTGGATATAAATTTCGAGGAGTTCCCTCGATTCCTCATGGATCGCATCATCAGGTTCCCACTTTAGTGACTAAAGGACCAATTTCGAACTAAACCCTTTACAACAACAAAAGAATTTTGCAAATAGGTCCATAAACGGCAGAGTAATGTTCAAAGATATCCGTGTTAGTGTAAAATACTATGAGAAATACCTTTTATATCATCATAATCTGATGATGTATGGTGTGATAGTAGTGATGATGATGATGATTACTCTAACTGACATATGCTTGCAGTTCTTTAAACAACGCCGAAATTCCCAAACTTGTATCTATAAGGAGCCAGGAGTTCTGTTCTGTACTTTTGGATCCAGGGTATGCCTTGGAGCAAAATCTTACTTTTTGGTAGCATATACTTGAACTACTTCAGAAAAAGTCAAAATCACCATACGTGTCCATATAAATTTCGAGGAGTTCCCTCGATTCCTCATGGATCCCATCATCAGGTCACCACTTTGATATCAAAAGGACCAATTTGGGATTACACCCTATACATCACAGAAAAAACTATGAAAATCGGTCCACAGGCGGCGGAGTAATCGTTGAACATACAAAAAAAAAATAACCGCCTCCTTTTTTGGGAAGTCGGTTAAAAAGTACACTGCGCGTTTGTCCAAAGCATAAACCACTGCCATACCAAATTTCATTCAAATCAATTCAACCGTTTAGCAGTAAAAGACAAAGTACACATAATATAAATACATTATCCCACGGGAACACCGCAAATTTTTGGGACAAAAAGTATCCTATGTCCTTTCCCAGGACTCAAAGTATCTCTGTACCAAATTTCATTAAAATCGGTTCAGCGGTTAAAGCGTGAAGAGGTAACAGACAGACAGACAGACAGACAGACAGACAGACAGACACACTTTCGCATTTATAATATTAGTATGGATAAATAAATTTCAGGACTGACCATTGAACTTGGCTCTCGATTCACATTTATGTTTTTGATAGGATATCATTACTTTTTGTACATCAATTATTAGTAGGTACTTATTTATAACAAAATGAATACCAAAGTTAATTGTTCCTAATAGAATCAATTAAGTGAAAAATTATAATAAAATATACCAGTTTCTGATTTATTCCTTTGTATTTTCTTTGTAAACCACCCAGAAGTAGGAGCCCCGCGTAGCGGTGCTCCGTCGACTCATAATTGAAGCCAGTTGTTATTGAGGGCCATTGGGTTCTAGGTAGAATTGAGGATGGATCTGAAGATTTGAGGTTGGAAGTGTGTCCAGACAATATTCGCTCTGCTGAGGTTTTGGTGTCACTTATATTAAAGAATGTGGAAATTCAAAATTGGCACCACAATCCACACTGATTTTTGGAAAGCATATGATTGCTTGTTAGAACATACACAAAAAAGTCAACCAGTCGGATCGTGACAACCCATTCATAGCTGAAGATGGGACTTATACTCAACGAATTGAGTCCCAGTGAAGGGCCGTTAAAATATATTTAAGAAGGACAATTTTAATAACACAGAAAATTGTGCAGATGTTATTTTTGAATATTTGTGGCGGCGAAATAACATAAAATACAGGAAAGATCCATTCGTGGAATTAATAAAAGCTATAAAACATGTTTATAAAGTGGAATAAACAATTTTTGTACAGATTTCTGTTTTTTCTTTTTTCTAAGGAAATCAAGTATTTCCGGCGGGTGAAAATGGTGAGGGGGGAATCCAACCCCCTCCCCCCTCCCCCAACCACTTGCAACCCCTTAAAATGGCGACGTATTTTAAAATTTTTACCCATTTTTTTTTCCAAGACAACAGGCAAACAGCGATTGACATACCAGTCTGCAGTAACTGCCCTTCCATCTTCTAGCACAACTGTCGCGAAATGACCTTTCCGACCAAAAAATGAGGCAATCATCTTTTTTCCTTGACTTCTTCCTTTCTTTACCTTAGTTGGCCGATCCTCGAAAGGAAACACCCACTGAGCTGATTGTCTTTTGGTTTCGGGTTCATAGCAATATATCCAGCTTTCATCACCTGTGACGATATCAAATACAGCATTTGAGTCACCGCCGTTGAACTTATCTAACATTTGGCGACACCAGTCCATGCGAAGGTGTTTCTGGTCGTCGTTTAAAGTATGGGGAATCCATCTGGTACAAAGCTTCCTGACGCCTAAATGTTTGTGTAATATTTTTTGAACTTGACTCATACCAATGCCTAGGCTTGCCCGTATCTGCTGATAGATTGTACTCTTATCTTCCTCTATCATGCGTCGCACAGCACAGATGTTATCCTCAGAAGTTGCTGTTAAAGGATGTCCCTCACGCGGATCATCATTGAGATTGCTACGTCCACGCTTAAACTCGTAAAACCACTTATAAATAGTGGCACGAGATGGGGCTTCATTAAGAAATGCTAATCGAAGCCTATCATAGCTTTATTGTTGAGTAAGCCCACAACGAAAGTCATAATAAATCATTGACCGAAAATTTTCTCGCGTAAGGTTCATTTTCACGTGTAACAAGAGTTTTAGATTTGTCGCCTATTCACAAAAACAAATGACAAATGGATGCAATATACTACATTAGGTTACCAAAGAGTTCTAAAATTGAAATTCAAAAAAGTTTTCATTAGCAATGTTTGTAACTGGCCTGTTCTAAACATTTTCATTGTTACCCACGCAAGGGCGGATCCAGCTTTGGCCTCAGGAGTGGGTCACATCATGGGCGTAGCCAGGTTTTAGTTTCGGGGGGGAGTTCAAGAAAATAAAACGACCACAAGTACATTAAATAATCAGGGCCGTCTTTAACCTATAAGTGGCCCTGGGTACATTGGTCTTTTTTTTGTTACCTGTTTAAACTTTAAACCCTGAAAGACTGTGTATTTCGGAAAAATACAAAAACGAGCGAGCGAGCGAAGCGAACGAGCAAATTTTCCTATTTTACAGGTTACGTTCAACTTATAAAATACCATAATATCAACGCGACGGATTTGAACCGTCTCGAGTGCCAACGTCCTTAACACTGAACCACAGAGGTCGTTAAATGTTAAATAAACCAATGTAACTTTTTTACAGGTACTTTTCCAATCAAAGCGAGCTATGAACAACATGATCCGAGACGTGAACATCATGAGTGTTGACATGTCCAGTGACGATCCCCTGAAACTGTTGGACGCGATCATCGCCACAGACACTCAGATCACCAAGTGCTTCCATAACCACGGGGTGACCACTACGGGAAGTACCTTCACGCAGTTCCTGGCAATGAGTATTCTGTTGGAAGGCAGATCAGGTACAAACAGCATATCCCACTAAGAATACATCACACTCTGATTTATAGTATTAGTAAAATGAAAGAAAATTAAAAAAATTAAGTAACCCCCGAACTGTCAATCAGTGAGTGAGCTGATAATGATGAATAATTATAGTTGAGATTACTCTTGATCATGTCATTTTTCACATATACATACAGACAGGTACGTCAGACTTATAACACCCCTGTGTTTGAATCATCGGGGGCTATACGTCATTCGGTCAGCTAAAACGTCATTCAGTCTATCTGTAGACTGAATGACGTTTGAACAGTTGCCGCGGTGTAGACAAATTTGATATTTTTATTTATTTCATTCGGGAAACCAACATGGAGCCAATAAGAGATTTCCATTGATAGTTAACAAGATAAATAAAATACAGGTTCGATGAACGTGAGTTATGAGATAGTAGCAAAAATATACAGCATGGGCATTGGGCACAGACTGAGTAGGTACTTATATATTCATATTTAGAGTCGTTTGTGATCTATCCAAGGCTTTCGACTGTGTCGAGCATGCTACGTTGGTCAGAAAATTATACCATTATGGTATAAGACACGGCACTTAAACTTTTAGAGTCTTATCTTAAAAATAGAACGCAGAGAGTAGAAGTTAATTGTACAAGGTCTACTGGGACCAAAATAGAACTAGGTGGGCCACAAGGGTCAATTTTAGGCCCATTTCTTTTCATCATCTATATAAATGACCTTCCTTATCTAGTTAAAGATAAGCATGAGATAGTACTCTCTGCCGATGACACTTCACTAATTTTTTATGTGAAGCGACGACAGTCAAATTATGACGAGGTAAATAGTGCTCTCTCAAAAATGGTACATTGGTTTAATGTTAATAATTTACTTTTAAATTCAAATAAAACAAAATGTTTAAAGTTTAGCCTCCCAAATGTTAGGCAGGCACAAACCAATATACTATTAAATGATGAGAAAATGAACTTAGTGGACACCACTGTATTTCTAGGAATAACACTAGATTGTAAATTACAGTGGGGTCCCCATATTGCAAATCTGGCAGATAACCTCAGTTCTGCAGCATATGCAGTCAAAAAAATTAGAGAAATTACCGATGAGGATACAGCGCGGCTAGTTTATTTTAGTTATTTTCATAGTATAATGTCATATGGCATCCTTCTATGGGGAATCGCTGCGGACATTAATACAATATTTGTGCTACAGAAGCGAGCTATACGTTCTATTTATAAGATGTCTTGAGAAAAAAGAAAGAAAAGTGACACACATTGTAGGAATACTAGAAATAGGAACAAGTTAGAAATACCAGTGATCAGACTTAGTAAAGTAAGTAAATCTTTTAAAGGTCAATGTATACGCCTTTACAATAGAATCCCAGAAAACGTTCAAAATCTTTCCATTAATGAATTTAAAAAGCTGTTAAAGAACGTTTGTGTGCTAAAGCTTATTATAAAGTCAGTGATTTCATTAACTTGCACACCTTAGGAATAAGATGACCCCATGCAAGGCTGCTTTTATGTACTTAAGTATATTCTATGTACTTATGACTAATGTTATATAGATTAAGTTACAACATTGTAAAAATATTTTTTCATCTTTTTGCTAAAAGGTGGCCCCGTGCGAGTTTCTTACGCCGGTTCTTCTCGCCGGGCTAGTTTCCGAACCGGTGGTAGGCATCATGTAGGACAGTTCTATAAGCGTTATATTATAACCTACATGGAAATAAAAAAATTGAGTTTGAGTTTGAGTTTATAACTAATATATTATGTACTTAATAAAAATAATAGTATTAAACAGTATACTAATATAAGTCATTAAGCCCAATTTTTTTTATTAAACTCAGATCTTGCCTTAGCAGCCCTTGTAGCAAACGGATTTAAGTCTAGTTCCTTACATAATGCATTAAAGTTATTACTTGTTATTAATTTTCTCTTAGAGAGGGAATCATAACGACAATGACGTCACATGTCTGTCCGCGTCGTATTATTTACTTCTTTCTGTTACAGACTTCACTCCAGTAGAGTGCAACGAAATCAGCACGCTGCTTAGTTCCGGTGACGTATTGTCTGCGGAGGTACCGAACATTCTAGCGAGGATTGCCAGAAAGATCGATGGGTTTGGACGACTCGAGGAGTTCAGAAAACAGGATCCTAAAAACGCCATGGACTGGCTGAAATATAATCTGCCGCCGATTTATGACGATGTCAAGCAGTTTTTGGACGTTCATGGCCATAGAGCTATAATGGAAGTGAGTTAACAAATAATTTCGTACATAGTCTCTACTATAATATTATGATCTTATGTATAGACGTTTAGGCAGAAAGAAAATGTTGTATCTACTCGAGAAAAAAAGTCTTCCTTTATATGGGCGAGTTTGCGTTGAGCGGAGATTCACTTATTATGAGATGATTTTTTACTTTGAGTATGATAATAATTTTTTTGCCTAAATGTATGATTAGTAGATCATATTACCAAAACATCCGTAGTTAATTTTACCAAACCTTATACTTATTATATAAGGTTTGGTACAATAAATTGCGGATACTTCGGGCATATGATCTACTGCGTATGTAAAGACGTTTGAGTAGAAAAATAATAGTTGGAGGAGACAGTTATGGGTATGCTTTCAAAACGAGGACATAAAACCATTGGTAACTTTTTAGCGGTGAACGCGCAAACCTGTGCCTTAGAGGGGTTGAATTGGACTAAATTAAGTCTACCACATTCAGAGACCGTCTCCAATGAAATCTCAATTTGAGAGACAAGTTCGTTTCGACTCTCAATGACGTTTTGCCGAGAGATGTTCGGGCGGCCGGTATATAAGGCATCACCCGTACTGTCATCTGCATAGCAATGAATGCCATTGGTTTGTAACATATCATTGATATGCAGTATGAACAGGATAGGCGATAGTACACATCCTTGTGGGACACCAGCATCAACAGACAGAGTATCCGAGCATTCACCGTCGACTACGACCCTTATGCTTCTGTCTGCTAAGAAACTCGTGAAACACTTGCATAATTTTTCGGGGAGTCTATAGAAAGGAAGCTTCGAAATAAGCGCTTTGTGCCAAACCCGATCAAAGGCTTTCGCTATGTCCAAACTTACAGCCAATGCCTCTCCCTTAGACTCGATCGCCTGTGCCTAACGATGAGTTAAGTACGTCAGCAGATCACTAGCCTAGCGACTTTTACGGAAACTGTACTGTTGTTTGTCACCTAGCAACTGCTGAACGTCTAAGTATCGAAGGAGCTGACTATTAATAATGGACTCCATTATCTTCGAGAAGAGGGAGGTTATAGCTATTGGTCTGTAGTTGTAAGGATTGGAGCGATCACCTTTTTTAGGGAATTTTCAAAACCCTCATTTAAAACAATTTGCAGTGCGATCTGTTAACGAAGCCGTGGGTGCTCGTACCGGAGGAGTTCATGAATGTCCTGATGCACGTGCGCGCGGTGAAGGAGGAGCCCAAGGTCACCAGATCCAACGACGAGATCATCAACTCGCTCAAAACACCACAGAAATCTAGCACGCGGTAAGAAAGTATTAATAAACGTTAAAAGTAGCTATAACCATCTGGGGGCACGGCAGTGCACCCGCCAAGTCGAGCGCGAAGCAAACACTGCCGTACCATCCTTTACTGGAACCATTTCGCCGCATTTTCAGGCCCCTATTTGAGAACCTCTGGATAAGACCAGAACGCAGAAATTTTCGTCATCCAGTAAGCTATAATCACATACTTAAAATCCAAAATTTCAAGTCTGTAGGTCATTTAGTTCCGAAGTTAAGCGAAAGCAAAGTTTCGCATTTACGACACTCACTCACTCACTCACTCACTTATACACTCACTCATGATCATCAAAATAGAACTAGTACTTCCCATAAACTCAGAGAGCTGAAATTTGGTACAGAGTTAGTGTTTAATGGCCACATAAAGGGAAAACTATAAAAACTAGGATAATCGATCTGGGGGCACGGCAGTGCCCCCGCCAAGTCAAGCGCGAAGCAAACACTGCCGTACCATTATTTACGGGAACCATTTCGCCGCATTTTCAGGCCTCTATTTGAGAACCTCTGGATAAGACCAGAACGTCGATCTGGGGGCACGGCAGTGCCCTCGCCAAGTCGAGCGCGAAGCAAACACTGACGTACCATTATTTACTGGAACCATTTCGCCGCATTTTCAGGCCCCTATTTGAGAACCTCTGGATAAGACTAGAACGCAGAAATTTTCGTCATCCAGTAAAGTATAATCACATACTTAAAATCCAAAATTTTAAGTCTGTAGGTCATTTCGTTCCGAAGTTAAACGAAAGCAAAGTTTCGCATTTATGACACTCACCCAGTCACTCACTCATGATCATCAGAATAGAACTAGTACTTCCCATAAACTCAGAGAGCTGAAATTTGGTACAGAGGTAGGGTTTAATGGCCACATAAAGGAAAAACTATAAAAACTAGGATAATCGAAGATTTGGAGTACCTGGTGACCCTTATTAGAAAACACAAGAGCCCAACCAAACTATTAGAGATCGACGTACTGCCTTTACAAAAAATATTCAACTTGGTGGGCCACTTCATTTGATGTCAAAAATCGAAGGTCTGAAGTATCTGATTAAGAACCCTCAGCTGGTCTCAGCTGATTAGAGATATGGCAATGCCCCCTTCTACTATTGGTACATAAAAAAATCGACTGTCATTGCAAAAATCCAGTGAAGTGGGACTCATCTTCTAATTTAATCTAGCCGGTAGCGTCCCACTGCTGGGCGAATGCCTCCCCTTCTGCTTTTAATACGCATAAAAATAGAATTAAAGGAAAACTCTGGATAAGACTAGACTGGCTTTTATACTTATACTTACAAGTTTACAAGAAGAAATAGTCGAACAATTAACTTTATTCTACTCGAACATTACACAAATTAAATAAACAAATTACACTAAAATCTAGTAAAATAAATCAATATTCCTACGTTTCTACAAAAAGAAGTGAAATCCCACCAAAAACATTCTGTAAAAAACTAGCCAAGTCTCGATAGAGCTGCTTGTTTATCTCTAAAAAGTAATGAAATCTAGACTAATGCCCATTTGCACTAAACTTAAGGATCGCCTAAGTTCTTTCCTAACTTGTTTAGGCTGCTCCTAGCAAAAAATACTATTGCACTAACCTTAGGCCATTCCTAAGTCCACTTAGGATATTCTTAACTTTATGAGCCCGATTAGGAAGTGCGTAAGCGTAGGCAACACATAAGTCGGGAGTTTTATCTAGTCTTGTAGATTATTTGTAACTATTGATATAGTTTTATTGATATACTATTGTCAGAAATCTAGCCTTAGATGTATTACAATAAAAAGAGGTATATTTTAGCAGATTTTTTATTACAGTGGTTTTAAAAATTCAAAGCTTAAAATAGTCAGATCGCAATCACCATGGCAGGGGATTTAATATTTATTGAATATCCTTGAATTTGTAGAAGTCGATTTTCATAATGAACGACATGCGAGAACTAGAATAACAAGATCACAACCAAACTGCTTCCAAAATTTCGATGAAATCGACTTCTTCAAGCGGTATAGGATGTCCAAAAGAATTATTTCTCTTTATTCGTCGTGGCATCGTGAGAAGTCACTTTCGATAGAATGCACGGGCCTTCGTCGCACAACAATCGCACAAAATTTATTTTTTCCTCCGCCGTAAAGCTTGCGGTTTTTATTTTTTCTTTTAACTTATTTTCCATAATAGGTATATCAATAACGATTCCAAATCAATCTTAATGTATAATTTTAGTCAACACGTATATATTATATCTGTTTCTATGAAACACGCACTGAATATGTCAAAATATGACAACACAATTGACAGCCTTTGCCCTTTTGGTGAATTTATGTTACCAAAAAAAATAAACCAAGGTCTTATCTTTTGTCACTTTTTAACACACGATGGAATCAATGTAAAGAGAAGGCCAAAATATTTTCTATGGACTACATTACTTAGCCGATTTTTAAAACCATAAACAATCAATCTTTACATTCGTTCAATCATTCACTTAACTAGGCAATGCGTAAGCTACGACATAATTAAGTTATATCTGTTAGTGCAAACAAAATGTTTAGCTAGGCTGTTCTTATGTTTAAGTGTATCTTAACTAGGACAAGCCTAACTTACGTTTAGTGCAAATGGGTATAAGTCGTGCCAAGTCTAAGGATCCTTACTGCGATTTATTTATTATTATAGTTAATGTTGTGTGACTTGGCCGTTGAAGAGTACACAAGGGTACAAAAGGGGCTCCATAACACCATTGCTCCAATACATGTGTTATACAATCAACAACAGCCTAAAATAAGACACTAGCGTCCAATTACCAATACCAGTATGGGCTATTATCTCGCTTAACAAACATAGGTAGTTACAACTTACAACAGAATCTGATATAACATTACGTGTAAACAAAATTGACTTCTAACGTATAAAGAATTTTCAAGGGCCAAGTCACACAACATTAACTATAATAATAAATAAATCGCAGTAAGGATCCTTAGACTTGGCACGACTTAGTCTAGATTTCATAACTTTTTAGAGATAAACAAGCAGCTCTATCGAGACTGGGCTAGTTTTTTACAGAATGTTTTTGGTGGGATTATATTTACAGCTAAGATGAATATCGTCTGAAATCATTGCGTCATTACAGATTAAAAATCTCAAAACTTTAGTGTTCTAAAAGTTCTGATAATGATAATTGCCGTAATAACCACGACTAATTAATTAAATATCTAACCTTTATTTAGGCTGCATATGACCATATTATTTATAAGTACTTTACAAGCTAACATTATATTAAATTAATACTTTCTAAATACAATACGGTGTGGATTTAATAAAATAAAACAATGGAATAATACACTATAGTCTATACCTACCTACTAGTACCTACGAAGCTAACCTCAGGAGAAAAGCCCACCCCGCAGCATACCGGGCTCAAATGTTCCCATGACGCTAGCCGCATTGCCGCGCTGAATGGCCAGGAAAACATGCTGAACCAGGTACGCCCCGGAGCGGGGGTCGTTGCCACAGTCCCGCAGCCGTCGGCCCAGCTCACGGATCAGACCCTTCGTTTCGTCGCACCAGGGACCACCTGTTTCTGCCGCTCCAGTTCCGCGTACTTAGAGCGCTTATGCCTGGCCGCAGACTCTGCAGCAGAGCCAGCTGTGCGTATGGTGCTGGGAGTGTGTGAGGCGGCGAAGGTGCTCACACACGTGGCATCCCAAAGGAGGCAGCGGCCTTTCCTCCACGGAACCAAAGTGAGACCATCTGGGCGCTTGCCGTCAGTTCGGCTCAAACCAGGGGGCTCAAGCGCACATGGTACGTTCGCCGACACCAATGCTCGACGGAGAATATCGTGTAGGGCATGGTGTCTGGCGAAACGTCCGGCAGCCTTAATGCAGCTGAGCCCGTGGTAGCCGTAGGGGTCAGTCTTTATATAAATAATACTTTAAATAATACTTTCTTGTATTTTTAAAATCCTACTTTCTAAATTAGCGCCACCTATGAGTACTTTTTTCACATTCAAAGGTTCTCAAGTTTCCAAGGGAGAGTTTTAACATTTATTTGGTCCATAATATCTTATCTCATGAGACTACATTCGGACTTTTTTATTGTTATAATCTTTGAGTATGTAGTTACTCTTTGAGCCAAAGTCTTTGGTTATAATAGAACTTTGTGCTACTGTATATGTCACCTTTACGGTGACATATACAGTAGCACAAGCATTAGCATATACATTAGCAGTGAAATTGTAAAATGTTGATAGACTTCCGACGCGAATATGCTGCCTGTACATTATTTTACTGTATACATTATTTTTAATTAGATTATAAATATATAGTTTTTAGTCTTTCGCCATATTTTCACTATCTCGTTAGTTATTTTATAATCTAACGGTTTTTACAATTTTACGGTGACATAAATAATAGAGCTGAAAATCAGTGTCAAATGTCAGATTTGACAACTCTACACGATTTTCAACTCTATTGTATTAGCACACAGTTTTATTTACACTGCTGTTTTTTGTACGAGGGCTTAATCTCTTTTTTTTTTCAGAAAAGTCCTCCGCTGGGTCGTGCCGCTATGCCAAAGAGAAGTCCGCCACAGAGAGTCCACGAAGGCTCACCTCATACTAGGAGTACATAAAGTCAGACTGGCCGCGCTAAACCTGGGCCGAGTGTTGGCACGGCGCTGGTACATACCGCACCCGGACTTGGTGTTCTTTTTCCGAGTCCACGAGCTAAGGGAATATATATTGAACCGCGATCCGGCGTTGTTGAAGAAGTAAGTAAAAAGATTTTCTAGTACTAATTCTTTTTTTCTATAATCTTGAGAAAACTCACACGTTGTTTGAAAAGAAACGACTTGACCGATTTCAATAATAAGTTTTTTTAACTAGTTTTCACCATCCTACTCCTATTAACTTTTTGTTGTAATTGTGTTTTGGAGTTAGACTATAGTTCGAGTGCTATATGACAACTGTTTGTACCCTTTGTACCTGACGGGTGTGAGGCGCCGTCTATTTTTTGCCGCCAGGCGGCGCTAGGTGTACGTCCGGGCCATACAGCTGTTAGATAATATTACTTTTGAAACTCATTACAATATATTACTGTTGTTGGGAATACTTTATACAGGTTAAAGTGGTTAATTAAAACTAATAATTAATTTTTCAGGGCCATCCAACGCCAGCAATACTTCCCCAAATGGGAAAAGCTAAAGTTCGCTGAGATCAACACGGGCTGGGTGGAGCCCTTCAAACCAGCTACACCTATAGTCACCGGGGCTGGGCTAAAGTTGGCAGCAACCACAGCGTGCGGCGGGGAGGTGGTCGCGCGAGCGTGCGTCGTCAAGGACCTGTCTGAGGTACAGTCGCAACTCGCAACACACAGTTACATACGCTCTCCGCCAGAGCAGCGCTTGTTGTCTCCGTGTTGCCGACGAATGGAGCGGGGTTTACGAGGAGAGAGGCTCGCGCCTATCTCACTGCCCGCGCCGTACCGGCGACATCAGCCTCAGCTTCTAGCCTGATGGCCTCCGCCTTGGCCTTATTTAACTCAGCCTGGGCCTTAGCCAGGCCGACGTATTGGCCGGTTGTTGGCGGCCTGCCACGTCCCTTCTTTGTTATGGGCACCGTGCCCTTGCCGGTGGGCGGTGCCATGTCGTCATCTGAGTTACGCCTTTTAAGGCTCGTCCGTTCGGGTGGGATTGCGGGCAGCCCCTCGGAGTCCAGTGACACGCCGGACATGTCACTGGAGTTCGAGAGGTAGTCATCGCTGTCTCTTCCGGTAATTGACCGTTCCAGGATCAGGTCACGTGTGAGCATAACTCGCGGCAGATCCCGGTCGCCCCTCAACTTTTTCTTTTGGAACATCTCAAGCAGCCGGCGCCTGCCATCAGGTACCGGTTGCGAGAAGTCCGTGTCTTCGTCGGTGATGGGGTCCAGCTCCGGCGCGGTAAGGTGCGCCGGCCCTGGCCCAGTTTGCGCCATCGCGCCCTTCTACTTCTCCGTCGTCGAGACGACCGTCTCCTCAACCCTCGTGGTTTGTGCCCCCCCTGTATACGTGTAGCAGCCTCCCGCCGAAGCAAGAGGGTGGGATTCCCTCTCAGAGATAGGACCCACCGGTGGAATATTTTTCAAATCACGACCTTCCATGTTTGTCATTTGTGGACTGATTCTGGCCCGATCAATAAGGGGCGATTCTGCCTCAGTGCCCTCGGGACGAGACCTCCTGCTCGCCATGCATCCCACGGCCGGGCACCACAAACCCTGGATTAGGGGCCGTAAAAGCCCATCCATCACCATTCCGACAACACAACCTATCACGCAAAACTTAACACACACGCAGAGAAGAGATAACAATAAGAGAAAATACAGAAAAGTAAAGGTGTTGAAAGATAGAAAAATAAACAAAACAATGCAAAAGAAGATTAAGCTATAAAAAGATGGTGAATGAAAGACAGTAAAAGACCGGCGATCAGCCGCCTGAGTGCCTCACCCCGTGTAAAGAGCTGTATATTGAGAGGGCTGTAGGCAAACAAGTCATCTGCGCTCCTGCGTTAAAAAAAAAGTTTACATATTCTATGCTTTACATTATCTGTGACTTGACATTGACAAGCGCATTACTTCCCTTGTCTGCGGCTCACCGCCATGTATCATGTTTAAATAACGTTAGTCTTTATCCTACATAATCTTTTATTATTGTTGACAAAATGACTTGAATAATATAATTTTCTTAATGGTTTAATAAACGTCAATGGATTCCATGAAGATTTTATTTTATTTCGCACCTTGTGGAAAGTAACCTCGAAACAATCAACCTGGTTTTTCAACCCAACGTTGTACCTACGCATTCGCTCTGCACAACAATTATGAAATCATCATACATTGGAACTTTAATCAGAGGCCCGATTCTCTTAATTAACTTAGGCCCACTTGCGCCAATCCGGGTTAAAGTTAACCTTTGTTTAAAATATCATGCTTTCTCTTTCACAAATACGAAGAACGAGAGAGATAACATGATTTTTAACCCAGGGTTAACTTTAACCCGGATTGGCGCAAGTGGGCCTCAGACTTTCAAATTACCATCAATTCATTATAAATTTATCATCCTGTTATCATTTCCCTTTTTCCTTTTCCCTCCTAAAAGGCCGGCAACGCACTTGCAACTTCCCTGATGTTGCGGGTGTCCATGGGCGACGGTAATCGCTTTCCATCAGGTGATCCGTTTGCTCGTTTGCCCCCT
Organism: Glaucopsyche alexis; assembly: GCA_905404095.1. NCBI lineage: Eukaryota > Metazoa > Arthropoda > Insecta > Lepidoptera > Lycaenidae > Glaucopsyche > Glaucopsyche alexis. The sequence goes on along the minus strand of FR990051.1, from coordinate 7,038,669 downwards.
AGTTTTATAAAAAAAAAATTGACCGAAAGTCGGTATTCTACTACACTATTTTCGTAAGTTTAAAATCCCAACACAGTCATTTTGCAATGATATTGACTACAATTTATAATTATTGCGAGCACAAAGCATGTACAAAACAGCTGTTGCTTGACGTTTGTACGATCCAGTGTTGCCAATTATTGCCAGTTAAGGCGTGTCTCCTGCTCGTGTTTTTTTTTTGAAACATTACACAAAATCATCGAATTTGGGGCATGGCTATGCACATTTGTGTACGCATACACGATTTTTTTCCTCTTCTGAGACGGACGGAAAATATTTCCCGCGTGGTTAGAGAGGGGAAGGCAAAAAAAGAGATTTTTGCGTAAAATAAATATTTTTATGTTATGGCATCCCCACATGTCACAGTGAAAAAAAAAAAATCCGGCTGACGGATCGGTTCGAGTCAAATTGGAGTTAAGTTTATAAACATACGAGAATACCATTTTCTATGGATAAGTGGTTCGCTCAATCTACAATCAAGCTGCGATACAATGATAATCGCATCGCGGTGTAATTCGTCGTTTGACGTTTGTTTAAAGTTTAGTTGAATACCATTTTGCTGTTTGATAGGATCCGGAATGTATCGAACAAGTAACGAAGCAGCATTATTGTTGGATTAAAATAGCAGAATCGACCTTCAGATCTCATATATCACCGACAAGGTTGTTTGTAGCCGTAACTTTTAGTCAGTCCCACTAACTATTAATTTTTGGTATTCTTCTTCTTTTACATCCATTACGTCACAATAACGTCACAATGTTGTAATGCGCAGATCGGGCAGCTGCGCCAGGGCGACGTGCTGCTGACGCACTCGACGGACATCGGCTGGTCGCCGTACTTCCCGCTCCTGTCCGGCATCGTCACGGAGCTCGGCGGGCTCATATCGCACGGTTAGTCATCACCACGGCCGTTATCATCATCAAGATGTATCATATCATACGACCATCACCGTCATCTTTCATCGCCACAAAAAAGTTTTTCAGCAGAAATATAGTCTGTACCGATCCAATAAATGAACTTCGTAATTCAGTACACAATAACGCTAATAATATGAGGAGCGTTCCGTAACTGACGTGAGCGTATTGATACGCTCAGATAATTTCAAAGGATATTGTCCGATTTTGTTCAGACTAATGCTCTTAAAAAAAATCTTAAAAACACTTCACATTTAAACGCCTCTAAAATACAAAATTATAATTATTTTATGATGCTAAAAATAAAGTCTTTATATGCATTCTCTAAGTATAAAAAATGTTTATATTCATACCTACCGAGGTTCGAAATAAGAGTTAACAAATAAGGGTTCCTTGTTGTTACTACGGAACCTTAAAAACTTCACTTATTACACGTGCAATAAAGAAATACAGTGACACCGGCGTTCATCGATATATAAGACATTATCACGTCAAATCGATCAACAGACTATAGCAGTGAGATAATTTTTTGTTACAGGAGCGGTTATAGCCCGCGAGTACGGCCTACCGTGTATAGTGGGCGCGCTGGGCGCCACGGACATGTTCCAAACCGGAGACATAATACGGCTGTCAGGAACGGAAGGAATTATCGAAAAAGTGAGCGTTGAAGAGGAAAAATAAGCTATCACATGTGAACACCGAAACGTTGCAAAAAAACCGTCGGCAAATATTATTTATTCGTAATACATAATTAACGTTCATTATTCTTGCGTTTGTTTCGGCGAGTATTTTTTAGATTTTATAACTTTCATGTAAATTATATACTATTATACTAACCTAACCTAATGAGATTTTAGTAAATTCTGTTATTTTTCTTAATCTATACTAATATTATAAAGCTGAAGAGTTTGTTTGTTTGTTTGTTTGTTTGAACGCGCTAATCTCAGGAACTACTGGTACGAATTGAAAAATTATTTTTGTGTTGGATAGTCCACTTATCGAGGAAGGCTTTAGGCTATATAGCATCATGCTAAACTCAATACGAGCGGAGCACCAATCAAGAATGTTACAAAATCGGGGGTCTTTTTTTTTCCTTTTGAGAGCTTTCGCTACGTACGCTGCGGAAACGGTTAAAGTTTCGCTAAAATGATGTATGGCAGAATTGTTCCCCTTTAAAAGTTCTAAAAAAAAGTCCGCGACAGTATATGTCTATCTTTTAAGGTTGGCTCACTATAACCTTTTTATACCTACCAAATTTGTTCTAAAAGTAAGCATTATTTGTGAAGGTGTTTTCATAAAGATTATATTAATCCTTATCCAAGTAAATACGTTATTCATTACAAGCATTTAATCTAGAAGAAATTTGCCGTTTACATCATTTGATTTCAATGAGTATTTTAGAAGATATCGCAGTAATAAAATAATCATGCGCGCTATAGTACGGCGCGGGCGGGCAGTCGTGAGGTGGAAGCGCTTCTTCTACGTACATGAAGTCGCGGGTAAATTTTAGCGATATCCCAAAGTAACATTCCACGCGGACGAAGTCGCGGGGAAAAGCTAGTGAACTATAAACGTTTAGAGGGTGGGTATTTTTAACAAATCTTGTAAACGGATACTTAATCGTCGTAGTATCACTTATGTAAATACTAATGTAAATTCTTTTCAAAAAATCGTCGTAGCATCACTTATGTAAATACTAATGTAAATTCTTTCGCACTTTTGTCCCACTTTACATCCCACCCTATAATACTAATTATCGTCGCAATTCGATATCTGTAGGTCTACCACCCAATTTAACGATTTCCTGTCTTAATTGAATCTTCTTCTATTAAACGACTTGTAACTACAGAATATTTCTGTTAGTTATTATCAATTAGGTATGTGTGACCAGTTCAGTGATCCAAAGGTTTGATTGAATTTTTCTCGAATATTTTTGTTAGTTATTATTCCATTCTCTTTTCTTTTTCTTTTGTATAAAGCTAGCACTCATCTTAATATTTGTTACATTTCTGTAAAAACTTGTCAATGGCTATGTTTCAATTTTGTTGCTACAAAGTTATGTTTAGCTGTAAGTTTTTCTATAGAAAAAAAATGTAAATACATATATCCATGCAAAGTTTCATCTTTTGGACGGTAAGCCGAGGACGAACGGACGGACATGACGAAACTGGGTTCTGAGACGCGAACTACGGGAACCTAAAAACTATACAGGTTGGAAGTATTCAAATTTTATTTATATTAACCTTATCCAAGGACCAAGTCCCAAAATAAAACCAGATATAAGTGTAACTATGAATAGGTTAGAATTTTACTGTATTTTTCTTCATATAGGTACGATGAAATGAGGAGGAACCTGCGAACTTCTGTGTATAAGAAATAGGGGCGGCCATTTTGAAAATGAATTACAGGTCGCGCAACGAATTAAGATCTTTCGACAAAAGTAGAGGGGGTATGCGCAGAAGTCAGTTTTTGGATGTGTTTGGCGGTAGCGGGCTCGGGCGGGGAGGTGTGGATGCGCCGAACGCATGCCGAACGTGGCTGCCGACACGCTATTGGTACGTTAGTAATGTATGTTCTTTCCTATTGGTCACATGCGCGAACGATCCCCTCCACTTTCACTGAGCGCTCATAAACCGTTGCGCGACCTAATTTATACATAATTGAATAATACAGATTTTTTGTTTTATTTACAAATGCCCCCTCTGGTACCTTAACTCTAGTAGGTCGATGTTTCTCCTTTTTAATAGTAAGTGTTATACCTTTTTGAATAGCTAAAGAGACGTAGAAGTTTTTTAAATGATTTGCAGAATAAGTTCCATACTCTTTTTTTATTTAAAAAGCGCTTCAAAGTTAACAACACTTAATTTTCTTTTTTCAATTCTTACTTACTTACTTACTTACAATTAGTTTTTTTAAACTGTTAGTAGTAGGGTTACTTTTTATTGATCGCTTTTATTAATTGACTTATTTTCTAACTAAATTCATTAAAAAAATGGACTTCAGGTGCTCTAGTCTTAAAAAAATCGGCATAAAAGCCAAAAAATTGAGAATTTTGAAAAAAATAATCAAAATTCAATATCTCCATAACGGTTAGGTTCCGGATACCTAATTATATGACCAAATAAATCAAAAATGACCTGAGTAATAACGTCCTTTCATATTCAGCACGACTTTCCATGTGGGTTACATGGAAATGTAACCCACATGGAAAGTCGTGTATGTATAATAAAGGTAAGTAAGTACCTACTTATCACATTTCACATGAAGCTACATGTTTAAAGTCGTGAGAGATATATTTTGTCTTATAATAATTTTAAAAAATACATGCAGAAGAAGTTTATAGGCACTGCACACGGGGTCGACACGTAGCGGCTCGTAGGCAGAGCTACGACGTAGAGGCTACGGAGCTACTGCAGACGCGCGCGCACTGGGAGTCAGGACGATTTATATGGCCTCGTCCTCCCCTGGGCCCTGACCGTTCGGTCCCTTTCACACAGTAACATCCATATCATTAGTTGTTACCTCCAGATTTCCTCCACTCGACTCAACCTCAATCCACAAAAGTTGTATCATTAGTTCAACAAAATTCCCTCGACTTGAGGAATTTCCTTACGCGAGTCGAGGAATCAACTGTCAAACTTAAGGTACCTCAGGACGTACCTTGAGGCTCCCTCGAGCGTCTATTTCCGACATTTATATCAATTCTTTTTACAAACAGAGTGGAATTATTTGAAGCAATTACGCAATTACAGAGGGATACTTATTTAAAGATAAGCATGGAGGATTTTTTGGATGACCTTTACGAAAATCCGCCACTGCCTTTACGAAAATTCGTATAATTATACAGCGCATAGATATTCATCATTCTGTAAAATTTGGATCGAGTTTTAATGGTTACTGTTGGTGTTAACATAAAAAATATATTTTTCCATGATTATTTATGATGACATACCTCCACTCAACCTTACCGGAGGAGCAAACAGCCGAGGTAGAAATTATGTTTAAGAATACCAAACTCGAGGAACTTCTCAAGGATACCTCAGATGAGGTTGAGTCGAGGCGGATCTGAGGAAACAACTAACGATACGGGTGTCAGTGTCTATCGAAGCCGAGACGCCTCCTAGCGGAAAAACCGCTGCAACTTCCAATTTTCCGTTAAAAAACTTACTCAACCCCTGTGCGGGCTAACACCTATTTTGAAGTAGGTCATAAATTTACTAAATTACAATAAATTACACGTTAAATTGTTAGTTATAAGTTAAAACAATAGCTCACAAGAATCTAATAAGAAACAGGTGTCTAATAAGACATTTACTTATCAGATTTCGACTATAATAGTTAAACAGTTTTTACATATGAATTTACTTTAAGGTTTTAACAATAGTTTTATGGACTTTAAATATTATTTATTTACTTTGTACAAATATGAATTTACTAGTTACATATCGCTACCTGATACCTCTAAAAGTTCGTCGTAAACAACCATATTTTTACCCGGTTACCTACAGCGAAGCCAAAAAGGAAGGGTAAATGTACGTATGTCTGTTTGTTCCACCGTAGCGCCTAAACTACTGATTCGATTTTAATGGATGAGGAGTCAAACTTCTTCTTAAAATATAAAAAATATGGCCTATGGGAGACGAGCTAAGCGAAACGCAAGTGCACTCCAGACCACCTTTTCTCGAAGCGTTTCGTCGATTTTTTGAACCCTCATAACTTAGGTTTGGACTATACCAGATGAACAAAATTTTCAGGATATGTAATAATATGTTTCCAGTAGTAGACTAATTAAACATGTACTCCCTGTAGAATAGGAGTTGGTAAATGAAACACTTGTATATTGCTGTAAAGCACACCCGCTCTGGTCGGCGGTCGGTAAGTGCCAGCGGGTGCATGGGAGACTCCCACCACTCGCTCAGCCCCTACCACTCTCACACCGATACCACGCCCCATAAGTGTGCGTGCTTTATATTTATTATTATAAATGTCAATACACTACATCTACCTTTTACAAAATTTAAAAACAAGAATATTTAATTTATCACCAACATATATTATTTTTCATTTTGAACAATCTACCACCGGTTCAACCCTAACCCGCCGAGAAGAACCGGCGAAACAAACTCGGTCGGGCGCCACCTTTTCCCAAAAAGATGGAAAAATTACAATGTGAACATATTGTAAATAACAAAACATAATATGTACAAAGAAACAACCGTGCAAGGTTGCATATTGTTTAATCGTCGACAAAATATATTAGCAATTTATTAACTTTGTAAACAATTATAATAATATATCAAATTATCGTTTGAATTATTACTCATATTAATACTATGCTCTCATGTGCTTTTTATAGACAGTAACCCGTCACTAAAATCTTTTTTATTGAGTGGCTCTTATAATCATTGGTTAAAAGTCCAGAGACAACTTACCCGTCTCATACGTAGACGTACTTGATTTAGATAACAACAACCTTTATTATCTTAAAATACACTACAATATTGCCACCTGTAAGTTATCTATTTATTTACAGCTTTATTACACACTTTGAAAAATGTATGTAAAGTGTACACATAATGGTTTTGTAGACATAAGTAATATAATATGTAATATATTTGTTTAGGTATGACGTGGTTAGGTTATTAGGTTAGGTTTGACATTTGTCATTTTAACACTTTGTTATTTGCTTTCAGCAGTTTATTCTGTCCACATTTCATTGACAAAAATTTCTTAAAAATTTTCTGCCAAATTTACGTCATAACCCATCCTTAGTTTTAAAATATTTAAAACCATTAAGGCCCTCCCCCGAGCAAAAGACCTTGAGGCGGTCAGCCGCATAACTCAGTTGAAAATTTTTCACATAACTTAGTTCAAAATTGACCAAAAAAAAAATTTAAACGGCGAATATCTAGTTTATGAAATTGCCTATCTATTGGTGTGTGTCCCAAATAAAATTAACTTGTAAATACTATGGAGACGCTGAAACTATAATTGAATGTTCATTGAATTATAGTTTCAGCTTCTCCATAGTATTTACAAGTAAACTTTATTTGGGACACACACCAATAGATAGGCAATTTCATAAGCTAGATATTCGCCGTTTAAATATTTTTTTTTGGTAAATTTTGAACTAAGTTGTGTGAAAAATTTTCAACTGAGTTATGCGGCTGACCGCCTCAAGGTCTTTTGCTCGGGGGAGGGCCTTCTTAAGTCACCAGAATGTAACTTTACGATGACGGTAAATTGTAAGTCAAATATGCCCGTCAAGTAGTTTTATATAATGCGTTTCCATCAAAGATCGAACGCTCTAAAATTGTCGCACCTAAGGCCCACTTGCGCCAATCCGGGTTAAAGTTAACCCTGGGTTAAAAATCATGTTATCTCTCTCGTTCTTCGTATTTGTGAAAGAGAAAGCATGATATTTTAACCCAAGGTTAACTTTAACCCGGATTGGCGCAAGTGGGCCTGAGAGTGCCTTTAAAATGTGAATAAGCAGACTTAAACATCAGAATTTTTAGGTTCAGATATTGAACCTTACAGAGTAAGAATTAAAATCTATGACATATTTTATGACAATTCAATCCTAATAAAACAAAAGACAATGAAAGCTAAGGAGCTATTTATTTTGCTATTTTCAAAATAAGGATGTACATACTAGATTTTTTTTTGTATTCAGGTTTTCTAATATCTTTTGATCTCCAATCACAATTATGTATACTAATTAATTAACAATATTACTATAACATTAACAACATAATTCCATGAAAACTAGCATAGTATATAATTTCAACTCGTAATGTTAAATATAATATAATTATGTAAAACAATGTTATTTTCTTTGTAGCATCGTAATATTGTAACTTAATTCCTATAAGCTGTAATAATATAGCCCAGGCAGACAGGTGAATGGTGATCTGTAGGCTGTAACACAGGTCAACCCTAGCACAAAAGTCAGTCTCTCATCACATATTATGCAAATACATTTACTATTTCATTGCTGATAGACTAATAAATTGATGAGATTGCTGCGACATTAATTGATTATTAATTGTAATTTGAATTACTCTTTTTATTGCAATTACATCCAAATGTAACCACTAGGCACTTGTATAAGAGGTTCACCATTTAATACATTGCGGGTAGAAGTAAATACCCTACTCAGGAAAATTATACATTTGTTACATTATAAAGTTCGTAGTTCGTTATCTACGTCTTCAAACATTAGCACTGCCACCTGGCAATAAGATTCATAATTTGATTCTTTGCGGATATTCTATTTTGAAGTACATAGACGTTAACAAAACATGTACTTTGTTTGTACTTTCTTTTTTTATTTTTCCCCACAGCTTGCTCAACCTGAGAAGCCTGTGTATCCCGATGATGCTCGGGTAATTTCTACCCAAGCACTTAAGGCGCTCTTACCCTAGAAATGCGCTTCTTTCAAAAATTTTTTGAGACGAATGGATACATTTTAGTGCAGCAAAAAAATATATGTTAATTTTGATCATATTTGCTAGGGGACCTTCATTTTCAAAACACGTTATCTGAAAAATTTCTCGATAAAAAAAAATCATAAAGTTACCATTAAAATAGAAATTCTTGGAGTTGTAACTGTATTATTTGTGAACAGAAATGAGAAAATTATTTGCAGTTTCGTAAAATATAATAAAAGGAAGGGAATTGTTGTTTTGATTTTTCGTATAGAATGTGATATTTGTTAGTATTAATTTATTTCAATGATAAATAATTCGTACGAGTCGAATGAAACATCGCGAAATGGCGACCTGTCATTCCTTCTCTTTCATATCTATTGAATAAGACAGTACCGGCTTAGGCCTCTTGCTAATGAGACGTATGTCAAATTTTTCCCCTCTTTTCTGCTCAAAAATTATTCGAATTTATTGTTGAAAGTCCGTTCGAATTTATTTTACCCCCGAATGGACCTTTTTGTCGTCTGCATAAAGGTCAAGTCGGGGTCAAGTCAATATTTACATATTAGTTTTTCTTTCGTCGTGTAATACTTATAATATATACGTAATTTCGCTATCTGACGTAAGACGCTTGGTAGCCCTTTGGCTTTTTGCGTTGTTGCGACCAATTGGTCTCGGGTTCGAATCCCGGTCAGACGATTTTTTTTTCTTTTTTTTGTCGCACTATAAAATTCCGAGCGATGCTTGTTTTCGCAGTAATAAAAGTATATGGTTAATTATGTACTTATTTTATTATTAGTTACTTTAAGTTGTTGTTAATATTAGTGTAGATTATATTATATAAAATATGAAAAGATTGTATTCGATGAATGTCCAAATTTTTAGTCCAAAGTTTTAAGATGGAGGTACAAAAACTCTTTATAAGCAGGTACTACGGAGACCGAGCTTTGGTCGTAGTTTTAGTACAACGATAAAAATTAATAAAAAATAAATAAAAAAATATTAAAGAAAAACAAAGACATTATAATTATGAATCACAAAAATAATATTTATCTTACCGGGATTTGAACTCACCACCAAAAATCAAACGTCGGTATGCAAACCGAGCTGCCAGTCAGACTGACGTAAAATAACCGAAATTATTGATATAATTTATTACACGACGAAAGAAAAAACATATTTGATTCAAAATTGACAACATTGATTGACAACAGAATAAGTAAATATAATATATATACCTAAATATTATTATTCTGTTGGTTTGTAAAGTTATATCAATTATTATAATCAATTCTAATTCTAATCACCATGAGCAGATATTAGGAACGTGTACTTATTCAGTAATCTACGTTTATTTTTTACTAGCTTTTGCCCGCGACTTCGTCCGCGTAAAGTTCGGTTTCCATACAAAATTTTAACCCCTTTGTTACACCCGTAGGGGGCGAATTTTCAAAAATCCTTTCTTAGCGGATGCCTACGTCATTACAACTACCTGTATGCCAAATTTTAGCAATATCTGTTCAGTAGTTTCGGTTGTGCTTTGATAGATGAGTCAGTCAGGTTTGCCTTTTATATATTTAGACTAGGTGTTGCCCGCGACTTCATGCGCGCAAAAGGTAATCTCGATGGAACCGTACATTTTTCGGCAATAAAAAGTATGCCTATGTGCTTCCCCGTTGTCTATTCTATATCTGTCCTAAATTTCATCAAAATCATTCCAGTAATTTCGGAGCCTATTCAATGCAAACAAACAAACATACAAACAAATAAACCTTCTCTCTGTATTATATTAGTAATAGATTAAATAAAACAATATTTACAATTAATATGATGAAGCCGAAGAGACTATTTGGTTAAACCACAAATGTCAGAAACTAGGTATTTGAAATTGTATTTTTTTTGCTGTCAGATAGCCGAAGTTTCATGTATGTAGAATGGGAATATTTTTGATATTGAATTTTATTGTGTATTTATGTATTGTATAAAATCAGTCGATAAAATTTAGCTTTGTGCTACGCGAACGAAGTTGCGGGCAAAAGCAAGTTTAGATTTTGTAACCGCTGAAAAATGCGAAATATATAAAATTTTGAAATGTCGACCTAGGAAGAAACGTCAATGTGTGTGATGTCATAATGTGTATTGTGTAATGGTGTCTACAGACACACAAATTTGGTACGGAGCGTACAGCGGATCTGGTACGCTCCGTACCAGATCCGAGCGTGTGTAGGGCAGTCCGGCGAACATAAGAAGAAGGCGAAGAGTTCACCGTTGTCCGCATCGGATCTGGTACGCTCCGTACCGTATTCGTGCGTGTGTAGAGCAGTCCGGCGGTTTGGCCGTACAACAGTATCAGTGTTGCCAACTTAGGGATGTACCCCCCAAAATTAGGGAAAATATCTCCGGGGTTTACTAGAGGACAGAATGTTTAGAGTTTACTCCTTATGAATCAATTTGTATGTAATAATAAAAATTATTTTAATGTGTGTATATAGCCAGGGATATGAAAATGTATTGGGAGTGAAATCAGATTAAGACAAGTTTGTTTTATGGTATTCACGCGTAAGTCTTTATGTTAAACACATAACCTTTCTTTCTAGCTTATTATCTCTTAGACCTGTCAATAGTATAAGTAATCAGGGGTAAAATTTGGGGAGAAATATTTTTTAAAGTGTTGGTGTCACTGCAAGTTATCAATGAATTGCGGGAATCATCGTCGTCGTTTAAAAACCGCACTGTAAGTAGAACTCTGTGCTAATGTAATAGAGCATAAAATCGAACACATGAGTGTCGAGCGTTTCGCTTCACTGCACCGTACCAAATTCGTGCGTGTGTAGCGACACCGAATTTGGTCTCCGGATATGGTTCGCTGTACGCTCCGTACCATATTCGTGTGTCTGTAGATAGCATAATGTGTTACATGTTGTAGTGCGTATTCCGCAGTACTTCGACCGCATATTATAATAATACTAGCTATCCCGGGAAACTTCGTAGTCTTCGTACCGCCTTAGAATTAAATTTGTTGACGTACTGACTACTGACAGCAGCGCCACCTACCAGGTCCAATTGCAAATTTAAACCATTCTCGAATCAACCTGAAGACACACACATTTTTTTATTAAAATCGGCCCAGCCGTTTAGGAGTTCAGTGACTAAATTGAGCTTTTTTTTAGATTTTTTACCCTTTTTATCTACTTATTAAAAAGCTTAACTTTCTCAAATCGCAATGGCTAAATTTGGCACAAAATTAGGAATTAGACTTATTATAATTGACCTAGACAGAAAATAGACATTTTGAAATATATTAAATTGTAATGAGATTTGAATCTAGACGCTACGCTTTGCTTTAGGCGGGCAAAATACCGCTAGGCTATGAAGCATATTGCGATTTAATCGAAATTACGCTTTTGTACATTATAGACACATCACTTTGACGTAAATCGCATGAAGCCCCCCGCAGTAACGGGGGCGGCACGTCCCCCACTCATCTCCTTCACCCCCTCGAATACTTCATAGTTGACTACTCACAGCGCCTTAAGTATTCGCTGCCTACTGTTAGTAAATACATTTGTATTGGAATATTCAGTCCAATACTACATATTATATAATCTGAGCTACTTTATTATCGAGACATTCATCAGACGATTAGCGTCAACTACCCATTATTCCATTTGGCTGCGACCAAGATGTATGGGTATTTTAGGTTAAATAGGCAAGCGGATTGTTTTTTTTTTTTTTGCATAAATGGATAGTAGGTACTATTAAATATGAGTAACTTCTCAGAAGAAACCGTACATCAAAAGTCAATACTTTCAAAGGTAGAGCGACTTTTATACAAAATTTCACAAGTCTCGCAAAAACGCTCCTCACTAAACTTAACCTACAAGTGACGTCACTTATAGGTTATGGTGTATGAAGTATACGGCCGCAGGAATACATTTGAAAATATCTCCGACATTTGTGCGTTTAAGTTCATACTTACCAAAATTAATGTTTTTGTATATTATGATGTTAGTAAAATAATGATGTAGATTTTGTTTACCAATTTCCCAAAAAAAAAATTTTCTTTTGGTAAGGTCAGGTTGGGGAAGACCGTCTACAAGGCAAGACCGTCTGCACGCAATAACTTATATTTATGAATAGCTATGCAGCTTGAATTGACAGTTGGTAAGACAGTATCATACTTTGGTTAAAATTTTTAATCATAGATGTCGCTGGCAACACTATGATGGGAGAAAATTTGCCGCCAGTTTTATTTGGGGTTTGAAGGTCCATTAAAAAATAACAGGTGTTGACGAAAAAAAAGAAAAAAGTGATTTATCGAAAGAGTTTTATAAAACAAAGTGGTTGGGTAAGTATTTCAATTGTAACTTTAACATATTTTCGTATTAGATTATTCAAAATGTTCTTAGTTTTGTCACAATTTGCTGTAAAATATTTTCAACCTAAAAACTTTCTAGTTGGGAAGATCGTCTGGGTGGTATAAGGGAAGATCGTCATATGCCGGTCTTGCCTTGAGACAGAGATCACAAACTTTTTGCACCCAATGTAGGTAGGTTTAACCTACTAGGTACGTATGTTTCATTGATCACTTGCTTTTATTACAGTGAGGTTCGCCTATAAGAATGGTGAGTAACTATAAACGTAAAACATGTAATTCAAGCGTAAGAAAATACATGTAATTCAAGCGCCGAACAATTCTAAAGAGTTTGTTTTGTCTGATAATGTTGACATGATTTATTTTTCATAATTCATTTATATTATATTCAACAAAAATCCTATTAATAAACACAATTTGAAATATAATATACACTTGTTTGCACTATTATACACTGCCTACTTACACAATTATTTCAATTGATATCATTACTATTCTAACCTACCAGCAAAATATCAGATTAGATTTTTATTTTAGAAATTCTAGTAACTAGCCGAGAAATTATAATCTGAAAGGAAATCCCTTATCTCGTTTTAATATTTATAAGGTAAGACCGGCAAATATTCATGAAAAATGTTTACAACCCCTTATTGCGACGATATGCCGGTCTTACCTTTTAAATATGAAAACAAGAATTTCATATGACTTTTAACTTTATTGTCCTACAGTTAAAGTGCATATTTGAAGGTAAAATACACTTTTTAGATATAAGTTGATATAAATACATATAACATACCAAGTGACGTGTTAAATGTCAATAGACGGTCTTTCCTCCAATAGCACGGGAAGACCGTCTGCACGCCGAATTTTAAAAAAGGGTTTGTATTTGAAAGATGTGCTATTATATTTTAATTTATGTAGCACAAAATTGTTACGGTTAATATGTTTCAGCACATGGAATACTTAAGATCGGTCTAGAACATACCAAATATTTGTTTTATTAAATTGAGTAAATTTTTCAATGAAGTATGCCGGTCTTTCCCAACCTGACCTTACTTCTAAAATATATTTAATTAGTAAACTACACTTAAGATAATATATTTTTATACATTCACCAAGTAGCAATACCTCAATATTTATGAATATATATGAATGAAACTAAATATTTCAAATGTAGTCCGATCCCCTATTACCGTTTTTTGTTTTTTGAAGGCTCGTTGCACTCTAACTATATTAACTGTATTTCTATATAGGTATTTCAATTTTAAATTTGTGGCTTAACAAGATTGATTGTATAATAACTCACCTAGCATATACAACATTTACAACGCCTACAATTTGATGGCAGAATGTAGGATGTATTTAAATATTGTTTTTTTAAGACCTTATGTATACCACATTCTTTGCACTAAACTATTTGATTTGATAACTCTACAGTGATTTCCTGGTTACTGACATCGCAATTACTAATATATCCATTAGAAACTTGATTTTATTTTTTATTCAAATTTAGAACCGTATGGTTTAAAATTATAGCCTAATACAGAAAGTGTAATTAGGGTGAATGACTTCAATTATATCGGTTTAGGACATTATTAGTTTTAAGTTCAAATTCATTCCATAATAATTAGGATTTGTTTTTTGACAATTTTAAATCAACTATACTTTAAACTTACTTTTCATCATATAACTTAATAAAAAGTAACTGTGCACGTTCTGGCGCGATTTGTAAATAATACCTACACCAACAGGTATGGTTTTTATTTCACAGTTACGCCTGTAAAACAACTAAGGTGAAAGCGAAGATATGCGCTATCAATACTTTAATGTGAAAATTAATTTAATTTATTAATGTTTCGGAAATTGTTTGTAAGATTGTAATCCATAATCTTTAAGTTTCGTTTGGACGTCAACCAAACAACTTCTTTGATATTGTAGGTACTGTTAGAAATTTTTCTAACTACCTCTTTTGGTATTAATGTAGGCAACGTTCGGATTTTAACCCAAACTGCCTGTGGTAATTGCAGGTACTAATTGGCTTCTAACCAAATTACCTCTGGTAATACCAATCGGATTACAATCAAACTACCTGTTTAATAAAAGTGGGGTAGGGTGCTCTCTGAACTATTTATTCGTTAGAGACCCAATTCCCGTATTTAACTTAGGTGCGATTTCACCATTCACAATAATAAAACTTAGTTTTCACTAAGTTTTAAATCAAACTGGTTTCACTATATTTATGCTAGTAGTGACAATGAAAATGTGATGCCCTCGAACGCGTTTAACAAAGTTGCAATTTAGATTTTTAAATTTGCTTAAACGCGTAAAAGAGTTTCTCGCAAACTGACCGCGTCCAACCCCATTGATGAAATTAGCCCTTAGACTTTCAATTAACTTCCAATGAATTCTAAATGAATCGTCCTGATATCATAAACAGATTTTTGTACCTTGGACTAATCAAACCGCGTTTAACATTGGTTTGACGTTATTAAAACACCAGTTTGCTGTTTCAACATGTTGAGACCGAATCCATACTGTTACAACCAACTTAAAAATCAACTAGGCACTGTTTTGTCATCCAAACTATCGCTTTAACTTGGACTAGATGTGAAGTTCATATATTTTGATTACATACATATACGACTTGTCCCTCTAGTGATAATAAGTTAATATAGTTAAATCAAATAAACGCGTTTTTCACACATATCACTATAAAACATCGGAACAACAATAGTTTACTTAAGTAGGTAATTAACTAACGATTGCTTAGCCTTTGTGTTAGTTACCTACTCTAAAATAATACGGAGATGTTCTACTTTTTGAAGAGGGTTTTTTCATCCGAATAATATTTTCCCAAAACATTACGTAAGTTTTGGCAGAATGCATAGCTAAAAGTTTCTTTAATTTACAGAAAAATAACATGATTATTGTTTTGTAACAACTCACACAATGTATGGACACAATCGCACTGAAATACGCTTTACCAGCTTCACGTCGTGACCGCTGTTCTAAAATTAGACTTCAAAACATTATTTTTATAGTACTTCTCTTCACTTCAAAATCTAAAGTCTTTTGTTATAATATATTTTTGGAAGGATGATTCAATCTTGATACCTACTCAGAACAAAAGCTAAGCTATTGGGTAATATAATTTTTTAAATTTTTACAGTCATTACAATATTAAATCGGAAAAATTAATTGTAGTCTTTAACAAATAACACACTGTAAAATCCCATTAATTATAGTAGTAATTATTGGGTAGTTAGTAGCTAATTTTATTAGACAGAATATTTAAACAACATTTGACTTTTACAATTCCATTCCTTTTACATTTTTCCCATAAAATTTAAAGATTTGAGTTTATAGTTTAAAATTACGTATTAATTATTATTTCGCTATTTATTCGTGAAAAAAATATTTCGTTACCTGACTCGTTTGTCGATTTATCTCCAATTTGTTTTTGTAATTAATTGTTTTACGTCCTTTTTTTTTA
Organism: Glaucopsyche alexis; assembly: GCA_905404095.1. Taxonomy (NCBI): domain Eukaryota; kingdom Metazoa; phylum Arthropoda; class Insecta; order Lepidoptera; family Lycaenidae; genus Glaucopsyche; species Glaucopsyche alexis. Next base: position 7,022,418 of record FR990051.1, on the reverse strand, counting down.
GTCACTGGCAGGGTCGCCATTTGTAGAATAGGAGTTGGTAAATGAAACACTTGTATATTGCTGTAAAGCACACCGGCTCTGGTCGGCGGTCGGTAAAGGAATGATAGTGCCAGCGGGTGCGTGCGGTGCGCGAGACTCCCAAGTCCCACCACTCGCTCAGCCCCTACCACGCCCCATAAGTGTGCGTGCTTTATATTTATTATTATAAATGTCAATACACTACACCCCCTTACTAATAATCGCTGTATAAGCTTTGAATAGTTATACAGTGTTTTGTCTCCTTCTATCGAATTAAAAATGTCACTTGCGTGACGTGAACAAGCACTGTATAACTATTCAAAGCTTATACAGCATTTATTTATTAGTAAGTGGGGTAAAGTTTTAAATGCATGGGTCCATACACTTTAGATTTTATTGTAATCTAAAAACCCCTGATTTCGTCTTTGACTCACTGATGATCAACAAATGAACACTGATGATTATGGGGTACTTCCGAGTGTCAGAAAGCTGAAATTTGGTATGTAAGCTAGTTTTAGCACAAAAAGAACAAAAATTGCCAAACTTGGAACATTTATCCTCCAACCCCTTAAACTAGGGGATGATTATTTGTAAGAGTCTTACCTACGCAATTTTTTACTCTAGAGGTCTGAAAATTATTGTAGGGATCCGTGTTAAAAATAGTAACAATAAAATGAAAATGAAAATATTGTCATAATAACTTTCAAAAATAAGTGACATCCCACCAAGAATATATTTTCATGTAAAGTGATGCCAAAACGATACTCGCACTGTCAAAAAGCTTGTAGTGAGTAGAAGTAGAGTTTGTGAAGTAAGGCTTGTAGGTACAATTAAGGCGTGTAGAGTCAGATGCTTGGTTTTACATGAGATCTGATAGCTTTTTGACAGTGCGAGGAATATGGTATCGTCTTGGCATCACTTTACATGAAAATGTTTTTGGTGGGATTTGAATGTTGCTAAGACTGGAACGGCTGGACGAATTCGGCTAATTTTGGTCTTAAAATAATTGCATCAGTATTCAGCTCAGAGAAGGTTTAAACAGTGAGAAATCATGGAAAAATTTCGGGGAAAATATTTACACTAATTAATAATAATTATAGTTAAATTATTTTACATACATAAATCAAAATCATTTATATGTATATCACAATAATAGCCCGGGTAACATAGGCTACCTATATAATTTACCTAGTCGGGTTATACTTATTTTTTAACTTTTGAATATATTTTATAAGTGTCTTACTCTACTGGCTATAAAAATTTATGACTCCCAGCCAATACGTTTATTACTCAAGAAAAATAGATATTATATATTCAATAAATCTTTAGTTGACTATCTAGTCTTACAATAATCACGTCAATACAAAACTAATGACCCGAATTGACCTTTGATAAATGATAATGAATACTTACATAATCGCGTAATAAAATGAGTAATTTAGTAACAGGTGTGATTTGTGTTAGTATTGTGGTAATCAGGATATCTATTGCTAATACCTGATAGTCTCAAGCAAAAAGATAATTGAAACATTCAAAAGTACGTTCGATAGTCATTTTATATCATACTTCGCGTCTGTGTAGATGTGTTTTGTTTTGTGATACCGCAATGGATGTGTTCGATGTTTTGCTACAAGCCGGTTGTTTCACTGCTGTTGTAGTTGCGTATTTGATTTTCGTAAGGAAACAGAAAATGAACGCTAGGAACTACAGGCAGCCGGGTGAGTTTATCGATATAGAGACCGGGGGGCCTAGCAGGGACATTTGACAACGGCGTAAACGTAACGTTATCGAATGAAGCTTTTGACAGATTTTCGTACAATTCTTAATCGACAACTTCGTGTTTTCGCCGCTGTCAAATGTTCCTGCTAGGCCCACTGTATGCATGTTATCTCGATAAAATTCGTAGATTATTTACCCGTTGATATATTAATCCATAAACGAAGATAAAAATATCAAGAAACTAAGTAAGTACATATTAGATAAAATATTATAGTCGTATTACGAGAATAAAGTGGTTTTCGAGCGATCATCTGTTGAACTTGATAGTGATATTTGGACCTTGAATCGTTCAGTATGATTGGTCGTATAGTCCGAGAGGCAGCTAATTACGTTTGAAGCTAGTAATTTTACACTCCATAGTTAATAGTTATACCACTTTAGATTTTAGAGGCAACACTAATTGCAACTAAGCACCGGGTATCACAAATAACTTCTGTCTAGATTTCGTAGAGCTACGATTTTTATGGTTAATTCATAGTAGTATTTTTAAGACAGCTATTCAAAATAAACTTATTAATTACACAAGAAGATTCACGTTTCATTGTAAGAGTTCGAATGTCAAGTTGCAGCGCTTAGTAATATTTTAAGTACCTCAGTTAAACCAAAAGTCGTAGTAGAAAGAATATTTTACAACTGCCTCCTGTACCATTATATCCATAAAATATAATTATTAATGTAGCAACTAGGAATTAAGAACAGTAGCTGGTACCCTCACAGATTACTTTGATAGATACTAAAAAAACATATTACCTAGATACTAATATTTATCAAATGAAGATGAGTCAGTACATTATATCTCTTGTTAATTAATTCTGATAGAAATATCCTATTATAATTAATTAATTACAAATTAATTAGAATCTAATTTTAATGTTCGTTACTCAGCTATTGAACTTTGGTGATAAAAATGTAATTTCTAATGAGTGATTCAAAATTAACCTATTATAACGTACGTGATTACGAACGTAATTCAAAATTAATTAAAAGCAAATAAACTCTTTTAGAAAAAACTTTTATTTAAATGCTCTAAAAAGAAGAAAATAAAAATTTCCTTTAAAATTTTAACGATCAACTTATAACCTCATTATACACAATTTTTATGATCATAAAAGCTTCGATGCTTGCTTGTGGATAATCTTTCTTGTCAGACAATCAGGTGATCAGTCTGCATTGTCCTAACCAAACTTGGAAAACTTTTTTTTGTTGTTCCAATGCGGAAATCGAATCGAGAGGCAAACTGTAAACTACTGGACCACGGAGGCTGATGATCTAGCAATAGATCTAGTGGTGAGCCTTAGTAGTCACTTGTGTGCAAAATGTCAATTGTGTCTTGATACCTAACACCAAAAAGAGGAGCAAATTAAAAAAAAAATATTTGAACTTAATTCTTTATAAGAATTAAGTACATACAGAAAAAAATAATAAAAAATCCAAATTGGCGGCCTCACTGCTGAAGCAGTTTCTTCAGTTGGAGGGACTAAAACCCCCAATACCCTTCGAGAAAACTACCACGTTTGCAAGCGAGGTAAAATATCTTGGAGTAAAATAGATAAGGGTCTTCCTTGGAATAAGTGCATCGAGCATATTTTTATGAATATGAAAAGGCTAGAAATAAAATAAAATAATAGATATTATTATAAAACTACTAGAAATGATTTGAGGTCTTACTGGAGAATTTTCAGCTCTAAATAAGGCCTTCGAATGTAATGCTATGCATAGGTATACACAGTCAAAGTCTACCTATATTTTTAATGGACACTTACAGTAGGTAGGTTGCAGTTCTTTTCTTGAAATAGACCAGGAAACGATCAGATTAAGCGATTACAGCCGCCCATGGACACTCGCAACACCCTTGTAACGTGCTGCTCGAGTTCCCGGTCCTTAAAATCCCAAAAATCCAGTAACCCCACTCACTCGGCGAAACACGACGCAAGCTGCCACGCCGGTTTTCTGTGAGGCCGTGGTATTTACCCGGTGCCTTCGTGCCGAAGCATGGCTCTCCCACGCTTAAAAGTTTCGATCAATATAAGAAGCATACGAAGCCGATTTTTTAAATTATGATTTTATAGACTGAAATTAAAAAAAACCTTCATTCCAAATATTTCTTCTAGGTTGGAACTATCCATTGAAACTTTTGTTAGCGAAGTACGCAGTAAAGAGATGGCGGTCGCAACTGCCAAGGGTGGAACTGAAGGAGACTCCACAGACGGATCTTCTCGAAGGTTGGGATGACATCTCCATCAAAGCATCAGCACCGAACGGCGCCACAATAGTTCTGGGGATCCGTAAACAGTGTAATAGAAAGACGATAGCAGAAGTCACGGTGTTTGTCAAGCTTTCCGATGTAACTTACCAATTACCGCGTAAGTATTTATTTTCAACTAGCAACTAGCAATAATAATAAATTAATTTTAATATTTACTTATAATTAATGCCATTTGTTACGACTCTACGTCAACTCGCGGTAATATAACTAGTCCCATGGAATGTTGTTTAAGAATAATCTAAGGCATAGGCTTTTACCCGTTCTATCATTAAATACTATCATCACAAAAAACTTAGGCCTTTACATGTTCATGGATGATTTATACAGTATTCTCCGAGCGAAGTAATCACTCTTGAAATACTGTAGTGCCTGGGACAGTTGGTTTTTAAATGTCGTATGGTTGCCCAAGCACATACGGCATTCTCACAACATAGTCAGCCTAGTCCAGAGGAATGAACTGGTCAATACGTGCGGGGCCAACTATGTGCGGGTTTCCTCACGATGTTTTCCTTCACCGTTAGAGCGTCCGTATGATGTACTTGAGATCTGAAAAAGTCTCATTGGTACACGCCACAACCTGGGATTCGAACCTGCACTCTCTCGAGTACGAACCAAACGGTCTACCCACTAGGCTACGGAGAGCATCAGTCATCACAAATTATCTACTAAATAGTTACTACGTAATTTTCATTACAAAAAAAATCTGCAGGAACATTCGAGAAAGGTACCTATCTAAAGTTTTTATTAATGTCTAGAACATCCAGAAACAGCGGTCTGTTTTTGGAACGAAAACGAAGGCAGCTGGAAAGCCGGTGGACTGAAAATACAAGTGCTGGAACCGAAGAGTAAATTACGGATTCTGTACAATGGACTCCTTACTCGTGTTGACGATAAAACCACGCAGCATGTCACATTCAATTTAATGTAAGTAGCCATCTCGTTTACATTTAATTGAATTGTAAATTACGGGTTTATGAGTTTGTGTTCCTATTTACCATTCTGCCGACCTCAAACTAAAAAGAGATAAGTACGCCAATGTATTGTTATAACTTTCAAATGTGTGTTTGTTAATATTTACATGAAGAATAAAAAAAAAGGCGGTTAGGTAAATCACAAAAACAGGTTTTGAGGTAGAGCTAAAAAGCACGGGATTATTTTGAAATTGATGCTTGTGATTTTCTATAAACAATTGTTAATGGTATCATAATACATTCGTGACAACATTAACAATTGTTTATAGAAAATCACTAGCATCAATTTCAAAATAATCCCACGTTTTTTAGCTCTACCTCAAAAACTGTTTTTGTCATTTAACCGCCTTTTAGTTTGAGGACGGCAGTATTACCTATAGACACTACGAATATTGACTACATAATATAATGCATGATGACTGATTCAAGAGTAGGTAGGTATATAGGTAGGTTTAATGATGTTTAATAAACCTACCTATATACCTACCTACTTATTATTTAGTATTTATCTACGTAAAAAATTGTTCCAAGCAATGTGACTGCGTTCTGTAACCTTTTGGGTTTAAATGAGCATTTTATTTTCTGTGCAAGTTTTCCAAAAATAGCATGGTACATAATATTATGTACCTAGTATAAAGCCTCCAATTACCAAATCTACAAAATACTTACATAATCTAATGAATATATACTTAGTCTTACTAAATTTGGTTTTATTACTTTTTCCAGTTGGACATCAGCAACCAGTATTATACGCCACCCTGAGGATTGGAGCGAGAACCTCGCCTCTCAGACTCTAGCGTTGGAGCCATGGAGGGATACGTTTTGGCCTCAAATGTTGTGAGTATCTTAAAAATTATTATATATTGATGATTTAAGATGTTAAAAGTGTACGAGTCCATAGTGATTGCTTTTAAGAAAAATAAGCTGTTTTGTGAAATAAAAACATGCCCGACAAGGTAAGCGATTCTAGCCACCGATATAGTACACCTGTAAAACCGCTTCACCGATAGATCATTAGTACCCTCACCTAACTGGCTAATCATATCGCAAGCTCTATTTTAGGCATCTAGTTGGCCCTGTCTCGTTGACGTGGGCGGATCCAGCCTCCAAAAAGGTTGTGGTCACAGCGAACCGAAATTAGCCACGTGCGAATAATCGTATGAAAACTCCTGTTTGCAGCTTGCAACGATCTACAATCAATAGATACCACCAACACCGCTGTTATTAGATTGTGTTGGCGTCAGACGCACCAAATCAGAACGAACTGCTTTCTGTGTTCCGAAATCTGAATATCTATATCGATATCAACAGACTGTACAATAATGACGTCACAAATCAAATAGATTGTGGGCATGTCCACATTGCCCATATAGAATATAGATCAGCGCTTGCTTGTTGAAGCCTGTTTCTCTTACGGAACCAATTTTCAGAAGCAAATGCGACGAAGGCGGCGGAAGCTGGATGCAATTCGGAGTAGTCCAGGGCAGAGTACAATCGCACAATAGCGACGGCAGTGCTGACCGCAGCGAGTATCTCCGAGTGCGCGGGGTTCGTGAGCGGTCGTGGTCCCGGGAACACAGGAGCTTAAGGAGATCCATCAACTTGGTCGTGGCTGCCCGCGATGGCACCGCTGTACAGATACGCGCGAACTCTTTCAAAAACGATTTTACACAGTAAGATTTTTATTGCATTGTAATTTGTAATTTCTAGTGAACATTGGTCAAACTCTCTTGAGCTTTCGCAATACCAAAGGAGTTACAAATGCGCCGTTTTTGTAGTAGAGTAACCGCAGAATTTTTTGCAGGTTTATTATTTACTAGATGTTGCTCGCGACTTCGTACGCGCAAAAAGAAATCACTAGGGTACTGTACATTTTGTTGAGATAAAAAGTGATCTATGAGTTAATCCAGAACCTCAATTCTCGTATTTAAAGTAGACAATTTAAACAGTCAATTTTACTTTGTTTGGATTGAAAGTGTAGCGACATGTTACCGTGAATAGATTTTACAACGATTCGATACTATTAAATGATTAAATTATTTTATCTTACAGGTGTGTTTCAGGATCAGTGAGGCTTCCGAATTTCCTGGTGAAGCCGTTGGAGGCCACCGATTTAGACATGTCTGACTTTTGCGAGACACCAGATCAAATACCTAACAATTATACCATTAATGTCGATGGTAAGATTTTATTCTGTACCTACACTCTACATATCTATAGTAACAAACACCAACATATTGCACAGCATGGAACCAAAAAAAAATATGACTTAAAAGAATATACGCACTTCTACCAAATTGATGTCCACTTTTTACATTTAAATTAAGTTTCTTTTTCAGCATACAAAAGAAGCTTCAAAATCATTATAAAGATCAACAAAGATGGCGGCAAGGTGTACCACGGAGCGCCGCATCACTTCGAGGACATATTCCGTACCGTGTCAGTTAGCATCAACGGCGAAATTGGCACGGGAGTTTTGTATCTTGGATATCAGAAAGGTATTTTATCCACTATATGGTTTTTGACATTAGAAATGTCTTTCCGCTCGCTCCAGTGTATGCTCCGGCTTCACGAAAAATTGCGATCCTCTTATATAGGGAGAGTTGTAAAAATATGATATTCAAAAAAGGCTAAAAGCCGTGTATTCACGACAGCTGTAAAGTGCAAAAAGGATTATTCGAGAAAGTCAAAAAGGAAAAAATGTTACGGTCGAAATAGCCGAGTGAAAAGAAAATCAATTTTATCCGAATACTATTCGCTCGGAAACGAAGAATGATATCAAACATTTGAGAAAAACTGCTCTGGACGATTTAGTCAGCTACAATTTGAGCCTAAAACAAAGACGATCGGGTTAAGGATTTGCCATGTAGCCTAACCTTTTTGTGACAATATGTTTTCGAATTCCGTAGAATCATTTCCAATGCCCCCGATAGTCGAGTGAGGCACGAAATCAGCGAATTTTTGTGTGACTATTTTACTTAAAACCTCATGAGTGGTGGAATACGTACTATTTAGAGTTTTAGACTTTAGCTAGACTCTTGTTGGACATTGTACATCATAATATATAAGATACATAGGTGTAAGTTGTAACCGCTAATAGTAGATTATGCACCAAGGGGATAAAGCAGTGTCTTACGTCACGGGCAGCTGAGCGTAACGAGGGACTCTAGAGTTAAAAATTAACTCCCGAGCGAAGCGAGGCAGTTATGTAGAGTCCTGAGTGAAGCGAGGGGTTCAAGCTGCCCAAGACGAAGACAGGCTTTATCCCAGAGGTGCATACTCTACTTTTCATACCTACTGCGATGCAATAAAAACCCAGGGCTACATTTTTAATAAGCTCCGGAGTCAAATCACTATCGCTCGACGACATTTTGACACGTGAGAATGTTCAAACACGGAACTGTTAAAATAACGTAGTAGGTACATATTTTACTTTCTAAAAATATCGTAGCATCAAACTCTGGCTTTTATTTGAATTTTTTCAATCGCATTTTTCTTTTGTTATAGGTGGCCAGTTCGATTTTCGAATAAACTCTCTTTGCAATGCCATATTATTATTGAAAAACTCTATGATAGATACGTATCTATTAGGAGTATTTCAATAATAATATGGCAATGCAAAGAGAGTATTCGAAAATCGAACTGGCCACCTATAATTTTAACATTATCACGTGTCAAAATCGTTAGTCACAAGTTCCTGAATCTTTAAGTACTGCTCAAATAAACTCCACCACAACTTCCATGAATGTTCCTAATAAAAATATTACTCTGTCCCTCCATAACTGGATAAACGTGTCCAATATCAATATTAATTTTTAACAAAATAAATGTTTTATTTATGTAGCCCTGGGTTTTTATTGCCTCGCAGTAGGTATGAAAAGTAGAATATGAACCTCCGGGATTTATCCCAGAGGTGCATATTCTACTTTTCTTAGCCTGTCTGGCTTTAGCCTGTCTTCGTCTTGGGCAGCTTGAACCCCTCGCTTCACTCAGGACTCTACATAACTCCCTCGCTTCGCTCGGGAGTTAACTCTAGAGTCCCTCGTTACGTTCAGGGTCCAATATGCTGCCCGTGACGTAAGACACTGGTTTATCCCCTTGGTGCATAATCTACTATTATGTCTCTTCTTAATAAAATTAACTTATTGTTGATAGAAAAAATAATTTTGATGTACCCAAACTGGGTACCCAGTTGATGTACCCAATGTTACTCTTACGATTCTAGCTCAAATGCGACAAGCCGTTTAGGCTCTAGAGTGTGACAAAGAAATATACATACAATGTAGGTACATACACTCGAAAAACGTAACGCTGTGGCGCTGTCTGGTAAAAATATGTCTATAGTTACTTCTAAGTTTGAATCGGTAAAGCGGGTAAAGCCGCGGTCAAAATCTTGTATTGTCGTTTACGATAACGAGAGTCGAAAAAAAAATGCTAATTTACTGAGAAGATACGGGCAATTTTCTTAAAACAATTTCTGTCTTTCAGGAAAATCCGAACCATCAGTCCCCATTTCACCCGAGCCGGTGTTGCGGTGGCTGAGCGAGTCCGAAGTAGGGGAGGTCGGGTACTGCGTGCCCCTCACTGACCGCGCCGCCGCCTGCACCGACTACGTGGGGGGAAAAGGGGCCTCCCTAGCACTACTCGCTTCGTTACAGGAACAGGAGGTTAATCATATATTTTTTTGTTCATTATTTACAAAATAAAAATAAAACGTGTTTGTCAACATAGTATAACTTTTTGACTGTCGTTTTGCGCGTAAAAAAATTACACTCATTTTTTTTCCAAACGCGGAAAAAGTAGTGTAACTTCAAAATACCGGCAAAGTACTTTTTTATTTCTCATACTCGGAAAGTAGTGTTTCTGACATTGATCTGATTATTGGGTGGAAGATGCTGCTTTCCTTTCATAGGGAGGGAAAAACTCATACAAATTTATTCCGGCCCGAGGGTCTTCAAAACTTCAAAAATAGAACTGCTGTCAGCTGTGAAGAGTTTTATGTTAAAAAAAACTATTAAAAAATGACATGACTTTCTAAACAGCCAGTGTGAATTTAGCGCAAACTTCTTTGAGCGGAATAAGCCGCGAGTGCCGCGACAATTACGCGGCGAGCGGCAAGTTCCATATTTAAAATTTAAAAAGTCTACACGAATTGGCGGGATATTGGAATTATTGACACCAGATTCCATTACAGACGAGGCAAATTGTGTCATAGAAAATCTTTTGCCAAAAATATCAAAAGAAAGATATGTAAACACATACAATGATTTTATGAAGTGGCGAGAAGACAAGAATATAAAGTAACTTTTAATTTCACGAATTGTCCTAATAAATTTGACTATTAACTTTAAATAGGCATTACTAATATATTATTATCAATAAATAGTTTAGATAAACAACTAGTTTTATTTTTCACATATTCTAAATGAAAAGTAGAGTGTATGCCACGGGTAAAAGAATGAATTCCTACTCGGACTATAGCTAACTACCTCGGGAATTGATTCATTTCAACCCTAGGCTAACAATCTACTATTTCTTGCTGGGGAGCTCCGAAGAGATGCGGTAATCGGCTAATCAGGCGAGTAGTTCAGGCGTTTACTGGTATCATAACACCTATTAAAATGCTATATTTTCTGCGTAATTGAGCACAAAAGTTAACTGATTATTATCGATTCTTTTCAACTAAACATTCTATCATTATATTTACAGGGATATAAAGTGCCGCCAGGGTTCTGTTTAACGATGCGTGCTTTAGAAAAGCAACTAGAATTGAATCCTAAAATAAAAAAAGCGATAGCAGCTATAGAAGCAGCAAGTGTAGATTATGAAGAGTCTAATTTTAAGGAAAAATGCCAAAAGTGAGTACCTAACTGCTAACCTAACAATTACAGTTTTAATTTTAAAAGAGAACTTCAGTAGCGTTGGCATTTTATGAAGAAAAAAATAAACGATAGTCTATCACGAATTCCTGCATAAAAGCATAGCGGCTAGCGCGATTTAACCGTCGCTCAGCGCCATCTATGCGCAGTATATCGAAACAATCTTAAACTAATAAAAACAAATACAAGGTGTTTTTGAAGGTTTCATTTCTATCGCGTGTACTGCATAGGTACTGCATTTTGTTTTGACAATAAATCAAATTATGTATTTAATGTATTCTTTGTAATAATTTCAGATCTGTAGATTTAATCGTCGCAACGGAAATAGCCGCTGAAGTGAAAGAGGATATTCTGTCTCATCTCGCCGAGTTGAGGAAACAGGCGACAGAACAGGGCTTCGGTCCAGATTTGCGGTTCGCTGTGAGATCTTCAGGTATAGAACCTTTAGTAAAATTGAGAGAAATCTATTGAACGGTACAACATTCCCAGTAAACACATTTACGTTAAATTTACGTCAGGATGACATCATGCTATGTCATGATTTACGTAAGATGAACGTCATAAAAGGGTAATATTGAGTCATTATTTCATACCTATTGACGTCAAACAATTACGTAAAATTATGACGTAAATATGACCTTAATATTATCTTAATGTGTTCTCAAATTTACTTCAATGTGATCTAACTTTACTCATAATCTATCTAGGGGATACAAAATCCGGATTGTTTTTGAAAACCCGGACGGCACTATGAAAGGGGCGGCAAAATCTCACTATAAAAGTGTATACACCCACCTGTGGTGTTGTTTGAGTTACGCCATAAGGATTACCTTATTACTAAACTTGGCTATCTAGTTTAAACCTAGCCTAATCCCGTGTTAGCTGATAAAATATTATGTGATAGTATCTATTATAATACAAAACAACGCTAGTTTGCATTTTTCGAGCTTAGTGCTATTAGGCGAGGTAGGAGGTTTTAGTTCGCCTAATAGACCACGCGTGCACAAAGCGCTTGAGTCGACTGTCAATATGAGGTCATAGTCATGTCATATATATGACATCAAATAAAAGTCATGAAACATAGTCATTATTATGTCATACCTATGTAAAATTTTAACTTTGGACGTTGAACCTCTGTGTGACCTATATATGACGTCACTTCAAAGTCATGTGTTTACTGGGTTATCCCAAAGATATTTTTAATTAACTATTTCTATCGCGTTTGAGTTTCGTTAAACAACGCTCCTAGCTCCCAGAGTTTCCTCCTAGGAAATGCAGGTACTAAGCTTCCTATAGAAATACTCCAATCACAAAATATATAAAAATACTTATAAAACTTATACTTGGTGTCTTTTCATTATGATTGTGAATAATGTATAACCAATTATTGTTGCATACCATTAAAAACACTATCTACAAATTAATTATACTTGCAATTTGAAATGTAATAATTCTCATTCTTCACTTCTTCCAAATTTATTTTGTAGTAGGTACCTATAGTCAGGCTTTCATCGTGCCTAATTCTAATTTCAATTTTTGTTCTAATGTCAGCGGTGGGCGAGGACAGTGAAGCCTTATCGGCCGCGGGTCAAAACGACACAGTGCTGGGGTGCGTCAGCGACGCCGATGTGCTGCGCGGGGCCGTCAGCTGCTGGGCCTCCATGTTCGCCTTCACCAGCGCGTGCTATAGACGGTAGGTGACACCAGGGTCTCATAGAAACCTGGCGTAAAATGGCGGGCGTTTCGTCAACACTATGCTGCTGTGAGAAACGCCGTCGTGGAGTGGTTGGACGAGAGAGTTATGTGATATTGAGAAAGTACCCCAAACAGTTTGTAAGTGTTGAAAGTACCCCAAATTTGCCAAAATAATCTGTGGCGGACAATCAGCACGTGGCGGGCTGCGCACAGAGCCTGTCAGTCCCGACTTCTGTCATCTGTCGTTATTAAACAAAGTAAAAAAACTATCTAAGTAAAAAATATCTAAGTAGGATCGAATTCAGTGCTACTTAAAAATAAATCGATCATTTGTATTTAAATTATATTTTTGTATGATTACAGCCAAAACGGAGCGCCTTGCCTGTGTGGCGGGGGCGTCGTGGTTCAGGTGATGTGCGCAGGCCGCGCGGCGGGGGTACTCTTCACGAGACACCCCGAGCGTGGCGACACGTCACGTCTGCTCATCACCGCTAATTATGGCCTGGGTGAGGTGAGATGACTCAAGATCTGCTGAATTAGTAAGCTTAGTTGGATTTATGATAGAAATCCGCAAGTTGTAAAATGAAGTGATTTGGTACACAACAATCAACATCCAGATTCCAGACAAAGCAATTATTAATTGCATGATATGCTTCATATTTTCCAAAGGAGTAAAAAGTACTGTTATTCAAAACTATCACGTGTGCAGTTCATAAGCGTTATTAAAAATGAAATTTCTAATGTATGTTTGAGTTCGCTTTAAGAAGTTAGGTTAATGGCCTCATTGGAAATATTTTTTCTTTTTCAGAGCGTCGTCTCCGGCGCGGTGGAGCCAGACACATTCATAGTTCATCGAGGATTAGACAACGAACTAGAAATCACCACCATACAGCTAGGCTCCAAAGCTCAAAGAGTGGTCACATCTGGCAACACTGTGGAATTCGAAGACGTACCCGTAGCTGATAGAACGAAGCCGTGTCTGTCTGTTACAGAGGTCTTGAACTTGGCTAAGCTTGGAGTCAGACAGGAGACGTTTTGGGGCGCGGGTCGGGATATCGAATGGGCTATTACTGATGTAAGTCGTGCAACCTGCATACACCCAAAATGCTGCAGCTTACTAATTATTAATAACATACCTAATATCGCCCTTTTTAAGTTTGTTGAAACTATATACAGTTAGTTATGCGGACTATGTCCTATACAATATATATTAATTTGAGTACCTATCTACCTGGGTAACCGAATTTTGCTCGGAGTTCTAGTAAATATATTTTTAAAAGAATCAAAAAATTGCACGGTTTCTCAGGGATAAGACTAGATCGATATTTTATCTCTCCCAAAACTCCAGTACTAAAAGCATACTAAACTATCAGGAAACAATTTCCGCGATTCTGATTTCATATACAAAAATTGCTCGTTTAAAGTATAAGATAACACCTCCAACTATAAACTCTATACTTACAGAATACCATCTACCTGCTGCAAGCGCGGCCCATCACCTCTCTCGAGCGGTGGACAGAGGAGGAGCTTCTTCATGAGACCGATTGCCCTATCATGTCAGACGATGAGCTGCTGACTTTCGCTAATACTGGAGAGGTGTTTTGTTTACATATATTCATAAACTGTGGTTTGCCCGCGGCTCCGCCCGTGTAAATATAGTATCCCACAGGATCACTACCTTTTCGGGATAAAACGTAGCCTATGTGTTAATCCAGATTTCATCAAAAGCCCTACAGTAGTTTTTGCGTGAAAGAGTCGCAAATCCATCCATCCATCCTTACTAACTTTCACATTTATAATCAGTGTCGTGCGTTGAGTGTAATAGAACGGTCGTGTTCTGCATTGCACATGAAGCAAAATTTAATTGTTTGCGAGTCACGCGGCTGCGCCGCTGTACGTGCACCATGGCGATGGTGGCCAACGAGTTGCTGGCATTCATCCAGCATGCCATCGACACCATAGACGAGGTTAGCGGTCAGCATCATGCAGATCTGCAAATCTTCCTTTGCCAGCGATATGATTTGCATGGGCAAGCAGCTGCTGTATGAGACGCTCGGCCAGAGCGCGAACATGCCATCGAGGAGGAGAGATAAACGAAGCGTGCATGACATCATCTCAATGCTGAAGCAGACGGATCCAGACGACGTGCCGGCCTTTGAGGCGAAAGATCTCCACAAGCTGCCGGTGGTAACAATGGACCACGTCGACGTCTCCAGCCTGCTGAAGAACTTCAACAATATGAAGGCAGAGCTGAACAAGATGCGATGTAGATTGGATGCATCGGAATCCGCCATGTGTGACTTGCGTAGTGAATTATTACAATTAAAATGTAATAATTCATTAGGTAGGTCAACCGATTATTCAACTGATTGTCAACACACGTCGTGGAGATAGAGTGCCATTTGGCTGTGGAGAGGCAGGTGATGACGAGAGCAGGAGGTGCGAGCCCACCTCGGCTTCATACTTGTGGAAAGAAGAAGAAGCCCGCCACCCGCAACCATCGCGGCACCACAACATTAGTACCCGTACTGCGCCTGCGGTGTGAGGTACCCGCGACGCCGTTGTACGAATCCCGCCTGCACTGGTCAATGGAGATCGAGATCGTGGACTACATCCGCAAGAAGATGTCCATCGCCTTGAGGATCGAGCGTCTGGAATCTCACAACAAGGTCAACTTCAGTTCCTTGGTGGTGAAAATTTGCACACTTCATACATTTCATACACACACATACACAAATCCTATACAATTTTGATTTCGAAGTTTGCCGTCAAAATTGTCGAATGCATCTTGACTAGAGGCGCAGAATAAATAATAGTACAAGTACTAGATGAGGCCCTGTTTTCTCAATCTTGTTTCGGTCTTTTTCTTTATTTTATTTTATATTTTATATTTTATATTTTATAATAATAGGCCCACTATGCAGCCCGAAATAAATGGTATTTCATTTCTATTTTTTAGTGCGTTCCTTGGGTATTTGTCATTTTTTGCAGTCGGGTTTTTTTTGTTTTATTATTCAATACTACTTATTAGCCAGAAGTTTCTTTACTTTTACTCATAGGCAGAAAATAGCCTTTTTAACAATTATTATACATTTTTTCTAGGTCCTGCCCAAGCCCCTATCTCCTCTTGGTTATGACCTAGTCATGGTGCCCATGGAACTCGGTATGGGTAGGCTGGTGAGGAAGAATGGCGATGGCTACGACCCCACGCTCATGTTCACGCACAACCGCTGCACCATCGCGCTGTATAATGTAAGTAAACGAGGATATGGCTAACATGATGGTACCCAATTACCACCTTAAGAGTTAGGTGATCTAATTACTATGCATAAACTAATATTAAAACGATTCACTGAAGTAAGTGGTTAGTGGACTCGTCTTTTCACACTACAAAAAGAAACTTTTCAGTGTTCAATATTAAAACGCTTTTAAAAACAAGCTGCGAAGCCTTCGGGCATATGGAGAAATATAATAAGTAAGAAAGAGTTTCTTCTGTTGTTAGTTTTTATTTGCATTCTATTGGATTATTTTTAATTATCGAATTGAATTGTGTGTTTTTTTATTTAGGTATATAAGTTAATTAATGTAATTGGGGTCACCCCCCAATAAACACATTTACGTATAATTTACGTCAGGATGACATCATGCTATGTCATGTTTTACGTAAGATGTAAATTTTAATCACATTGAAGTAAAGTTCTCAAATTTACTTCAATGTGATTAAACTTTACTCATAATCTATTTAGGGGATGTAAAATCTGGATTTTTTTTTAAACTCGGGTGGCTCTAAAAAAATCTCTCACTACTATATTCGCTTACCTGTGGTGTGGCTTGAGTTTCGCCATAAGGATTGCCTTATTACTAAGCTAGGCTATTTAGTCTAAGCCTATGTTAGCTGATAAAATATAGTATGTAGATACTAATCTATTATAATACAAAACAACGCTAGTTTGCATTTTTCGCGCTTAGTGCCATATATTGGGCGAGGTTTGAGGTTTTAGTTCACCTAATCAACCGCGCGTGCACATAGCGCTCGAGTCGACAGTCAATATGAGGTCATGGTCATGTCATACATATGACATTAAATAAAAGTCATCAAACATAGTCACTATTATGTCATACCTATGTAAAATTTGGACTTTGGACGTTGGACCTCTGTGTTACCTATGTATGACGTCACTTCAAAGTCATGTGTTCACTGGGCCGTTTTAATTAGCTGTATGTAAATAAATCGGAATACTTTGTAATTATTAGTTTTTGGAAACGAAATATATTTTTAGCAGTGATACAGGTCGCGCAACGGTTTATGAGCGCTCAGTGAAAGTGGAGGGGATCATTCGCGCATGTGACCAATAGCAAAGAATGTATATTACTAACGTACCAATAGCGTGTCGGCAGCCACGTTCGGCATGCGTTCGGCGCATCCACACCTCCCCGCCCGAGCCCGCTACCGCCAAACACACCCAAAACTGATTTCTGCGCATACCCCCTCTACTTTTGTCGAAAGATCTTAATTCGTTGCGCGACCTATACCTATTGTTTATACATAGACAGTTTACCGCAAAGTGCCCAAGAAGCTGGACATCAACATACGCATGCTGGAGATGGCTATACACGGCCACGAGGTGGCTGACGATGATATCATCAACACAGCTCTGCACAGAAGACAGCCGAAGCCGTACGACAGACTGGTCGCGCTCGCCGATATGGTGAAGGTAGGTGTAAACATATTATAGACACATCTATCTAGATGGACATATGCATGGATAGATAAATTAACAGATGAACAAGCAAGCAGACTTATCTTAAAAACCGGCCAAATGCTAGTCGGACACGTGCATGCATGTAAAATGTTGGTAAAATTATACAGAACCCTACCCGTATAATTTTACCAACATTTTACATGCTTATTTAATATTTCGTTATTTTTGTACTAAGTTTTCCAAGTACCTAAGCGCATTTTACAAGTTAGGCATCTATAACTCCTGAACTAACAATGTTATATGAGCCGTTGTAGTTTCCCTTTAAAGTTCATCACATGGACTATCATCATAAAGAAGTCGAGAAGTTTGAAACGAAAATACGACAGTGCAGTAAATGTAGTTAGAAAAATTATTGCACGATGTAAGTTCTAACGTTCAGTGCCATCTACCCACAGCACATGAAACTTATCTCAAGTAAGTGACAGCTGATAATTTAGATGAGTGTTTTTTTGTCTACTAGATCCTAGTGTTTTAAAAGTTTGACACACTAAGATTTTTATTACATAATACACATATTTCACAACACATCCATGACCCTGGAACACAGAAAACTTTTTTATTTCGAACTTTCGAACTCGCGACCCCGGATTGAGCGCCAACGTGCTAAACACTGAGCCACAGAGGTCGTCAAATAAACAAATGTAACTTTTTACAGGTACTTTTCCTATCAAAGCGAGCTATGAACAACACGATCCGAGACGTGAACATCATGAGTGTTGACACGTCCAGTGACGATCCCCTGAAACTGTTGGACGCGATCATCGCCACAGACACTCAGATCACCAAGTACTTCCATAACCACGGGATGACCACAACGGGAAGTACCTTCACGCAGTTCCTAGCTATGAGTATTCTGTTGGAAGGCAGATCAGGTAAATACAGCACATCCCACTAAGATTCCACTACAGAAGAAATTTAAAATATCAGTAAAGCTAGCTGATTATGAATTATAGCTGAGATCACTATCGATCATGTCAGCTTAAAAAAATAAGATAAATTCTTTTCATCTGTTAGGGAGCTATGACCTATGACGCGGACAGACATCCCCAGTCCACACAGACAGTTATGTCAGACTTATAACATCCCTGTGTTTTTATCTGGGGTTAATAACAGCTAAAAGATCATTCAGTCTACAAATACAGTTGTCGTAGTGTAGACAGTTTTTCTGTTTACGTTAACATACTTGCAGTCTTATGATTGAAATAAAAAAAGAGAGACACATACGTTTATGACGTCACATGTCTGAGTCGAGATTTTACTTCTTTCTGTTACAGACTTCACTCCAGTAGAGTGCAACGAAATCAGCATGCTGCTAAGTTCTGGTGACGTATTGTCTGCGGAGGTACCGAACATTCTAGCGAGGATTGCCAGAAAGATCGATGGGTTTGGACGACTCGAGGAGTTCAGGAAACAGGATCCTAAAAACGCCATGGACTGGCTGAAATATAACCTGCCGCCGGTTTACGACGATGTCAAGCAGTTTTTGGACGTTCATGGCCATAGAGCTATAATGGAAGTGAGTTAACAAATAATTTCGTACATAATATTATCTATAGGTACATACATACAATTAAATAAAATTGAAGTGTCTGTTTGCATGTTTAAATGAATAGCTTTTCACATAAAGCCTAGAAAAGTATATACGGTACTAACAATAATAAACCACTTTTTTAAATTTTGTCTGTCCGTCCCTCTGTCTGTCTGTTTCTTCCGGCTAATTTCTCAAAGCCTAGTAAACACATTTACGTAAAATTAACGTAAGGATGACATCATGTTATGTCATGATTTACGTGAGACGCCAGTCACATATGGGTCATATGTGAGTAATTATTTCATACCTCTCGATGTCAAACTATAACGTAAAATAATGACGTAAGTATGACCATAATCTTATCTTCAATGTGATTTAACTTTACTCACATAATCTATCTAAGGATGCAAAATCCGTTTTTTTTTTAAACCCGGGTGGCACTTTAAAAGTGGTGTTGCTTGTTACTTGTTACTTTAAGGATCAGGAACGCAAGTTGCAACACCAGAGGAGTTACAAGTGTAACTCCTCTGGTGTTGCGAGTGAACATGGACGGCGGTAATCGCTTACCATCAGGCGATCCGTCTGCTCGTTTCCTGGTTCATTGCATAAAAAAAACTTATTATATGTATATGATGCAATTTAAAAAAAAAAAGAAATATGATGCAATTTTTAAAAACTTGCAGTTCGATCTGTTAACGAAACCGTGGGCGCTAGTGCCGGAGGAGTTCATGAGTGTTCTGATGCACGTGCGCGCGATGAAAGAGGATCCCAAGGTCACCAGATCAAGCGACGAGATCATCAACTTGCTCAAAACACCACAGAAATCTAGCACGCGGTAAGAAAGTATTATTAAACATTAAAAGTAATTCCTAATTTACAGCTAAGATGAATCTCGCCTGTGATCATTGCGTCATTAAATTTGTTGTAACTTGTATTCCCCAAAACTGTAGTGTGCTAAAACTTAAAAGTTCTTATGGCGATAGTTGCCGTTGGCGTTGACGATCGTATCAACTCGGCTGTAAAGGGATATAACCACTACTAATTAATTAATAAACAGTCCCGGATCTAAGAGGGAGCAAACCGGGGCACTTGCCCAGGGCGACCACCTATTGAAGGAAGGCGCCACTATCAAGTTTTTGCCAAGGTTCGAAAAATCGTAGATATATGGGGCTGTGAATGAAAATAAATTAAATATGTACAACCTTCATTTAGAATGCATATGGCCTTATTGTTTATACTTGACAAACTAACATTATATTAGTACAAACTCGTGCTTTTAAAATCCGATTTGCTACTACTAGCGCCACCTACATTATGTAGTCTCGTTTTTCACATACGCGGGTTCGCAAGTTTCCAAGGTAGTGTTTCAATAATGATGGTCCATATTCTTATCTTCCTAAGGCTACGTTCCCACGAGCGTTTTAGTATCTTCTAAAAGAACTGTGCGCCAAATGTCAGATTTGGCAACTCTACATGATTTTCAGCTTTATCGTATTAGCACACAGTTCAATTTACAGTGCTGCTTTTTCTGTCGCGACTCGGGACCACTAAAAACGCTCGTGGGTACGAGGGCTTAATCTCATTTCTTTTTTCAGAAAAGTCCTCCGCTGGGTCGTGCCGCTATGCCACAGAGCAGTTCGCCACAGAGAGTCCACGAAGGCTCACCTCATACTAGGAGTACATAAAGTGAGACTGGCTGCGCTCAACCTGGGCCGAGTGTTGGCACGGCGCTGGTACATACCGCACCCAGACTTGGTGTTCTTCTTCCGAGTTCACGAGCTAAGGGAATATATATTGAACCGCGATCCGGCGTTGTTGAAGAAGTAAGTAAAAAGATCTTCTAGTACTAATTTTTGTGTTTTTTCTATAATCTTGAGAAAGCTCACACGTTGTGTGAAAAGAAACGACTTGACCGATTTTCATAATGTTTGGAAGAATAGGTTTTTAACTAGTTTTTACCCTCCTACCCCTATTAACTTTTTGCTGTACTTAAAAGTGTTTTCGAGTTTGTGCTTGACAATTGTTTGTACATGACGGGTGTGAGGCGCCGTCTGGAATTTTTTTAAAACTTTAATAATAAGTATTTTTTGCGTGTACGTCCGGGCCATACAGCTGTTAGATAACTCATTACAATAATATATTACCGTCGTTGGAAATACTTTATAAAAATTATACAGGCTAAAGTGGTTAATTATAACTAATAATCAATTTTTCAGGGCCATCCAACGCCAGCAATACTTCCCGAAATGGGAGAAGCTAAAGTTCGCCGAGATCAACAAGGGCTGGGTGGAGCCCTTCAAACCAGCTGCACCTGTAGTCACCGGGGCTGGGGTAAAGTTGGCAGCGACCACGGCGTGCGGCGGGGAGGTGGTCGCGCGAGCGTGCGTCGTCAAGGACCTGTCTGAGGTACAGTTGCAGCTCATAACAGACTGTTGTACTCGGTAGTACAGGCCCGAACACTAGCAACATCATCGTCAGTGAAGTGTGAATGGTTAAGTCTGAAGATCGAACCAACGTTTCTGGTTTTTATATTTCCAGTATCACTTAGGCTACGTTCCCACGAGAGATTGTTAATGGTCGCGACAGGAAAAACAGAACTGCGCTAGCAATGTGAAAATTAGTGTCATGTGGCAAATGTCAGATTTGACAACTCTACACGATTTTCAGCTCTATTATATTAGCGCACGCGTAGCGCTAATACAATAGAGCTGAAAATCAGTTATAGTGCTTATTGTCTATCGCCACCACTAAAAACATTCGTGGGAACGAGGACTTAAGGTAGACTTTCGAA
The DNA here is from genome assembly GCA_905404095.1 of Glaucopsyche alexis. Taxonomy (NCBI): domain Eukaryota; kingdom Metazoa; phylum Arthropoda; class Insecta; order Lepidoptera; family Lycaenidae; genus Glaucopsyche; species Glaucopsyche alexis. The sequence continues at coordinate 7,000,725 of FR990051.1, read as the reverse complement.
GCGAGTGTCTATAGTGACAGTGTCGACGCGTCAGTGACGCCGCGAGAAAAGTCTAGTCACTTCGAAAGTCTAAAGTCGAAGTCTTTTTTACGTCACGATGACATCACAATACTTTACTCATATTTAATTTCATACATTGAAGGAGTATTTCCTTTAGAATCTAGCGATATCATAAATTAATAACTTAAGATTAATAAACAAAGTTGATTTCAAAATATGTATTTTTGTTTTTAATTTCTACTGATGAAAACACCTCGAACTAACTTCCGGCAAGGATGTGACGACACAATTACATACTAAACACATACGTAGTAGTGAAACGGAACGTGTTTCTCACGAAGTATAGATACCAGGATTCCGAACGTAATGTTAAAATAATGGTCTCAATTTAGGGGACAGATTTTTTGCCGGTAGAGCGCGCCATTGTTCAAACGATGGCGCGCTCTACCGGCATTCAAAGTACCAAGCGCGATTCAGGATTGTGCGCTGATTGGTTCGCCACAATAGCATCGGTACGTCCAAAATTCTAGCGCATCCAGTGGCAGAAAAGGAACTAAGATCTAGGTTTATTATTGTGTACATAAATACTATGGAAAAGTCTTCTATTTTTCGTAGTGTTTCTGTAATCAAATAGGTAGTTCATGACATCATAAAATGTTATGTCAAAATGTCAAACGTAACGTCATACCGCCATTTTGTAAGAGCATACTATAGATTACAAATAGAACTAGTACCCAGTAAACACATTTACGTAAAAATAACGTCAGGATGATATGATGCTATGTCATGTATTACTTACGTAATACATGACATAGCATCATATCACAGTAGTACGTCATATAAGGGTCATATGTGAGTCATTATTTCATGCCGCTTGACGTCGAAAGTCGACGTGATTTGACGACACAAACTATTACGTAAAATTATAACGTAAATATGACCTTAATCTAACCTTCATGTGTTCTTTACTTCAATGTGATTTAACTTTGCTCATAATCTATCTAGGGGATACAAAATCCGGATTTTTTTGAAAATCCGCGCGGCACTATAAGAGGGGCAGCAAAATCTCAAACCACTATATACACCTACCTGTGGTGTTTCTAGAGTTTCGCCCTTATTAATAAGCTAGGCTATTTAGTTTAAGCCTAGCCTAAACCTGTATTGGCTGATAAAATAGGATGTAATAGTATCTATTATAATACAAAACAACGTTAGTTTGCATTTTTCGCGCTTAGTGCCATCTATTAGGCGCGGTAGGAGGTTTTAGTTCACCTAATCGACCGCGCGTGCACATAGCGCTCGAGTCGACAGCCAATATGAGGTCATGGTCATGTCATACATATGATATCAAATAAAAGTCATCAAACATAGTCACTATTATGGCATACCTATGTAAAATTTGGACTTTAGACGTTGGACCTCTGTGTTACCTATATATGACGTCACTTCAAAGTCATGTGTTCACTGGGTATGACGTCACAGCAAAGATAATAATATATCAACCTACATAATGTTTTCGGCAGTTTTTCTTTCATAGTAGAATGTCTTACAGCATCCTTTTATGGAGAAATGCCGCCGACAATATAACAATATTTGTGCTGCAGAAGCGAGCAATACGTTCAATTTACAAAATGTCCCCTTTTGAATCTCTGAGAGAAAAAATTTAAGAAATAAGTATTCTGACCGTCGCTTGTCAATACATTTTGGATAATGTATTATATTATGTTAGAAATAATATTAGTAATTTAAAACTAAAAGCGACAATCACTGTAAAAACACTAGGAATAAGCACGAGCTAGATATACCGGTGATCAGACAAAGTAAGCAAATCATAATATTATAAAGGTCAATGTATAGATTATATTTCGTCGCTTCATTCTTCAGATACAGTAATTTACAATGTAGTCCTTTAACCTAACAGGCATTAATCCGCACGTTTAGAGAATCGATTTTGAGGGTAATCGAAATTTTTTATTTTGCTTACCACCATGTTGCGCCAGCCGGCTTGCCTCATTCTTTTTCCGAGCGTGGCAGCGATCGCACGTACTCAATAATAGTATTTAATTTATCGATATCGACATGCCGAAAAGGAGTAATGAAGATAAGATTCGCCGCTATAAGCGCAAGCTTCGAAAGTTAGAAGAAAATAGTAACAAAGGTTACAAAAGAATAATTATGTCGGAGGATTCAGAACAATCAGGTCGGTATTTTAAATTATAATTATATTGATATAATTTTATATTCTGTGATATAACATATCTAAACTTTTGCTTGGAGGCCGACCGTGTGTCGGCACGACAGCCAATTCTAGCCCGAGAGGTTAACCGAGTGTTAGCACGTGGGTATTTTCCTATCATTATAATATGATAAAATAAAGCTCCACGCCAGGAGAAGGATCGTGTATCCTTACATAGGCAGTGTAACTTTTATAATATAAAATAATATTATAATAGTATATTATATATCTGCGATTACAAAAAAAAAAAAAAAAAAAAATGTGGGTACCGACATACACATTTTCTTCTTGCAAAAGCAGAATGCTATTTTTTAACGGTTTTCTTTTGTCTGATGTTTTCAGACAAAAATGATAACGTCGAGCCCGAGGCCTTTTCATTATTGCCCGAACCTCTCGACCAGATTATTGAAGATGCGATTGAGGGTACCGACCAAAATTTAGTAACTGGTTTAGAACCGGCCACCTTACAGTTGGACTCAGAAATCCTCACTGCTCTTGGTGAAACCACCGAAGAGGCTCCTAAATTCGGACCCAAGATACATGAAAAGTTATCATGTCTTTGGTTACCGATATTGAAAAAAGGCTTAAACAAAGACTATAAAGAAAAACTTATCAAGGATTATTTGATACCCGAGAATTGTGCGTTGTTGCAACCACCCAAACTGAACCCTGAAATTTTGGCCGCAGTTTCTGAAGGTACCCGCAACCGCGATAAAAAAGTAGAAGCCGTACAAATACAATTAGGACAAGGTATTGTTGCTATTAATAAAGGATTAGAGCTGTTATTAGATGAAAAAAATGACAGGCTTTCAGCCATAAAGTTTCTAAGTGACAGTTGCCGCATATTGTGCGACTTGCACTTTGTCGAAACGGATTCTCGCAAAAAATTTATTACACCCGGATTAGACAAGAACTTTTTAAGCTTAATGCAAAATGTCGAACACGATGATTTACTATTTGGAAATCAACTTCCCGAAAAAATTAAGGCCTCCAAGACCATTGAAAAACAAGGGATGCAGATTAAAAAGGCGCCGCCAAACCCCAAGACGACGCCTGTGCAGTCTATATCGACGTCCTATCTTTACCAACCATCGACGAGCCGCTCACGCCAGCCGGGAAACTGGGCCGGCCCTCCTCGCTTCCCGTCGAACAGGGGGGGGAGAGGAGGGCAGAGGACGAGAGGAACTCCAGTGGGCCGGAAGTCACAAGTTTCAGTCCCAGCACACCAGAGACCTGCTCAGAGCAAACAGCCGCGTGCAACGGCTCAGCAATAGAGGTACATGCTGGAAGAATTCAGCATTTTATTAATTGTTGGCGAAAAATAACGGATAATTCCGAGATTCTAAATTGGGTCGCAGAGGGTTTTTCTATTCCATTTTGTAAAGAAGTAAAACAATTTTCAATTCCATTAAATAATAATTTGCCAATTAATGAGCGACCCTATATATTAGAATCTATACATAAACTTCTAGACCTAGGTGCAATTTCTCCTTGCCAAAAAATTAAAAATGATTTCTTTTCTAGTATATTTTTAGCGCCTAAACCAAATGGGGAAAAAAAGGTTTATTTTAAATCTTAAAACTTTAAACAATTTTATTTCTAAAGTTCATTTTAAAATGGAGGATCATAGAACTGCAGCTAGGCTTGTGCCCAAATCTGGTTTTATGGCAAATATCGATCTAAAAGAAGCATATTTTTTGGTTCCAATTATAAAATCACACCGAAAATACTTACGTTTTCATTTTGACGATGTTCTCTACGAATTCAATGTCATGCCGTACGGATTGTGTATTGCACCTAGGGTCTTCACTAAACTAATGAAGGAAGTTATGAATTATTTACGTAATCAGGGTTTTATGTCGGTTATATATCTCGACGACATATTGTGTATCGGACAAACATACACTGAATGTAAAGTCAATGTGCAAGAAACAATAACTTTGTTACAGTGTCTGGGTTTCGTTATTAATAAAAGCAAAAGTAACCTCGAACCCCGTCAAGTCTGTCGGTTCTTAGGTTTTAATTTTAATACAAAAGAAATGTCTTTAAGTTTACCAGTCGAGAAACGTAACAAAATCTTGCAGTTAGTAAATAAGTTTATTTTATTACCCAGATGTTCTATAAGAGAACTTTCACAATTTATTGGTACCCTCGTAGCCGCTTGCCCAGCGGTCAAATACGGTTGGCTTTATACAAAGACCCTAGAATACCAAAAATTTTTAGCATTACAGAAATATAAAGATTTTGACGTAAAAATTAATTTAACGCATTGTATATTACCGGACCTATTTTGGTGGAAACAAAACGTTTTGTCTACTAAAAATATATTAAGATTTGAAAACTATTTTAAGTTAGAAATTTTTACTGATGCGTCACTCAACGGTTGGGGGGCTTTCTGTGGTGGAAGACGAGCTTGCGGGGGATGGAAGGAAAATGAATTATCCTTTCATATAAATTACTTAGAGCTGTTAGCAGTTTTCTTAGGACTCAAATATTTCGCTAGTTCATGTTTCGATTGTTCGATACTCTTAAGGATTGACAACACGACGGCTATATGTTATATTAACCGGATGGGTGGAACGCAGTTTCCCCATTTAAATAATCTAGCAAAAGAAATTTGGCAGTGGTGCGAGATGCGACAGATATTTTTATTTGCATCTTACATTAGTACATCTGAAAATGTGGAGGCAGATCAAGAATCACGAAGAATAAATTTGGACACAGAGTGGGAACTATCTGAGGAAGCATTCCAAAAAATAGTTCAAACTCTGGGTCAACCACAAATTGATCTATTCGCATCACGCGTCAATGCCAAGTGTCGTCAATACGTCTCCTGGAAACCGGATCCTGATGCGGTTTCAGTTGACGCTTTTACAATTAGTTGGCATACTACTTTCTTTTATGCTTTCCCTCCTTTTAGTCTCATTCTAAAATGCTTAAGAAAAATTATTTGTGACAAAGCCACCGGAATTTTGGTTTTTCCGTATTGGCCTGGGCAACCTTGGTTTCCACTCCTGAAACGAATGCTCGTATCAAACCTAATTATATTTGAACCTAAAGATGAGCTTTTGTGTTCAAATTACAGATCCCGTCACCCGCTCCGTCGCAGCCTTTTCCTGGGGGCCGCGACGCTCTCAGGGAAGCATTCACTAGATTAAATACACCAGATGTAGCGCTAGATCTTATGCTAGCTTCGATTTCAATTAATACCATGAAACAATACTCGGTGACATATAAATTGTGGTGGTCTTTTTGTGCCGATAACTCTATAAATACCTTTGAAGCTTCAACGTCTTCAGTTATTAAGTTTATTGTGGATAATTTTAACAAAGGCGCCTCGTATGGCACTCTTAATAATCATCGGTCTGCCCTATCTTTACTCCTAGGGAGTAATGTCGGTTCAGACGAACGTATAAAACGGATCCTCAAAGGTATTTATAGACAAAAGCCTTCTCGTCCTAAATATATTTCTACGTGGGATCCAAAAATTGTTCTAGATTATGTATCTGCATGGTTCCCACATAATAACTTAAACTTGATACAAATTACTAAAAAATTGACAATTTTATTAGCTATTTGTACTTCTCATAGAGTGCAAACGCTTGCATTGATTAAAATTTCTAATATAAGTAGGACAGATTCAGGTATAAGAATACTAATAAGTGATATAATTAAGACCTCGGCAGCTAATCGCGACCAACCTATTTTGTTTTTGCCTTACTTTATCAGTGACCCAAAAATATGCCCGGCTAAGGCTTTGGAAGACTATTTACTGGCTACATCAAATTTAAGAAATGATGAAACAGCAGATAATCTTTTAGTGAGTTATAAGAAACCTCACAAGAAGGTGACGTCACAAACGATCAGCAGGTGGATAAAACAGACACTCGCGGAAAGCGGCGTGGACGTGTCCATATTCAGTGCACACAGCACTCGACACGCCTCCACCTCGGCGGCAGCCTCCGCAGGTGTCTGCATCGACACCATCAGGAGGACGGCCGGCTGGACCAGCACGTCCGCCGTATTCGCGTGCTTCTACAACCGTCCTGTGGTCGATGACGGAGCATATGCTCGATCCGTTTGTGGGGTTACCCATAGCACTAATTGAGTGCCATATTTGTTGATCTTACCATAAGGTTGATTATTATTAATTGTACTTATAATGTTAAATTAAGTATAAGAGCAATAAAAAGTTTTTTCCTACTTTGTATCTTACTGACTCTAAACATCTACATTGTAAATTACTGTATCTGAAGAATGAAGCGACGAAATATAATATAAGATCAAACGAACTTCTTGAAGTGAAGTTCGATCATTATTATATGAGTCGCTTCATTCGAAGATACAAAGTTCCCACCCACCCACAACCAACAGGGAAAAAAAAAAACTCAATTCTCTAAAAGAATGAGGCAAGCCGGCTGGCGCAACATGGTGGTAAGCAAAATAAAAAATTTCGATTACCCTCAAAATCGATTCTCTAAACGTGCGGATTAATGCCTGTTAGGTTAAAGGACTACATTGTAAATTACTGTATCTTCGAATGAAGCGACTCATATAATAATGATCGAACTTCACTTCAAGAAGTTCGTTTGATCTTATATTATACGCCTATGCAATATTATCCCAGAAAACGTATAATAAATTTAAAAATGTAGTTAAAGAGCGTTTGTGTACAAACGCTTATTACATATAAGGTCAAGATCTTTTTGACGATCGCACACTACGGGAATAGGATGGCCACCTGCAAGGCTGCTTCTATGTAGGTACCTACTTTATGTATCTGGCTTTTGTTAATATTATATAGACTTAGTTTTCATAATATAGTAAAAATGTTCATTTTTTATAAAGAACAATTTTCCATATTTTTGCTAAACTGTGGCCCCGTGCGAGTTTCTTACGCCGGTTCTTATCGCCGGGTTAGGGACCGTCCATTAATCACGTGATGTTTTTTACAACTTTTTAGACCCCTCCCCTCCCCCTGGTGATACGTGGTGAGGTCATATACTACCCCCCTAATCCCCCACCTAAGATCACGTGTATTTTTTTTTACAAAGTAAGCAGGTCATGTTTGAAGAAAAACTTTAACTAAAAAAACAATTTAATCGAATAATTTAAGCAATTAAAAACTATACGAGTCATTTATCTTGTAAGTATTTAAACAACACTACGAATCTACAACTGATAATAATTTCGGTATGCATAGACTAGATTTGAAAATAAATACACGTGATGTCTCCTTATACCCCCTCCTCCCCTTGGTGATACTTGGTGATTTTTTTTCGGACCCCCCCTCCCCCTTTAGGCATCACGTGATTAATGGACGACCCCTTAGTTCCCGAATCGGTGGTAGGCATAAAGTAGGGACAATTTCTTAAGCGTTGCTTTGTAACCTATATGGATTTTTTTGATTTTGATTCTTTTAAAATTATATTTAAAAAAAATATTGTAGGTTTTTAAGCTTCAAAATAATGTAATATTATTTTTTTGTATAGTGAAACAACTATGAAGCGTTAGACATAAATAAAAATAAGGTCAAGTAGCCTATTTTGTAATTCACAGATCGGGCAGCTGCGCCAGGGCGACGTGCTGCTGACGCACTCGACGGACATCGGATGGTCGCCGTACTTCCCGCTCCTGTCCGGCATCGTCACGGAGCTCGGCGGGCTCATATCGCACGGTTAGTCATCACCACGGCCGTTATCATCATCACCAAGATGTATCATATCATAAGACCATCACCATCATCTTTCATCGCCACAAAAAAGTTTTTTATCGATTTAAAGAAGAACGATCATGCCTCTCTATCGCTTGCACACTCGGCTCAGGCGGAACGTGACGATTTTTCACGAAGACGTTATCACGACAAAAAGATCAACAGACTAATAGCAATGTGATAATTTTTGTTACAGGAGCGGTTATAGCCCGCGAGTACGGCCTACCATGTATAGTGGGCGCGCTGGGCGCCACGGATATGTTCCAAACCGGAGACATAATACGGCTGTCAGGAACGGAAGGAGTTATCGAAAAAGTGAGCGTTGAAGAGGAAAAATAAGCTATCACATGGCAGGTGTGAACAGCGAAACGTTGCAAAAAAACCGTCGGCAAATGTGATAATTTATACATAGAAAATACCTATTCAAATATTTATTCGTAAATCGTAATACATAATTAACGTTAATTATCCTTGCGTTTGTTTTCGCGAGAAATTTTTATATTTTATAACTTTCATGTAAATATAAGCCCTAATGAGATTTCAGTCAATTTTTTTTTCTCAATTAACTGTAAACGTTTCGAGGGCGAGTATTGCCCACCTAAATCAAAAAATCTACTTAGTAGCACAATAACACTTAGGTTACACATATCCATGTACCCCCTTACTAATAAACGCTGTATCTATAAGCTTTGAATAGTTTATACAGTGTTTTGTTCACATCACACGAGTGGCATGTTTAATTCGATAGAACGAGACAAAACACTGTGTAACTATTCAAAGCTTATACAGCGTTTATTAGTAAGAGGGGTAAAGTTTTATTTTTTGGACGGTAAGTCGAGGATGGACGGACGGATATGACGAAATTATAAGGGTTCTGACTTCTGATGAGACGTGAACTACGGGAACATAAATACTACCTACTTACCCAAGTCCCAAAATATAACTGTATGTGGGTAAATGAAACTATGTATAGGTTATTAATACAGGTTATTAATAATTTAATAAATTAGATAATGTATTTTTTCTATAAATTACAAGGACTGTTTCTATTTTACCATGCGTCCACGCGTCAACCAAACATAGGCGGTAAAAGTGTAAAATAGTTTGGTCTACAATTTCGTGACAGAAAATAATTTTTTTTATTTTTATTTTTCTAGTCAGGGTAGTCAGGCTCTAGATCACCTATTTCTTGCGTTTCCATCCGCGTGAGTTCTGTGGGCGGCTGGACCCAGTCTGTGCCGTAACGGACTCTGTCGGGATGACGGACGCCGTGTCCAGTTGCGACGCGTCGTCCTCGACGTCCAGCACATCTTAAATATTAAAATTTAAATTATTTTCCTTTTTTTTATTAAATTAAAGATGCAAAAGTTTAGAATTAAAGATCCTTATTTATTAAAATCACTTTAATAGTGACATTTTATGTAGCGCTACGTGACCTGCACTCTTTATAATTGCTCCATGCCTGCATTTTGCATCAAACGTTAAAAAATTTACTAAAGTCCAAAAAAAAAAACTTATTGCTTTTTAGTGGCGCGAAATATTTGTGCTTCTAAGTTCTAAGTTCTGACCATAGAGTTATAATGTATAGAAAGTCCTGGGCGCCTAGACAAATTACCTTCGTTAAAATTCGAAAAGATCTGTCGTATCGACTTCTCTTTTGAGATCACGACATTTTGTCCCTAGCCAAATGCACTCTGTTGTTCGAATCGCAACAACGAATTGCTCAAACGTTAGTTGTCTACAATTTATAAGAATTTTTCCGTCAGTTGTGAAGTTGTCAAATGTCATAATTAATTTTTTTTATGATGGCGTTACGGCTTAAAACTATTTGCCAGTGTCAAGTTTAAAAGGCAGAGAAATAGATTTATTGTAGCCTGTATATGATTTCAACACCGTATTATTTTCAAGTCTAATGTCTAGTCAAAGTCCAAAATACAGATAGTCAGTGCAAGTCAGTCGATTCAGTAAAACGGTACCTAGTAGTTTTACTGAAAGTTCCTAGAGTGTTTACAATAAGAATTAAGTAAGTACTTAATTAACACAGGCGATTATTATTGCATTCTAAATCAGACACACAATTTGACAACTGTTTATTATTTGACATTGACATGTGACTGACCACTCGTATGTACGATTTTCAACTCTATTGTTTGACTCCAGAGTTTTATTTAGAATTATATTCTATTAAAATACATTATTTAATTAATTATCTTCTATTTTTCATTGATAATACAGATTTTACAGTCGGACAATGATCTTTTGGCACTTGGATGGGGGCGTGAGTGTCGTAAATAAGAACAATATTTATTACTAAAAATGAAATTTTACAAGACGGCGATGTTATTATAGTACTGATTTTATCCACGTGCCAAAAGGTAAGTGTCGCAACTACAAAACAATACATAATACTAAAAGTGACATTTTACAAGACGGCGATGTTAGTTCTGTTTTTGTCCACGTGCCAAAAGATCCTTGTCAGACTGTATACGGATTGCTTGCCAAATGGTCATAGGAAACATATTTTATACAGATATTAACATGTTACACTAAAGGGCCATACTCACGGCGCGTCCAGCAAATCCAGCACCGGTACTAATAAAGGGCTATTAACTTTGATTAATTATTACATAGATACGTTATATCCTTACAAAACTGACAATATTTCTGTGCCACGACACACATTGACATTATATATCTATGGCTATTATAATATACTCACGGTGCATGAAGCATCTAGCAAATCCAGCACCGGTACTAATAATAATAAATAGGATTTAGGAATAACAAGTAGATCCATTCATTAGTGTCAATCATTTAAAAATTTTGCCTACAAATCGCGGCCTTGAGCTTGCAGGCTGGATGACCTTTTACAAATAAATAGTGTAGGTAATGATCCTGGTAACACTGGGTAGAAAAAGAAGAAGATGAAGTACAATAATTTTTGTTTGATTATTGATAACAAATTAACAATTTACGTTAACTATTATCCCTAAGTCTATGAGGTAAACACAGATGAGAATAAACAACCTAAATAAGTTGGCTTCAAGTCTTCTGGTGGAGAGGTGAAACGAGGAAGCTCGCCGCGAAGCAGCACTGCGCCCAGCGAACTCGAGTAGAGCCTAGTCCACCTCCATCTGCACTGGTCCATGAAGGTTGAGGACGTTGTGGACTAAGTACATCCTAAAGAAGACGTCTTTCACTTTTAGGGTCAAGCGTCTGGAGTCTCGCTACAACGTCAACTTCAGTTTCTTTGCGGTGAGAGTACCGACGCATCTTCTACCGACCTTCGAGGTGGAGGAGTTCTAGCCGACGGACGTGTTCTACCGAAGATTTCAAGGAAATGAAACAAAGCGTGCCTCACGTCGTCTAAAAAGTAGCATTTTAATCCAGAGCCTAAACTTTTTGTGTGAAAGAGTATGAGTAACAACCATTCCACCATCCATACTCACATACTTTTATATTTTTATAATATTAGTAGGATTTTTGACTACTAAAACATTACCATTACCTTATACATAATATAACATAAGTAAAATGTGTTTTAAATCTTTATAATTTGTAGGAATTTTAGGTATACAATAATGTTGTTTGTTAAGTAGTTTAACCATAGTGATATAAAATCTTCATAATGTACAATACGGCCGATGTATCTTGGCGAGTCTGAACTTTGCGCAGAAGGTTGTGCAATATCTGTTTCTAAGTGTTTTCGTATTTATTTTATTTGTACTAATTGGTCAACTGTATTAGGGAATTTTATTAGTACATAGGTATATAAAAATAATACAATAACAGTTTTCTTTTCAGTTCGCAGAGCCTATGTTCAGACCCATCAAGATACAGCGGCCGTAGTGTTATTAATGTATCAAAACCGCTACCAACCTAAGTTAATTTGTATTCATTCTGTGACAGGCTCAAACTAGTGTGTGTAAATAATAATAATTATTAACTGTGTTGATTTTTAAATTGTATAATGTTATTATTGGCTATAGCCATGACTTATGTAATTCCTTTGCAAGGAATAAAAGTATTTTTTACATTTTAAGTTTATTTTCTTACTAAAACTTAGTTAAAAAAGTAAAATAATTGTGTCGTATCAGGCTAGAGCAGGCTAAAGCTCCACCGACAAGAGCGAAGCTCTTAAATTAGAATGAATGAATAATTCTAGCAAGACAATGCCTATAACAAATTCAAAGTGTTATGGCCGCTTGTAATATTTTGTATACAATATGTAGTAACTGTTAGGTTTTTTATGGCAATAGTACCTTGTACAGTCATGTACTTTTAATATTTTATTACTTCCAGCTAATAACACTTCCTTTAAAGTTATAGTTCTTTAAAATTGCAAAGAATATTTCAATTATTTAGTCACAAATATACTATAGAGATTAAATATTATGTATTTAATTGGATAAACACTACTTGACTGTTTATAATAGCAAATATTTCAAAACTATTATGAGGTGTTTGTGTGCTTACATCCCATTTATAAGGCGAAGGTGTTGAGCATCGATATAATATACAATACAATAAAATATCATTACATTGAAAAACTTATAAATTTTATCAACTAAATACAAATCTTTATTTCTAAGCAAGTTTTTTAAGAACTCCATTTGTTACCTACTATAATTTAGGTAGGTGCCAACTATAGGTACACCTAAAGATTGCTTTCAGCTGGTATAGTAAGCGTGTAAAGGCTACAAACTGCAAGTAAGCTACAAATTAAGAAATTTATATTTTAACAAAGTGTAGAATTATACTTGAATACAATGAATTAAATATTAGGTATTGACAATAATTGTGATTTATTGAATACTTTAGATTGATTTCTTTTGACTTTTTGCAATATAGACTACTAGCAGAACGTGTTTTATAGACCGTTTAGGCAACTTTAGGCAAATCATTATTATTTACAAATAACAGCTGATCAATAAAAATCCGCCATATTGTTCGTTGAGGCGATAAAGGTAGCTATCTGGGTATCTTTATCGTTAGGTCGATAAAGATAAAGATCACGATCTGCTAAATGTCACTTACGGCCGCTTGTCTAGGCATTGTATGGAGAAACGCGTTAGAGCAATTCGTTATATGAGTGCATCGTTAGCGTATTCGTTCAAAGTGGCTGCTTGGCTACCAATTTTTTTAACGATACGACTGAATATGTCATTTAACGCACGCTTATGTCAATCCCATACATTTTTTATTCACGAAGTTCGCCGTCGATATTATTTAATGCATCTTGTCTAGCCCTCCTGAGTCCGTACTTCTGACGCGAAGGCTTACCTTCATCTTCATCAAAATCCATCATAAGCATACGATCTTCACTGTCGATCAATATTTCTTCGATCCAAACTGCAATCTGTCAAAAAGAAAATGTGTAAGTAGAAGTTGAAGAGTTGGAACTATTTCCTTACTTTAAAGTTTATTTTCGTAGATAATATGCGACTAATCACTAGCCCCCTTATTACTAATAAACGCTGTATAAGCTTTGAATAGTTATACAATGTTTTGTTCCCGTCACACAAGTGACATCTTTAATTCGATTGAAAACAAAACACTGTCCCCCTTGCTAATAAACGCTGTATAAGCTTTGAATAGATAAACAGTGTTTTGTTCCCGTCACACAAGTGATATTTTTAATTAGATAGAAGGAGACAAAACACTGTATAACTATTCAAAGCTTATACAGCGATTATTAGTAAGAGGGTATATAACTATCAAAGCTTATACAGCGTTTATTAGTAAGGGGGTAAATCTAAAATCTTACCTAAACATTGTTGGTTTTCGGTGCAACTTAAGTAGGTATCTATATTTAGATTTGAATTGTGATATATATAGGAGTATGATTTGTCCAATACCTTGTCAGACATTTCCTTTAAAAACTTGGATTTTCTACAATTACACCCAGGTACATTTGATTTCATAAACTTGGATATGTTTCTAAAAATAATATTGGACAGGCGCAGCATTCTGAAAAAGGCAGAAAAATCATGGAGCACAAAAGATATTGCCACTCTTATAAATTATATTACTGTATAAAAGGGCATTTAATAAGCACGCAATAAGTACTCTAGCTATCTAGTAGCAAGCCATAGAGGAAAAATAAGCAGACAGATTGCCTGTTGGTAAACGGTAAGCTATTAACACCGCCGATGCAGTGTAGCAAGTAGCAACACCAAAAGTAACACATTTATTTAAATCTTCTATAATAAGAGCTAAGTACTATAGCTAGGTATTATATCCCATGTCTGAGTTTTTAACTATCACTAGGTATAGCGTTTAGTATAGAAAAAAGTACCTGAAAATTTCCGCCAGGTGCGCTCTGCCGTGCCCTGACAAAACACTGTATCTACAGATACAGTGTTTTGTGGTAACATGAATATTTAGATTCTGTACCCTTAGGTACATGGTATGACATCAAAATAATATTTAAAAAGTCTTAATAATATGGAAATTAGTCATAGCAATTTAGACTGTATAACCAATATTACAGAGACCGATTTTGACAAAATACTGTTACTATAGGTACAGTGTTTTGTCAAAACAAACTCGATGTTATTTGATAACATGTAACTGTAGATGCAGTGTTTTGTCATAACAACATCACAACGTTTTCCTATTCGTCAAGTAAGTAAGCGATATTTGGCGGCAAAAAAAATTCAATTAGTCACAGCTTATCGATCATACAGTAACTTTGCCTCGTGATAATAAAATCTCCAAAATGAGCAGAGAACGTAATAAGCTTATTATAAACCTAACCCGAACGAGGCAAGAGCAATGTGTGAGTTCTACAGTGAATTTCTCGAATTTAAATAGTTCCATTGCCAGTAAACCTAAAAACCATTTTGTTCTGACCGGGAATGATATACCCTATGAAGAAATGTTTGATTTCGTCACAACCAGTGAACCTATTGTGTACTCAACTTTTGCTGATGAAACTATGACTGTACTACCCATCACCGACCAATCCCAACAATCTCTACATGTGAAGTCCATAGATATGTCATCCACTCAATCTGCAGCGGATACAAGAAAACTACAACCAAACACTTCATCCGATATGCAAAGAAAAGTTACCTCGATGTTTTTGGATGAAGTACTAATGGATCAAGATATTCCTATCCCTACCACCTGCAACCAAGCGCAACCAGTCGCTGCAGCGCCGGAAGAAGAACTCCTCGATGCACCATCGTATACCGAACTGACAACAATGACTGCGCCTCCGCCTCCTATCACAGTACCTATCGCCAACCAAGCACAATTGGCTGTTCCGGATGATGAACTTTTCGATGTACAATCGTACACTGAACTGACTTCAGTGATGACTGCGCCCCCGCCCCCTATCACAGTACAACAGCATGCGACAAAAAGAAAACGGGAAAGAAACCCAACAAAAATTTTAGAACAACAGAAGAATAAGCACCCTATGTTGCCATCTTGTGCCTGTAAGAACAAATGTACTCAGAAAATTAGCGAGACTGAAAGGAAATCTTTATGGGCTGCTTATTGGGATATGGACCGCCAGAGACGACGAGATTTTATTTCAAGACACGTGACCTCAAAAGCAACGAAAGTTAAAACTGTGCAAACTTCTCGCAGACAAAATACTTTGCAGTGGAAACTTAAGGAAGTTGATGTGTGCAAGGTATTTTTCTTGGCAACAATTGGCTACACAAATGATGAGACAGTTCAGTCTGTTTTAAAAGCTAATCGCAAGACAAACAATGAAAGTTCGTCAGTTTCTGCAGCGCCAGACCTCAGAGGACACCATACTCCAAAACACGCCTTTCCCGAGGGCTATGAAGGTACTGTTATGGATTTCATAGAAAAATATAAACCACAAAAGTCACATTACAACATAGAGCATGCCCCTAATCGTCGTTATCTGCCAGTGAATACTACATTTACAAATATGCACACACACTATTTGAAATATTGTGAAGAAAACAACTTGCGCAAATGTTCATGGACATATTTCCATAATATCTGTCAGAAAATGAACCTTTCTACAGCTGTGCCATCCCAAGATAGTTGCGATACATGTAGGCAACATACTTATAAGCACCCTGAAATTGCCAATAATAGTCATGATTGCAGGAGTTGCAGTTGTGATATATGTGCTTACTATCCAGAACATACCAAAAACAAAAATATGTCACGTCAGCATCTTCATCAAATTGAAGCTCTTTGTGAAAATGCGACCGATAAAGCAATTTTCACAGCTGATATGCAAAAAGTTATATGCATGCCTCTACTCAGTACAAAGGCTTATTACTTCTCGAGAAAATTGGTACTTTTCAATGAGACTTTTGCTCAGCCTGGATAAAACAAACAAGCCGTTTGCGTTCTTTGGCATGAAGGAGAGAGTGGCCGAAAAGCTCACAATATTGCTAGCGCTTACATAAACTTTATATTAAAGTATTGCAGAGATCTCAAACATATATACTTTTTTGTAGACAACTGCAATGCCCAAAATAAAAACAAGGTGTTTTTTTCTGCACTGGTCAAAGTAGTGAACGACCACTCAACAACCGTCGAAAGGATAGTCATTGAATACTTAGAGCCTGGTCACACATACATGGCTGCAGATCAAGTACATGCCAGCATTACAAATAAACTAAACAGCAGTCCAGAGGTTTATGATTTCCAAGATTTTTCTGAAAAAATAAAGAATTCAAGAAAGAATGTTGAAAATCTGATCTTGTCACACCAAGATATGTACATGATTGAAAATGAGAGTAAGGTAAAGTATCCTAATGGCCTGAATATACAAAGACTTAAGATTGTTCAATTCAAGAGAGGTCACCTTTCGCTTTTTGCGAAAATAAGTTACGACGATGAGATTAATTACACAGAGATCTTTTTTTTGAAAAAGAAGTCTGAGGATAGTATGAAGCGGCTTTTAAATGAAAACAGAAGTCTTTTGGAAGAAGTTCAGAAGCAGACACAACCAAGAGGTATTTGTGAAGTAAAAAAGTTAGAACTTCTTAAATTGTGTGAAACAATGCCACAATCGCGTAGAAAATTTTATGAAAATTTAGTAGTAAGTGAAGTGCCAAATTTGTCTAGTGAAAGAGAAATAGATTTTTAAGTTATTTTTGGTACTTATAAATAAAAAACACATCATTTTTACTAGTTTTTTATAACTTTAGCCTAACACCAAGATAGCCTTTAACCTTTTCCATAGCGACTGTTGTGACAATATACTGCAATTAGCAGTTGCAGTTTTTTGCCAAAACAATCATTGAACTTAGCTAGAACTTTATGTTAAGACATAATACGTTTTATGCTATAAATATAATAAATAACATACTTTTTAACTAGTTTTAGTACGGCACAATTATGTGTACTATTAACAAACACATATCAAAATTTTAAAGTAATCTGATAAGATTTGACGTATTTATACGAAATTTTCGAAAAAAAACGTTTTTCGTCATTTCTAGAAAACACCTGTTTTCAAATTACAGTGTTTTGTCAGGGCACGGCAGCGCTGTTTACGCTAATTCAAATCAATAAAACGGAAACGTAAACGGTAAACGCAATAGTAATACATTAAAACTCACACTTGGAGTAATTCTACTCGACTAATAATAATATCCTTTACCCGTCTGTGAGTAAATACTCTTCAGGTCTTGCCAGCCGCGCCAAAATACCTATAGCAAAAGCTACGGAAGCGCTTCTGGCGGCCATTTTCTTCCTATCTCTACAATCGAACGTCGACAACTTCACTTGTTTCATGTTGAATGCTCTAAAAGATTTGCACCTTTATAGTTACAATCTAAGAGTAATTAAAAAACTAGTATATTCGTAAAGGACTAGGTACTAAGGTTGAGGCCAATGGAGTTTTTTTGTGAATGTTCGTTGCGTATAGGTATTAATCCACATTGCAGTCACGCAATTTCTGCGGCATAAGGGTCAGACGATACGCGACGCTAAGCGGCGCTACATTTTAAAGATAGCTATTTAAATTGAAACTTTATTTACTACACACTTTTACACTTCTTTTCTTTTCTGCTTTAGAGAGAGTCCTCCTTTCCTCTACCATCCATATACCCTTCATACTGTGTAGGTAGTAGGTACATTATACAGAATTTAAAAATACATACCCTTTTTTCTTCTTCTTTTTAATCTTTCGCAAATTAACGAAGTATTGATATGCTTGGTCAGGTTTGGGAGGCTCATCGGCATCAAGGAAGGCTCGAAAGCGAGCGATCTGTTAAAGCCATGTGTTATGACTGTATATTAAGTAGAAAGCTTTATACACGATAAACTACTAGGTGTACCTACTTACCAAGTACTTGTAATAATGCTTCAAGAATGTTTAACCTTCAAAATGTCAACGCCATTGGGTATCATTATGGAGATTATGGGCATGGCTTCCATACTTGGACATGTGTGGCTAGGCGCATTATTGACTTTTATTTAGTAAAAACGAAAACAATAACAAAACTAAGGACGTTCTCTATCTTACGGATTCACACGGCAGAAGGTGCGCGTACTCCCGCCACTGGTCCAACACACGTCTGCGTGTGGGTTTAGCGAGCTGATCCATCCTGCCCGTGATGACACCCTGTCGCCGCAAACAGCGTAGGTGCGCACGCGCAGCGCGCTGTGACAGTTGCACGTCGGGCGGCTTTGGACCCCTGAAGAATCTCGTAATTGTAATACTTAGATCCTGATTCCTGAATACCGAAGATACTATACTAACTGTCGAAATGTTTTATGTATCAACTCACGAGTGCTTAAAATGTGAATAAGCGCACCTCTCGCAGTCACGCGCAATCTATCCGACCAACAACATGCCGAAGTTCCGAGCACGAATTTTATAAAATACTACGGAATACATTTTTTACGATCTATAAAGCTAGCCATACGCGTAACGGTACACTTTAGTACCCATCAGGAACAAGCTTGAGCCAACTAAGTAGTACGGAAATCTGCACAGTTTTGCAGCATAGGTACACACTCCGGCTTACCAGCAGAAGTGCACAAGTGTACCTAAACGCCTACTCACTTAAGACCGACAGTTATGGCCTTCATCCGTGTTAATAATTTATAATTTTTTCCTACAAGTCCGCTCCAAGGCCGCAGTATTGGAGGGTGAGTATGGCGCTTTAGCTGTGCAGGCCTGTTACGTGTATGGCTAACATAAGAGAGGCAAAGCGATCATGCTAACTTCAATGTATTGTCTTTTCTAATGTATTATTAATTCGGTCGAATGGATTCCCAGTAAGCATATTTACGTAAAATTACCTCAGTATGACATCATGCTATGTCATGACTCATGATTTACGAAAGATGTACTGACGTACATCTTATAATGGTCATATGCAGTGACGGATTAACCCTTAATCAAATTAAGCAATTGCCTAGGGCATCACGTCTTGGGGGGCACCAGAAGAAGCCCAAAAAATAATTCGTCCTTAGGGCATCACGTCTCACTCACATCACCAATCCAAACATGTCACCAAAAACCACACCAAAAGAGGTTCTAGGACAAATTGAAAATTCGCGCATTTTAAGTTGACATAAAGTCCGACCTAGAGTCATAACCCCGCTCCCGCTTGCCTATTCGCTGCCCGCTAGTGCATTCAGCAATTCGAATACGTAATACAATTAACTACCGTTGTCTGGTACCCGTAACACAAGTTCTTCGAGAACTTACCACGGGACCAGTTTTCTTCAATTTATTATGTATTACGGAACCCTAGAAATTAATGTATTTAGGCGGCACTTTTCATGGGCGTAGCCAAAGGGGGTTTAGAGGGTTCAAACCCCCCCCCCCCCCCAAATGGGCCGGCTAGTCCATGTGGATGACCCATATACAGAGGCGTATTTAGAAATGTTGCGCCCCAGGCCAATTAACATATTTTGCCGCCCCATTAACCCTATCTGAAAGATGATTTTTTGAAGTTATTTTAGAAAAAAAAACAGCCTAAAATAGTACTTTAATACTAACTTGTTCTATATGTATGTGTTTATGTCATAGATGTATAATATAGTTATCACTGGTTTATGTTAAATGCGTTCAAACTGAGAAAGCGAGCGAATGTTTTTTACGCTTTAACCTGTAAATCTTTTTATACATTTAGCCCTGAAAGAATATTTTACTTTAGAAAAAAAAACAATAAAATAAATAGCCTAAAACAGGGATCGCGAACCTATGGCACGCGTGCCATCGAATATTCGAACGTATAGCATGCGACACAAAATTTTGTAATTACGTACTACGAAAAAAGTGCGAAATGGGTATTATATGACAAACCTAACATAATAAGTTATTTGTCATCCATGTATTTTGCAACATCAGAAATAACACTAATTTTATTTTAATTTAAATTACAAAATGGTTTTATTTTCACAGTATTTTAGGGTTTAAAATTTGAGCAGATTTAACCTATTAAATAGGAAAAAAATTTTGCTCGCTCGCTTCGCTCGCTCGCGTTTAACATAAAAAACATATAATATTATTTAGTAGCGATGTTCTGTTTTAGCCGGTTATATTATTCAGTGTTTAAGGGGAAACCCTGAAAGACTGTGCTTTATAGCTTAAACTGGTAAAAACGAAAAAAAATGGGCGCTCATAATTCTAATGTATATTATAAAATGATCCTATTTCCAGTATTTTAGGGTTTAAAGTTTGAACAGATTTAACCTATTAATTAAGAAAAAAATTTGGTCGCTCGCTCGCGGTTAACATAAAAGCCATTACATTATTTATTACCGAAGTTTATATTTTAGTTTAACATTTGAATAGAGTTGAATGTTTGAACCCGTAAAATAGGGAAAAAAATTTGCTCGCGCGTTTTTCGCTTAAAGAACGTATTATCTAATTTAGTACTGACGTTTAGTCTTTCAGGGTTTAAAGCTTAAACAGGTAAAAACGAAAAAAAAATATATTTTAATATGCCCAGGGCCCGGCCGGGCCGGCGGATAAGACGGCCCTGGTTATTTAATATACTTGTAGTCGTTTTATTTTCTTGAACCCCCCCCCCCCCCCCCCCCGTGAAACTAAAACCTGGCTACGCCCATGGTACTTTTTAAAGACCTATTCAAGTTGACATACGGGGGCCCACAGGCGTGGATTGCTTAGGGCATCAAGTAGGCTTAATCCGTCACTGGTCATATGTGAGTCTTTATTTCATACCTCTTGACGTCAAACTATTACGTAAAATTATGACGTAAATATGACCATAATCTTACCATTTTTTTTCATGTGTTATCAAATTTACTTCAATATGATTTATCTTTACTTATAATCTATCTAGGGGGTGCAAATTGCAAAAACCGGATTTTTTTGAAAACCCGGGCGGCATTATAAAAGGGGCGGCAAAACTCACACTACTATACAGTGTGTCCCGACAGCTATATCGGAGCTGTCGGGACATAGTCACTATTATGTCATACCTATGTAAAATTTGGACTTTGGATGTTTGACCTCTGTGTGATCTATATATGACGTCACTTCAAAGACTACTAACGTCCGGAAGAGAGTAGCTCGAGTCTCTCCTCAATATGCGGAGGGTAGGTATGTACTACCTATGCGATTGACATTCTTCACGGGCCTTTAGATGATGACGATAACGAAGACGATATTAGAATAGAACGATGACGAAGATGATTATTATCCTTCTTTAAGTAGTTTAAAGATGAATTAAACAAAAAATTAAACCGGCCGGCACCGGGTAATCGGTACCAGCCCAAACAATATCCTAAAATCTACAGGTAGGTACTAATATTATAAAGCTGAAGAGTTTGTTTGTTTGTTTGTTTAAACGCGCTAATCTCAGGAACTTCTGGTTCTACTTGAAAATTTATTTTTTTGTTGGATAGTCCATTTATCGATGAAGGCTATCGGCTTTATTATAAGTTATAAAATCACGCTGCGACCAATAGGAGCGAAGAATCAGTGGAAAATGTGGAAAAAACGGGGAAAATTATTCATCTTTGAGGGCTTCCGTTGTTTGAACTTGTTTGTTTGAACGAGCTGATCTTAGTAACTACTAGATCGAATTGAAAAATTATTTTTGTGTTGGATATTTCATTTGTCGAGGAAGACTTTAGGGCCACTAGGAGCGAAGCATCAGTGAAAAATGTTGCAAAATCGGGGAAAATTATTCATATTTGAGGGCTTCCGTTGCATGCGCTGCGTAAACGGTTATAGTGACCCAAAAAATATGTACCTACCTAATATAATAAAGAAAATAAAACTAAGAATATAATTTACGCCGAAGTACTATAAAATATAATAAATTCTTTTAAAAATTCTTAATCGCAATCATAATAATAGAAATTAACGCGGACGAAGTCGCGGGAAACAGCTAGTCTAATATATTATATAGGAGGCGGTTTTACGTTCGGCTGTAGAAATCAGCAGCCAACTCCTTTTTTTGGAAGTCGGTTAAAAATTGGTTAATTTGTTTGCTTTGAATTGAATAGGCTCCGAAACTACTGGACCGACTCACGACTGTAATTAAATGTTGCACAGACAGATTAGACCACGGGTAATTACATAGGCGTCGTGGAAAAATGTACGGTTTAGTTTACGCATGAAGTCACAGGCAACACATACATAGAATAATATTGAATCTGCTTACCGGGGTCTAGCAGGCTTTGGCTGTGGCTTTACCGGTTTTCTCGGTTTAGACTTTTGTTGGTACCTAATGATGTGGCCAGCCATTATTGTGTCAGCGATAGACGCACGAGTCGTGGTGCAGGAGGGAATTGACGCCACATCTGCAAGGGAGCAAAAGCATTTAATTTTAAACAGTTTCTCGATACTTAATACCTATTCGTAATAATTATCTGGTATTGTTTGCTATCAAAGTGTCTTTCTTTCAGGAACGCACCATCCGTCATGTTGTTCAGTAGATATCAATGCAAAACCAGATTAGTGGTTCCAATCACGGCTAAAAATAATACTCAAAACAGAAACAGTCCTGAAAAATATCTATTTTTATTTAGGATTTTCTATATTTCTAGCAAATCAAATGATAATTTATGACATTGTCAAAATATGATAAAACTGAGGATATATATGATATAATTTGACAATGTTAAGGTCCGGACGCACTAGGCGGAACTGAACTTCAGCGGAACTGACAGTGTGACCGTTTTCAAAAACCGCAAAACTACTAGATGTAACTTACTTTTCTACTGAAATCTACTAACGTTTTGAAAAAACCTACTGAAATTCTACTGACGTACTTTGTGGCTTAAATTCACATAAATTGATAATTTTTGATGAGACAGATATTAAACACGAGTTTAATATTATTAGGTTTTATTAATAAATTATTAGATACACACGTATGTACTTAAAGGTAAGTACCTAGTCATCATTGTCATGTTTCGATTTTTTTTAGTCTTTGAGTATCCAACTATACGGAGACGACATGACAGCTAATTTCTATGCGAAAAAGTCTCGCCACTTTCTGCGGGAGGGGGGACCGCACCGCTAGTGCTTGACACTATCGATGTTTTACTATCGATGAGTTCGGCTAGTAATAATTATGTGTGGCAAAAGTAAATTTTAAAAATTATATCTATTAAATCTTAACTACAATATTTAATTTACAATTTCGCTCAGTATCATAAAGTAAATAAGTATTAAAATGTTGAAACATGCAAAAATGGAAGCGTCATCCAGCGTGAAGAAGAATTTTAGCATTTTAAGCAGTGTTGCGAATATCATAGTTGCGGAGCGGCTGGTGCGTACAACCAATTTGTAGCATTCCGTAATACTCAAGAAACCCTAATAAATTTGCACTGACCATCCGTCTGTCTGTCCGTCTTTCTAGCATGTGTAATTATGAATATATATAAATGAAATTTTGTATAGTTTATAGGTATTTTAAAATTGAAATAAGAATTTATAAATTACCTTTTTACAAAGTCAACCATTTTCGAGTAATCGGTCTCCATAATGGTTTATAAGTTGGTCATCCTCCTGGCATTTCTAAACTATAGGAGATAGAAACTTGTAAGTTCCCATGTTGATTGACTATGCTAAAAACTCTTAGGGAAAATTATTCTGAGCGAAATCAATTCGAAATCGATTTATTCAATATTTACCTATATTTTCTCTTATAAGTTTCTGTATGTCTAACTAGTCTAACTAGCACATAGAATAACTAATGAGAGAAAGTATAGATAAATATTAATTTGCGGTCTAATTTGACTGTACGTCGTTTAAAAAAATATTTGTTTATATACCTAGGTAGTATATAATAATCTATACTAATATTATAAAGAGGAAAGATTTGTATTTTTGTGTGTATGTTTGTAATGAATAAACTAAAAAACTACTGTGCCAATTTCAAAAATTATTTCACCATTAGAAAGCTACATTCACCCTGAGTAAAATAGGCTATATTTATTGCTAGAAAAGATAAGGGATTCTTACTAAAACTTTAGTAACGTAACCCAAGGTGTCAAAAATGCCATTAAACAACTTTCGTCGCATGCGCTGCGGAAACTATTGATGATAGAACAAAAGTATGTTTTACAATATTAAAGAACATCCATACATTCACCATCTATCCATCCTCACAAATTTTCACATCCTATCCTAGTAGGTAATAGTATAAAATGTGAAAATTTGTGAGGATGGATGGATGGATAGATGGTTGGATGGATAGATGGTTGGATGTATAGATGGATGCTTGTTACTCTTTCATGCAAAAACTACTGAACGGATTTTGATGAAATTTGGTACGGTAGTAGTTTAGGCTCTGGATTAAAACATAGGCTACTTTTTATATCGGAAAAGTAGAGTATTCCCGCGGGATAACCGATAGTATATTTACGCGGGTGGAGCAGCCGTAATAACTAAAGTAAAATAGATAATAGCTTCAAGAATTAGCCTCATACGTGTTGAAACCCATTATCTAGCACGCTTCACGCTTTTTATTTGTTGTTGTAAAAAAAGGAGTCCGTGGGTCTACCATTTATTTATTTATTTATTTATTTTATTTTACAGGAAAACAAAACGGTAATTAAGTGACACTATAAAAATCTACATTGCTAAAAAAAATACACAATTACATTGTTTTCGCATATAGGTTACACTTAAACAAAATTATTAATGCTAAACAACTACTTAAATTACAGATAACTGTGATCGGTTTTAGAATACCAGTTCTTGGAAAGAGTATTTCTAAAAATGTTAGGTGATGAGGTAAAGAGATCGAGTGCGGAGCTATCTGCCGACTGATTAAGAGAGCGGTTGAATGAATTAATAGATCGAATAAAAAACGAATTTTGTCGGTAATTAGATGAGTGAGTAACCGTGGAGAGAATCGGTCGATGTCGCATGTGTGATAGTTTATAAGGAACGCGTATGTTAATTTTTGACAATAAAGATGGAGAGTCAATCAAAGATTGCGCAATTTTTACTAGAAAAGTAATGTCAGCTAGTCGACGTCTCTCTTCCAGGGGCAAAAAATGATGTTTTTTACAAATGGATATATAATTGGCATTATTATCTCTACATATTTTATACTGCAAATATTTGACAAATTTTCGTTGTATCGTTTCTAATCTATTGATGTGAACTTTGTACTGAGGATTCCAAACTTGGGAACAATATTCCAGGATACTACGCACGTATGAACAATATAGTACTTTGATTATTTTTAAGCTGTTAAATTGAGAGCATGCTCTTATTATAAAACCAAGTGTTTTATATGCTTTTTTAGTAATCGTATCTATGTGTGGTTCGTAGCTTAACTTACAGTCGTGTATGATACCTAGGTCTTTTATTTGGTTTACTCGATTCAAATTAAAACCACTAAGAGTGTAATCAAAGTTAAGAGCAACGGGTTTACGAGTAAAAGATATAGTCTGACACTTCGATATATTTAAATAAATCTTATTTGTGAGGCAGAATTTAGTAAACTCCTCTAGATCACGTTGTAGCAGATAACAATCTGTAATATTGTTGATTTTCTTGAAAATTTTCATGTCATCAGCATATAGGAGAAAGTTGGAATACTTAAAACAGGAGCCTACGTCATTAATAAAAATATTAAAAAGCATAGGACCTAATAATGATCCTTGTGGCACACCAGAGGGAACAATGTTCCATCTGGATGAATAGCCGTCAAGAACCACTGCCTGTGATCGATTCTTTATGTAAGAAGTAAACCAGCGAAACAGGTTGCCATGGACACCGGCTGAGTATAGCTTCTGTAACAGTATAGTATGGTCTATTAAGTCGAAAGCCTTGCTAAAATCGGTAAAAATTGCGTCAACTTGACCTCCTGCGTCCATAGAGGACGTTGTAAATTCCGTAAAATTTACGAGATTAGTATTAGTAGAGCGGTTTTTAAGAAACCCATGCTGTTCTTGAATAAAGTAATTTGAAAGCGAATAATAAACTTGTTTATGTATAATTTTTTCGAATATCTTAGCAAACAAACACTGTTTTGAGATAGGACGATAGTTTTTAATTTCATTTTTATTACCGCTTTTGAAAATTGGTGTGATAAAGGCCGATTTCCACATTGGAGGAACGAAACCTTCATGCATTGATCTGTTATACAAAATGCATAATGGTTGTGTGAGGGTTTTAGCACATTTTAGTATAAATAAAGGGGGAATCAGGTCAGGTCCGGCGCCTTTCGAGCAGTCTATAGTAGAGAGTAGTTTATAAACTATATCGTAGGTAATCTCAATATTACTTATTGTGCTAGAGGAAGACGACGCAATGTCAAAGGTCTGATTACAGGATGTGTTAGGGTTGTTCATGTGAATTGGCGTGGCAAGAGAATATATAGACTGAAAGTATTGGGAAAAGGCATTACATATGTTATCTGGCGAATCCACAACTTGACCTTCGTAAATTAATGTTGAAGGGAGGGAGTTCGGGCCTTTTTTATTGTTTTTAATATAATTCCAAAAGAGTTTAGGTTTAATAATTATTCCGCTTTCCATTGTACTTAAGTAAGTAGAATAACATTCCGATTCTAATAATTTGGCTCTTTTTCTGAGTAATGAAAATGTATTATAATCGGAGGTGTTACCGTATTTACGATATTTTTTTAAAAATTTATGTTTTTCGTTTAGTAATTTCTTCAACGATGCATTATACCAAGTGGGGTAAGATGTAGGTTTTATAATTTTCTTCGGAACACAAGAATTTATACTTTCCTTAAGTCGAAGGTAAAAGAGGTCAACAGCGTTTACCAACGGTATTTTTGTAAGTTCATTTTCCCAGTCTACTTTTTCTAGTATAGAATTGATTTGATCATAATTACCCGATTCATAATAGAATTTTAATCTTGTTTTAGGTTTTATAAATGTACATATTTTTGATTTTAAAATTAAGTCTAGAGCCTTATGATGTGGATCCTCGGGTACTAAAGGATCTTCGCAACAAGTAACTGACAGACAATTGTTACTAAATACAAGATCTAGGAGTCTGTTTGATGCGTTATAACATGAGTTAAACTGATTGAGGTTGCATTCCGCTAAAGTATCAAAAAAGTAGAATTGTGTTTCACCCGAAATCAGAGACGGTTGTAAATAATTATCTGACATTGACCAATTTATGTTACTTAAATTAAAATCCCCCAACACAATAAAAATATCATCCGGACATGAGTTAACAATTGATGACAGCTTCTCTGCGAAGTTGTATAACTGGGCATTAAATGAGTTACCGTGTGTTTCTTTGCAGAGGTATAAAATGCATACATGACACTTGGTCGTCGTGCTATTAGGTTGTTGAAGAGATAGCGTAACCCATAGATCTTCAGCAGAGGAAGCCCACTCGGGACGGTCCGTTGCCATGAATGTGCGTTTGATGGCTAACAAAACCCCTCCACCGTATCTTTCCTTGGTACGCACATAGTCACGATCCCGTCTCCACACCATGTAGCGTTCGTCGAAAAGTTCACTGTTACTGATACCATCGATCAACCAGGACTCTGTAAGGGCGACGATATCATACTGTTTCAGTAATAAACTACGTTTAAATTCATGTGTTTTAGTGCGTAGTCCCCTAGTATTTTGATAGTAAAGTTTAAGACTTAACATCGAAGCTGAGAACAAGCGTCTGGAAATTATTAAAAAGGGAACACAGTACAAAGTTCAATATAATAATTAAGTCATACATTAAGTCACTATTCATAAATCTATTTTTGATAATTACACGGAAGCGCATTTCATACCAATGATAATCGAAATATAACTCATTTAGAGTTGAAACTATAGAATAAATTCTAAATCGATAAAACGTAACATTCAAACACAACCATATCCTATGAAATACACTTAAAATTATTCTCAAGCATCTTACATAATAATGCCAATTATAATATGAGGTAATTGAAAATAGAGCGATGAGTTTTTTATGTAACGTATTGTAAACAATTTCAATTTGACAAAATATATTACTCAAATGAGTTGTTCTTGTAGAATTCAATAAACTCAAAATAATTGCTCTAACGCTCCATACTTTAATATACAAAAAACTATGTAAGTTATAAACACTATATAAAACTTCATATATTATATTTTTATAAAATAACATGATTAATAATTTAATAAAGTTAGGAATATCGAGGGTAGTATAGAAGTTACATCGCCTCGGAATATATGAAACAAGCACGGCAAATAGAGCAGTACGCGCTACTCCCGCGGCACACAAATTTGACCCGTATAGCGCGTACAGTGAACATGCGTACTTACTAGTGTTGCGTACACTCGTCGAACTCAGTCTGGCGATAACTCCGCTTACAACCAATAATCCGAAAAAGCCAATGGATCTCAAACTTTGAGGTGACAAATTAAATTTAAAATTAATATCATAAAAATAAATAAGTGAATTAAATTGAGAACTATGATATCGATAATTTAGGCTATTTTGAGCAAATCTTTTTCGCTTCTTATATAAATAATAGGTGATGTCTCTGATTTTCTGGTCATAATCTTGCAGTGCTTTACCCAGGTAAACTTGAAGTTTTTTTCCTTTGCAAGAGTTTTTGCTTTATTTAACAATGATTTATTGGCTGTTGTTAGATGGTCATTAATATAGAACTTATTTGTAGAGGAAAATCCTAGGTTATTCAAAACAAGTTTATTGTTGTTCCTGCCAAGAGCCACTAGTTCTTCTTTTCTATATCTATTATTAAATGAAATAATTATAGACTTATCTTTATTTGGAAGTTTTGTGGGTATCCGGGCAATGTAATTAATTTCGTCTTTTTTTATAGGATAGTCGCACAAATTACCAATGTTCTGGACGATTTGGTAAAGATTCTCATTATTTTTCACTGGGATTCCTCTTATTTCTACATTATTACATCTAGCCCATTGGTCTCGATCTTGCAGCTCCAGATTTAGCCTCGCTATTTCGCCTTTAAGGGCTGGAATTTCATTTTTGATCTTCTCCGCCTCTTTAACTTGGGTTTCCAGGGTTTCAACCCTTTCTGTAATGTTCTTGATAAGCGAGTGCGCCATCTCTAAGGATTCGATAAGGCTGGCAATCTCCTTCCTCATCTCCTTCAGATCGTTAGGCAGTGATGATAATGGCGCCAGCTGGTACAATATAGTGTTTAGTTGCTCTTGCATTGTATCTAATTGCTTGGGTTGCGGTGAAGCTATGGCGGGAGCGGGAGATGAACTCGACTTGCATCTAGGACAGCGCCAGCTATTTTTTCTATCGCCCAGCTTCCGATAACCTGCCTCAGTGACCCCCGAGCAAGGAAAGTCGTAATGGTTTTTACAGACACTGCAAACTGCTCCATCAGAGTGTTGAGTTGCACAACTTGCGCAGCGAAACATATTTGAGAATTATAAAAAGTTTGAGAAACACTGATCGGAAGATCGTTGGACAAGGAGGCGACCGATCGGTAGCGATGCGTGAACGCGACTTTAGTGACAATAGGATGAATTTAGAAGTAAAATCTTTACAATAATAATTAGACGACCTCTGTGGTTCAGTGGTTGAGCGTGTTTGTGCTCAAGCCGGGGATTGCGGGTTCGAATCCCGCCGAAGTAAATAAAGTTTTTCTGTGTTCCTGGGTCATGGGTGTGTCGGTATTAAATGTGTGTAGAATATAATAAAAATATTAAATATGTGTATAGTATTAAATATATTTCCGTTGTCTGGTATAGGTGTACCAGAATCTCATGGCATTTAAAAAAAAATAATGTGATTTTCATATGGCAATGTCTTGACATTGCCATATGAAAATCATACTTGTATGACCCGTCAAATCAAAGTACGTGTTCTGTCAACCGCTGCTAAAATTTTGTGAATATGTTCTTGGAATTTGTTGTTTTTGTGAAAGTGTTGAAAAAGGAAATTCGATCTCAAGCGAGAAATATTGTTTTCAATGTCTATCTTAAAATACAGGAAGAAGAAGGTGTAAATCAAACTCAATCTTATAATTTAAAGCTCGTGGTAGAGTTGACCGGTAAGTTAGAGTGAGTTGTTTTGATACTTTTAGTTTTTTTATATTTTCTTAGATACTTATTGTGACTTCCTTAAAGGTGTTTCCAGTACAACTATACGGTGAATCGTCGATGGCACATCGAATGATGGTTTATTTTCCATGCCTGGAGGAGAGGAGGAAAAAGGAAATCAACTTAAGACAGTTTCGATTTAACTAAAAATTAACCAGTATCAAGATCGTTTAATCCAATTTCTCCAGTATTGCACACTACAAAATTTTATTTCCCAATTTGCCATGAGATTCTGGTACACCTATACCCGTAAAGCAAGTTCTTCGAGAACTTACCACGAGACCAGATTGACATGACGTGAAGCATCCATATATTATATTTAAAATATATTATATTATTAAATAAAAAAAAAATACCAAAATCGTACTATAATCGTAAGTATGTGTTGACTTGAGAACCTCCTTCGATTTTTTGTCGGTTAAAAAAGGTAGAGCTAAGTAAAAATGCGGAATCGTTTTGATAAATAGGGTCCACCCTAAATACGTTTTTGCATTTATAATAGTTCTGTTCCACCTCAATGTTTACCAATGTTCACCATAAGTAGTTCAGAGATTGGTTCAAATTCACGGGCAAAAACTAGTTAATTATAAAATGAACTTTTAATAATTTCAAAGTTGGCAAGGCGCGCTGTTTTAATCTTCTACTATTGTTCGTCTGAACAATAAAACATGAAACTTCAAAATGCACCGAGCAAATTGTACTCGTACGTTGGGGAAACCAAGAAAAATGATTAGCGCAAGCTTGGACCCAGGCATTCCTAATCATCCTATTTTTAGGAAATCTAAAAAAATAATGGTCAGAATAACATACTGATAAAGTCGATATCGATATTTCTTTTACGTTGTCACAACCCTCAGTTTTTATGAAGTGTGACCTGTTTATAAATTAAAAATGCATAATTTCAGGATAAATTTATCCGCACATATTTTATTGTAATAAATAATAATTAATAGAAACAAAAGTTTGTTAACACAATTGAATAAATATTTTATAATAATTTGCAAATTTTCAATGTGTTTCGTGAAATAATATCATGAAGAAAAACAAAATTGTAAATAGTGTACTAATTAATTAGTCATCTTTCTTCATTATGAAATAGTAAAAACAAGAACGAATATGAAATAGAAGTTTTTATAAATTACTACTTTTAAATATTACCCTAAATTTGGATGTTGTACGATTTAGTAGCAACATTTGTTCATCGAGTAAAATTTTTGGATTTTTGCTAATATATCGCAATTATTGTTAATATTTAGGCAAAATAATACATACACATGGAAAGTAACACCATCCTTTTGTTTATTTGATGTTTCCGATCTGTTTTTGCAGGAAAAAATACAGCAAGTCGGCATTTTTTGCTCCGGTTCGTTCCGCCTCGCTGTAATTTTCCGAATACGTCAAAAACGCGCAGCAACTAGTTTTATACGACCCTCATGACCAGAGGGTCTAACCTTTGGCAGCGGGGAACGCCTGACAATGGCGTCTCCGTTATAGTTGGATACTCAAAGATCCAACCATACGGAGATGGCATTGTCTTTGTCAGGCGTTCCCCGCTGCCAAAGGTTAGACCCTCCGGTCGTGAGGTCGTTGTCTCAACCTTGTTTCGGTCTTTTTAGTGCGTTGCTTAGGTATGCGGGTTTTTATGCAGTCGGGTTTTTTTATATTTTTTATTATTTATTTTTTGGTGTTGTCGTAACGTGTAAGCTAATAAATGATGTCTGGACATAAATAATAAATATATCTATTAAAATTTCCTTTTTTCATTTATCTTTCCACGTAGGTACCTACCCCAACTCAAGGGAAAAATGCATAAAGACATAAAAAGTCTATATGTCTACTGTTTATATATTAACCAGCTGTATCCAATGAAAAAGTATCCTATGTTTTAATCCAGAGCTTAAACTACTGCCATACCAAATTTCATTGAAATCTGGTCAATAGTTTTTGCGTGAAGGAGTAACAAACATCCATCCATACATCCAGCCATCCTCACGAACTTTCATGTTTATAATAGTAGTAGGATATAGAACTGACAAGTCGATTGGACGATAGCCTGCATAGTGTGTGGGTACTGGGTGATAGTTCAAGAGACTAGCTCCCCCAACATACTTCTGTTTGTTGTAGACAATACTGCATAAATTCGTTTTTGATCGACTGATAATAATTTATAAATCACAAAGGTGCATAGATCATTACGCATAAATCTTCCACTTTAATCATTCTATCTATTGGCTGCAAACTGCATTTAAATTCATTTAGTAGTTTAAAAGATCTAAGCAAACATAAAGCGGAATAAAAGACTTCATTTTATGCTATGAAAAGATTAACATTTTCATCATCATTTTGATTTTTATCGACACAAAATGCCGACTAGGGACTTCACTGGCGGACGGGAATATATTTACATATGAAGTTGCTGATAAATACGAGCATGGCAACTTGTAACCAACTTCTGACAGCTGATCTGTCTGAAGTTGGTTACGTATGTTCAAAACCTGTAACCGTCTACAAAAATTGTAAGTAACGAACAACTAGATATCTCTTTCTTTCTCATTGGCATGTGTCGTATAGGGGGATAAGGTACGATATATAATTTTGCTCTTGCTAATAGCCTTTACTCTTTATACTCTATGAGAATCTCATGGCAAATAGGGAAATAAAATTTTGTAGTGTGCAATACTGGGGAAATTGAATTAAACGATCTTGATACTTGTTAATTTTTAATTATGTCTTTAGTATTATTGAACATGAATTATAATAAGACTGTGTGAAGAATGTTCGGTGTATAATATAGAAAACTAGCTTTTGCCCGCGGCTTCGCCCGCGTGGAATAGTGTTCTTGGAGAAAAAACTACTTCGGCGAATAACTCTCTACCTACTTACAGCAATATACTTCTGATACAATATTGAAAATGTTTTTAGGTTTGCCCAATGCAAATTGTTAAAAATGGGACCCTATGACCTCGACACGACATGCGCGACCACTTGATAATATTATACTTACATAATATTATATTTATCGCACTTGAATATAAGTTTTACCATAATCTTATTTCTTAAAGACTAAATACTTAAAGACTATTATTTTAAAAACTCGCATCAAAATCCGTTGCGTAAATTTAAAGATCTAAGCACACAATATACTATACCTACATAGGGACAGACAGATAAAGCGACTTGTTTTATACTATGTACTATGTAGTAAGTAAAGATATTTGACAT
Source organism: Glaucopsyche alexis (assembly GCA_905404095.1). Classification (NCBI taxonomy): domain Eukaryota; kingdom Metazoa; phylum Arthropoda; class Insecta; order Lepidoptera; family Lycaenidae; genus Glaucopsyche; species Glaucopsyche alexis. The sequence goes on along the minus strand of FR990051.1, from coordinate 6,967,078 downwards.
TCCAACAAAACTGACAAACCACCTCTGGATATTCCATAAGAATTAAGAACTGCAGTTACTATTATGTATTCTGTGCTGCAGTTCAAAATATTCGTGAACCTCTTTATACTGTATAGGTACGTCCCGCGTTTTCGATAGCGCGATGTAGAAACGCGAGAGCCCGCGCCGCGCAGCAACACTATGTCCCTGCATTTTAAATCTGTAATATCTTCGAAAATATTCATTTAAATTACATGCCGTAAAGGGCAGTATTGATCTATCTTAAATGCACAATGTATTAAAGGTACTTAATTGGATAAGGATTAATACTGTATTGCTTAAAATCGCTTTGTAAATAAGCTATTAATTAAAATCAAAGTAAAGGATAAAAAAATGGTTATTGTGGGTTATCCCTAAGAGATAGACATAATGTGCCATCGCGGACTTTTTTGTAGGCTTTTTAAAGATGAATACAACTGTAGTACATAATTTTGATCTATCTCGTACTGTTCAGCCAGCATTTTCAATGTAAGCGCAAAATATGTGATTTTAGGACTTTAGAAACCTCTAAAATTATTTGTGTACCTCTACTATGTTATGCATGTTATATACCTAAAAACCTTCCCGTTAAATCACTCTATCTGTTAAAAAACGGCATCAAAATCCGTTGCGTAGTTTTAAAGATTTAAGCATACATAGGGGACAGACCAAAAAGAGACTTTGTTTTATACTGTGTAATGATAATGATATTTCATGAAAAATAAATCAATCGTGAATTACTTTATATACTTATTTATTACGAATAACATACAATTAAATTTTATTTAATGTTGGAATTTCCTTCCGAACTGTATAGAAGTCGTTTACTTTAATTCCTAATCAACTATAAATCGAAACTGTCTTAAGTATGTTGATTTTCTTTTTTCCTCCTCTCCTCCTTTTACCAGGCATGAAAAACAAACCATCATTCGATGTGCCATCAGCTACGATTCACCTTATAGTAGTACTGGAAACACATTTAAAGAAGTCACAATAATTACCTAAGAAAATATAAAAAAACTAAAAGTATCAAAACAACTCACTCTAACTTACCGGTCAACTCTACCACAAGCTTTAAATTATAAGATTGAGTTCGATTTACACCTTCTTCTTTCTGTATTTTACTATAGACATAGAAAATAATATTCATCACTTGAGATCGAATTGCCTTTTTGGATATTTTCACAAAAACAACAAATTCCAAGAACATAATCACAAAATTTTAACAGCGGTTGACAGATCACGTACTTTGATTTGACGGGTCATACTTGACATTGCCATATGAAAATCACATTTTTTATTTTTTTTAAAATGCCATCAGATTCTGGTAGACCTATAGTACCTAATATCTCAGATCAAATAAAAAGTATAGATGGACTTCTACGAACAACATAGTGAAGCCGGTTTTTTATGCATTGTGTGCGTGTGCCGGTGTTGCCATACTAAATTTTCATTACCATATGTTGGCTAAACTTTCGAATAACATCCCACATTTGTACTGTTAATTGGTTTATGGTAATTTTACCGCTTAAAGTTCTTTTACTGTCGCAGTAATTTCGCAAATTTTCATAATTATAAGATCCGTAGTTTTCGAGATAACAATATAATAAATTTTCGAAAATTGTATAGGAATTCGGCCATGTTAACGTTTCTGTGATATTTATGTTTCGTTTTCCATAGCTTTATGTCAAAAAACTTTGCAGAGCCCTATTTTACGTTGTAACACGGCCTCACAAAAACCTGGCGCGAAATAACGTTGTCACAACTCTCCCCAACTATGGAATTCTAAAAATGGGTTAGATTAGGATATTTTTATTGCGTTCAAAACGTCTTTAATAATAAAAAAAAACAGAAAGTGATAATTATGTTTATTATTTATTTATAGATAAATTTAGATAAAGGGTAGGTAAAGATGAAAAGTTTCGATTTAGGTGTACCAATACATAATATTATGGTAAGTAATAGGGTAGTTAATATACGGTCACCAGTCACAAGTCAGTGTACCACTTGCCAATTTTTTTGGTAGCATAATATGCTTGTGTTATTTCAGAAAAAATCTAAATCATTATATGTGTCCATATAAATTTCATCATCAAGTTTCCACTTTAGTGACTAAAAGACCAATTTCGAATTTATACCCTTTACAGCAATAAAATAATTTTGTTAATAGGTCCATAAACGACAGAGTAATATTCAAAGATCTCCGTGTTGGTGTAAAATACTATAAGAAGTACCTTTTACATCATCAAAATGTGATGATGTATGGTGTGGTTGTGGTGGTGGTGGTAGTGATGATGATGATTACTTTAATTGACAAGGTGGCATATGCTTGCAGTTCTTTAAATAACGCCGAAATCCCCAAACATGTATCTATAAGGAGTCAGGAGATCTGTTCTGCACTTTTGGATCCAGAGTATAACTTGGAGCAAAATCTTACTTTTTGGTAGCATATGCTTGGACTACTTCAGAAAAAGTCAAAATCACCATAAATTTCCATAAAAATTTCGAGGAGTTCCCTCGATTCCTCATGGATCCCATCATCAGGTCACCACTTATTTGAAAACCGGACCAACTTGGGATTATACCCTTTATATCAAAAAAAGAATTTTGAAAATCGGTCCACAGACGGCGGAATTATCGTTCCCGATATTTTCCGTATACCGAATATTACTTCAAACTTCAAAACTTCCTAATTAAAAAATAAAAACACAGTCTGACTCTACTTCATAATTTTGTTAAGAATTTGCCTACAAATTACTTACCTTATTTTAGGCTATTGAGAATATGAAATCCTGGCAACACTCTCTCGATCCGCCATTATGAAATTGTCATTATTTGTTTCGAGTAACCGCTAAATTGTGATAAATTATCTTAAACAAACTACAGTTTTGTGTGTACTTATGAAATGTTATTCCCTGACACTTTTTGTTCGCCTTCGTACAGTTTTTACACCACTTAATAGCGCAGGACGGCATTTTTGTGGCAAAATCACTGCACGACGACTCGTTCGATACTGACGAAAAGTAGCGTACTTTTTTTGCATGAGTGTGCGTGACCGCGTGTGTTTACACAAAGTAGCGTAGTTTTTGAGGCTTCAGTTGAAACAAGCGCCATGCGCAATCTAGTTTTTTATTTGATCTGAGCCTAATATATAAAAACTTCTATTTCATATTCGTTCTTGTTTTTACTATTTTATAATGAAGAAACATGACTACTTAATTAGTAAACTATTTACAATTTTGTTTTTATTCATGATATAATTTCACGAAACACATTCAAAATTTGCAAATTATTATAAAATAATTATCCAATTGTAATAACAAACTTTTGTTTATATTAATTATTATTTATTACAATAAAATATGTGCGGATAAATTTATCCTGAAATTATGCATTTTTAATTTATAAACAGGCCACACTTCATAAAAACTGAGGGTTGCAGTTGTGACAACGTAAAAGAAATATCGATATCGACTTTATCAGTATGTTATTCTGACCATTATTTTTTTTAGATTTCCTAAAAATAGGATGATTAGGAATGTCTGAGTCCAAGCTTGCGCTAATAATTTTTCTTTGTCTCCCAAACGTACGAGTACAATTCGCTCGGTGCATTTTGAAGTTTCATGTTTTATTGTTTAGCCGAACAACAGGAGGAGATTAAAACAGTGCGCCTTGCCATCTTTGAAATTATTAAAGGTGAATTTTATTATTAACTAGTTTTTGCCTGTGAATTTGAACCAGTATTTGAACTACTTATGGTGAACATTGGTAAACATTGAGGTGGAGCAGAACTATTATAAATGCAAAAAAAACGTATTTAGGGTGGACCCTAGTTATCCAAACGATTCCGCATTTTTACTTAGCTCTACCTTTTTAACCGACAAAAAACCGAAGGAGATTCTTAAGTCTTTTTTGGTAATATATTTTTTTATTTAATAATATAATATATTTTAAATATATATGGATGCTTCACATCATGTCAATCTGGTCTCGTGGTAAGTTCTCTTGAAGAACTTGTGTTACGGGTACCAGACAACGAAAATATATTTAATACTATACACATACTCAAGATTTTTATTTTATTCTTCACACATTTAATACACACCCATGACCTAGGAATACAGAAAAACTTTATTTACTTCGGCGGGATTCGAACACGGTCAATCACTGAACCACAGAGGTCGTCTCATTATTATTGTAAAGATTTTACTTCTAAATTCATCCTATTGTCACTAAATGGTAGACCTGGTGGTAGAATTCATGAGGAATCCACGGACTCCTTTTTTACAACAACAAATAAAAAGCGTGAAGCGTGCTAGATAATGGGTTTCAAAACGTATGAGGCTAATTCTTGAAGCTATTATCTATTTTACTTTATATATTACGGCTGCTCCACCCACGTAAATATACTATCGGTTATCCCGCGGGAATATTCTACTTTTCCCATATAAAAAGTAGTCTATGTTTTAATGCAGAGCCTAAACTACTACCATACCACATTTCATCAAAATCCGTTCAGTAGTTTTTGCATGAAAGAGTAACAAGCATCCATCTATACATCCAACCATCTATCCATTCATCCATCTTCACAAATTTTCACATTTTATACTATTACTAGTATAGGATGTGAAAGTTAGTGAGGATGAATAGATGGTGAATGTATGGATGTTCTTTAATATTGTAAAACATACTTTTAAATTAAATTAAATTAAATTTCATTTATTTCGGGTGACATAGGCCCATATTATAAATACCTTACAGATTAACATACATATTATATACTTCAAAACTACACTTTGTCACGTGTTGACGGCGACGTGTCCGCGCTTCGTTCTGGAGTCTCCCCCGGAACCTCCGGTAGACCACACCCGTCGGCCAGAACTCCTCCACCTCGTAGGTCGACGAAAGATGCGTCGGCACTCTCACCACAAAGGAACTGAAATTGACCTTGTGGCGAGACTCCAGACGTTCGACCCTCAAGGCGATGGACGTCTTCTGGCGTATGTAGTCCACGACGTTTTCGACCTGCATAGACCAGTGCAGGCGGGATACGTACAACGGCGTCGGGGGTACCTCGCACCGCAGACGCAGTTCCGTTACGTAAGGTGCGGTGCCGGTGACTTTGTAAAAAGGTAATTTCTGTGGCCCTAGTGAAAAGGGGTACAAGTCCGATTTTGTCGAAAATGAGTTTATTATACCAAAATGATCAGAAATAAATGCTCTATCGATTGGTGTAAACGGATCTGAGCTATCTCTAAAAACAACAAAGTTTCTTGGTGTATATGTGTCTAACTAACACAAAAAAAACTACAAAAGTCGGATCCAAGTATATCTGTATTGTTTTAAACTGAAAAATAAAAAAAATATCTTGTGTTTTTTAATCTAAATTAACATAAACTACCTTCTTTTTTATAAAATTGGTGTTTACCAATACAACAAGAGTTGGTCCTTAAAAATGACTTAGTGAGTAATGATGTTACTGGACATCAATCTGTTTTCACCAAAATAAATGACAAAAGTCTAGTATAACTCAGTTTAGATCAGTATTCACAATACGCTATTGTGAAATCAATAAATGTAATGTAGTACTACTCTAGTTGTATCCTACGAATGGTATTCATTTTACGTGTAAAACGATATAAATCGTCGATGCGGGGGACTGGTGCGGGTGTGTGGAGGGCGCATTGCGCCCGCGCCCCTTCAGTTTGAAATTATGAAAAAGCTAAATAAACTTTCTACTTAAGTTATAACAGTCATATTTGACTGTTGTAACTTTAAAAGTCAAATTTGACAACAAAATATTGTTAATATTGTTGTTAACAAAATAAAAATATTAGGAAATCTCATATGAACAGTCATCATTAAGAAGAGGATGCTGATCATCGTTATCATCACTTATTAGATCAGTATAAAAATATCTGACACTGGGGTTTATTAATGGGAGATGACTAACTAAGTCTCGCTTTTTCTCATTAGAAATTACAATCGGCCCATCGTAAGACTTGGATATACATTTAGTTTAAAAAATACTTGGGAACGGTGATTTTCCGCGTTTTCTTTGCAAATGCACTATATACCATTCATTAGGTAGAGGTACAGTCTCTTAATGTCAAGTCAAAATAAAAATATTCACGTTGTATGTATGTTCCTGTTTGCTGTGCATAATAATACAAATGTGGAAACCATAACGCATAATTTTTTAGTACTAAGTCATACCCACATGGATTGTGACGTGGATCATGCATTAATTGAGAAGGCCAAGAAAAAAACTCAAATGGACATTCATCATCCGCGGGATTGGTATCAACTTGTCCGAACATGCAGTAAAAAGAAACCATTTACTGTTATAGTAATGCATTCAGAATTATTTCTAGATTTTGCGAGTTATTTAAAAGGGCCACTCTAACAAAAGAAAATGGATGAAAATAAAAAGAAGTTCAACTTATCTGAGTGTGCAGCTTTTAAATATAAAAAAGGAGAATTTCCTCAATTCCATTACAAAATACATGGTGAAAATGAATGGTATATAGTGAATTTGCAAAGAAAACGCGGAAAATCACCGCTCCCAAGTATTTTTTAAACTAAATTTATACCCAAGTCTTACGATGGGCCGATTGCAATTTCTAATGAGAAAAAGCGAGACTTAGTTAGTCTTCTCCCATTAATAAACCCCAGCATCAGATCTTTTTATACTAATCTAATAAGTGATGATAACGATGATCAGCATCCTCTTCTTAATAATGACTGGTCAGATGAGATTTCCTAATATTTTTATTTTGCTAACAACAATATTAACAATATTTTGTTGTCATATTTGACTGTTAAAGTTATAACAGTCAAATATGACTGTTATAACTTAAGTAAAAAGTTTATTTAGCTTTTTTCATAATTTGAAACATTATCCTTTACACGGATCGTTTCTATACTAAGCGGTTATAGATAAGTACTTAAATTTTCAGGAGCATTTTTTCTTTTGTTAATTTGTGATTTTGTGAATGTGAATCTACATAACATTGATTTTATTTTTAGTTGAGAGAAATGTGAGTTTTTCTCAAAATATTTTTGTATTGTATTACAAAAGAGATTTTTACTTAACTTAAATTAAGTTAACTCTTATTTTGTAAAAAATAAAAAAATATATTAATTTTGTATTCTTTTCGTTTTATATTTGTTAAAATAATGGATATAAGTTGCACAAAGTAGTTCATATAAGTCTACATATACCACACGCCACGTATAAAATCTTTGTGGAAAAGACGCTAAGATATTATTTTTCATAATTTTGACTTTTTTTTGAGTCGAATTAAAGTACACAGTCAAACACATACTTTTTATTAAGTGAGCCATTAAATATTTCTTTTAATTACTTACTTATCATAAAAGTTATTCCAAATGCGTATTCCTTTTCACATAACAGAATTCACAATTTACTTATGTGATAAAGGGTATAAGTTATTTTATACCCTTGAGGAATTTATTTTTTCGTGGGTATAAGTCATTATCTTAAAAAATATTAAATTTACATAAAAAACAACTTAATAATAATAAAGAGCATACTCTGTTTACCTACAAAAATATCACATGTATTATTTAGCTAGCAGTTTAAAGAAGCTACACGAGGACAAACACGAAATTTCTACGCGCTGAGTGTTTTTTGCCTCTCCTGTAAAGTTGTAATTTTAGACTTAAACCCCTTTTCACTAGGGCCACAGATTTATGAAGTATTCATTTTTAAAATACCTATAAACTATACAACATTCCATATTTTATATAAATTCATAATTACACATGCTAGAAAGACGGACAGACAGACGGATGGTCAGGGCAAATTTATTAGGGTGTCTTGAGTATTACGGAATGCTACAAATTAGTTGTACGCACCAGCCGCTCCGCAACTAAGATATTCGCAACACTGCTAAAATGCTAAAATTCTTCTTCACGCTGGATGACGCTTCCATTTTTGCATGTTTCAACATTTTAATACTTATTTACTTTATGATACTGAGCGAAACTGTAAATTAAATATTGTAGTTAATTTATAATAGATGTAATTTTTAAAATTTACTTTTGCCACACATAATTATTACTAGCCGAACTCATCGATAGTAAAACATGGATTGTGTCAAGCACTAGCGGTGCGGTCGTCCCCCCCGCAGAAAGTGGCGAGACTTTTTCGCATAGAAATTAGCTGTCATGTCGTCTCCGTATAGTTGGATACTCAAAGTAGGTACATGAACACTTCTATGAAAAAAAAAAACAACTTTGGAGTGAAACGACCTCTGTGGCTCAATGGTTAGTGCGTCGGCGCTCAAGAAGCCCGGTCGCGGGTTCGAATCCCACCGGGAGACAAAAAGTTTTTTATGTTCCTGGGTCATGGATGTGCAATAAATGTATATAAAATAAAAATCTTAAATATATGTATAGTATAGATATGAGCGCCGCGCCGGCGCGCCGCCGCCGCTGCCGATTTTGCTGCGCCGCCGCCGCCGCGAAAATACACCGGCGCGCCGAGTGAGCGAGATGGATAGTCATAATGTGTAATATCAGTCAGTGACTATTAGCATTCATATATTATGTTATTACTTACACTGTACATGATATTACTCTTTGTAAGCCTTACTTCTTTTATGCTTCAAATGAGGAGACGAACGAGGATATCCACATAAGTGACACCTATCTCATCAAGAGTTCTGTATAAAAGACAACGTGCTTATTAGAAAGGCAGATCTATTGATTGATTGAGAACATCGAGCTGGTAGATCGCATTGATAAAATCATTGAGGATAAGAAGTTTGCGCTAAGCGCCTTCCTAGATATTGAAAGCGCGTTCGGCAAAAATTCCACCTGATATATTACCCTGATAGCCTGGTTCAAGATTCAATTACTATAGAGTGGATCAAAGCTACGCTAAACAACAGAGTAGCGTCATCAACTATCATGGGCTTGACGCTCAGGAGCAGGTTGACCCAAGGATGCCCACAGGGAGGGGTGAGGTACTGTCGCCGCTGGAGTGGTTCCTGGTATTGAATGAGATGCTAAAAGAACTGAACAATAGAAGGTTCTATGCTTAAGGATGACGACCTAATATTAATAATAGCTCCCCATACCGATTTCGGTGTCGGTGGTTGGTTTCATTGAAACCAGGCCAGCAGTTATTCTTATAGTCTAAATATGTGCGCACTGCGCAGTACACGAGCACAGAAGCACTCTCTCTTCCTTTACTCTCGTAATCCAGTGGGACGGATAACTGGCACGGCTGGCGAGAGATCAGGCGCTGGTTCGACTTTTTATTTGCCCATCCGATGTATGGATCACCTTTTCTGTCAGACAATCAAGTGATCAGCCTGCAATGTCCGAACCAAACTTGAAAACAACTTTTTTTGTTGTTCCAATGCGGGAATCGAACACACGACGTCGAGATCCAAGCTCTAATCCAACCTAGCGGTATCGCGTGATGCGCATTTGCTTACCACTAGTATTAGTGGTAAGCAAATGCGCATCAGTAGTCGCTGGTCTAATGAAATCAGGTGCAAAATTGGTGCAAAATGGTCAAGCTAACTGTCAACGCTAAAAATACAGGAATAGAGGATGGATCTATCTCTCTGTCCCGCTCCGTGGCCTCTTTCTGTGAAATGACGGCTTCGCAGAAAGAGACCGCCGCTTGCCAGGCCTAATCGCTCTCGAGCATGCAGCGAACCACACTCGAGAGCGAGAGGTCCCGCCCAAGCACTGCCACGAGATCGTGGCGCTGCACGGCCCATCGGTCGCACACCTAAGGCGTGCTGGGACGTGTTCTCCGCAGCACCACATTGGTAGTAGGCTGGCGTAGGTTCCCTCTTGGTACGCACCTTATACAGGTATGCACCGAAGCATCCGTGTCTGGTGAGCACCTGTGTAAGGCGGAAGGTAAGGGGTTTCCGCTTGCGGCGCATCCACGCCGCAAGAACTGGACGCAGTGCCGTGGCCGTATATTGGTCGTACGGCGACTGCTCCAGGACATCACCCTACTTCCTCAGCAACAACTTCTTTCCCGACCTTTGGAACTGCCTTAGCTCCTCCCCCGAGGGGACCTCGCCATGTAACCTCCCCTTTGACGCGAGGAGGCTCCTCTTGGCAAGGATCCTTGCCGTGAGCTCCCACGGCGGTTCCCCCGCTAGGGCAGTAGCTGTCACCTAGGAGACTGTACGGTAGCCACTGATTAAACTCACTGCTATGACCCGCTTCGCTCTTCGCAGCTGGGCCTTATTGCGAGCAGTGAGGTAATCCGCCCAGATAGGGGCACCGTACAGAGCTACACTCCGACAGACTCCGGAGCCTGCAGGTCTCGCTGGGCATTCGGAAGGAGTCGGCCCAGCGCTGACGCCACCCTCACGACCTTCAGCCCCAGTTCGGCGACGCCTCACTGCGTCGATGGTCGACCGACCGGCCTGAAGGTGCTCAACGAGGCGGGAGGCTATTACGTGTTCAAACGCCTTGCCCACCTCGTTCAGTAACACGAGCAGCCGCACCGCCGACGCACAGTCCGGTGGTCGCTCGCCCTTAGGTAGCAGGACGAGCCGACCCTCCTTCCATGCCCTCGGGAACTGACCGCACTGTAGACAGCGGTTAATTAGTTCCCGAAGGGTGCTCTGTGATCCTGCCCAACACTTGTCAGCTCTAATTGAGATCTTCGATCGAAGGTAATTCTATGCTTGGTTATATACAGCTATAGCGAGGCGATCGTCACTTATGCGTAGTGTGGTATGCCACACTGCGCAGAAAAAAGGTGTACAGGTCAAATGCATCAAAACATTAAATAGTGTACAGAGGCTGACCTGTCTCATAATCATGGGTGCACTCTCTTCGGCACCCACCGCTTCACTTGAAACCCTGAATCACCTGACTCCACTTCCTCTGTTCCTTGTTCATATTATGGAGGCTAAGAAGATTGTTCTCAGGGTCATGACGGCAGGTAGGATAAAACGGGCCGCCACCCTACTTGGACAACTGCAACAGTCTCTTCTTGAGGGACCTGTCAGGGCTATGCCATCAGATGCCTTGATCAAGGTGCATAGCTTCTAGAAGCTATACCTAGTTTTCATAACTTCTAGGGAGGACTGAGTTCCAATTAATGTTCACCTTAAGGGCATAATTTGGTTTACGGACGATCTAGGAAAGTCAACCGGGATGGTGCTGGACTACGGGGGCGTGCCATCTACAGGCAGATATGTTTGTTTGGGAAATTTTGCACCGTGTTTCAGGCTGAGATCTTCGCTATTATTGGTTGATCACTAGAGAGCCTACGCAGGTAGTTATATAAATTGCTTCGACGTCAGTTCTTTAAAATGTGAACGTATATAAAACGAAAATAGAAAAAAAGTACTGTGATAACGCTCTTTGGAATCAAAGCACTGTTAACTACCAATTCCAAAGTAGTTCATACTTTGAAATTGTATTATTACGTTGTCTTTTTCATCACTGCAAAAAATTCCATAAATTGTATTGCATTGTAATTGTATGTTACCCAATAAATAATGTAAACTACACTTTTTTTTACTACCAAGTACAAACTTCAACCCTTTCAAGGTCACGCCGCCGACGCCGCCGCCGCCGACACAAAAAAGCCGGCGCGCCGCCGCCGACCTACCACCCATCGGCGCTCATATCTATACCAGAGGAGTTACAAGTGTATCTGCTCTGGTGTTGCGAGTGTTCATGGGCAGCGGTAATCGCTTACCATCAGGCGATCCGTCTGCTCGTTTCCTGGTTCATTACATAAAAAATAAAAATAAAAACATCGCTTTTACATGTAAAACAAGGTTTATTTGACAACGGCGGTAAATGTACAAATTTCCAACAAGAAAAAAAAAATATGGTTAAAATACCTACTAAAAACTTTGAGTATCCAACTATAACGGAGACGCCATTGTCAGGCGTTCCCCGCTGCCAAAGGTTAGACCCTCCGGTCATGAGGGTTGTATAAAACTAGTTGCTGCGCGTTTTTGACGTATTCGGAAAATTACAGCGAGGCGGAACGAACCGGAGCAAAAAACGACTTGCTGTATTTTTTCCTGCAAAAACAGATCGGAAACATCAAATAAACAAAAGGATGGTGTTACTTTCCATGTGTATGTATTATTTTGCCTAAATATTAACAATAATTGCGATATATTAGCAAAAATCCAAAAATTTTACTCGATGAACAAATGTTGCTACTAAATCGTACAACATCCAAATTTAGGGTAATATTTAAAAGTAGTAATTTATAAAAACTTCTATTTCATATTCGTTCTTGTTTTTACTATTTCATAATGAAGAAAGATGACTAATTAATTAGTACACTATTTACAATTTTGTTTTTCTTCATGATATTATTTCACGAAACACATTGAAAATTTGCAAATTATTATAAAATATTTATTCAATTGTGTTAACAAACTTTTGTTTCTATTAATTATTATTTATTACAATAAAATATGTGCGGATAAATTTATCCTGAAATTATGCATTTTTAATTTATAAACAGGTCACACTTCATAAAAACTGAGGGTTGTGACAACGTAAAAGAAATATCGATATCGACTTTATCAGTATGTTATTCTGACCATTATTTATTTAGATTTCCTAGAAATAGGATGATTAGGAATGCCTGGGTCCAAGCTTGCGCTAATCATTTTTCTTGGTTTCCCCAACGTACGAGTACAATTTGCTCGGTGCATTTTGAAGTTTCATGTTTTATTGTTCAGACGAACAATAGTAGAAGATTAAAACAGCGCGCCTTGCCAACTTTGAAATTATTAAAAGTGCATTTTATAATTAACTAGTTTTTGCCCGTGAATTTGAACCAATCTCTGAACTACTTATGGTGAACATTGGTAAACATTGAGGTGGAACAGAACTATTATAAATGCAAAAACGTATTTAGGGTGGACCCTATTTATCAAAACGATTCCGCATTTTTACTTAGCTCTACCTTTTTTAACCGACAAAAAATCGAAGGAGGTTCTCAAGTCAACACATACTTACGATTATAGTACGATTTTGGTATTTTTTTTTATTTAATAATATAATATATTTTAAATATAATATATGGATGCTTCACGTCATGTCAATCTGGTCTCGTGGTAAGTTCTCGAAGAACTTGTTTTACGGGTATAGGTGTACCAGAATCTCATGGCAAATTGGGAAATAAAATTTTGTAGTGTGCAATACTGGAGAAATTGGATTAAACGATCTTGATACTGGTTAATTTTTAGTTAAATCGAAACTGTCTTAAGTTGATTTCCTTTTTCCTCCTCTCCTCCAGGCATGGAAAATAAACCATCATTCGATGTGCCATCGACGATTCACCGTATAGTTGTACTGGAAACACCTTTAAGGAAGTCACAATAAGTATCTAAGAAAATATAAAAAAACTAAAAGTATCAAAACAACTCACTCTAACTTACCGGTCAACTCTACCACGAGCTTTAAATTATAAGATTGAGTTTGATTTACACCTTCTTCTTCCTGTATTTTAAGATAGACATTGAAAACAATATTTCTCGCTTGAGATCGAATTTCCTTTTTCAACACTTTCACAAAAACAACAAATTCCAAGAACATATTCACAAAATTTTAGCAGCGGTTGACAGAACACGTACTTTGATTTGACGGGTCATACAAGTATGATTTTCATATGGCAATGTCAAGACATTGCCATATGAAAATCACATTATTTTTTTTTAAATGCCATGAGATTCTGGTACACCTATACCAGACAACGGAAATATATTTAATACTATACACATATTTAATATTTTTATTATATTCTACACACATTTAATACCGACACACCCATGACCCAGGAACACAGAAAAACTTTATTTACTTCGGCGGGATTCGAACCCGCAATCCCCGGCTTGAGCACAAACACGCTCAACCACTGAACCACAGAGGTCGTCTAATTATTATTGTAAAGATTTTACTTCTAAATTCATCCTATTGTCACTAAATGGTAGACCCACGGACTCCTTTTTTTACAACAACAAATAAAAAGCGTGAAGCGTGCTAGATAATGGGTTTCAACACGTATGAGGCTAATTTTTGAAGCTATTATCTATTTTACTTTAGTTATTACGGCTGCTCCACCCGCGTAAATATACTATCGGTTATCCCGCGGGAATACTCTACTTTTCCGATATAAAAAGTAGCCTATGTTTTAATCCAGAGCCTAAACTACTACCGTACCAAATTTCATCAAAATCCGTTCAGTAGTTTTTGCATGAAAGAGTAACAAGCATCCATCTATACATCCAACCATCTATCCATCCAACCATCTATCCATCCATCCATCCTCACAAATTTTCACATTTTATACTATTACCTACTAGGATAGGATGTGAAAATTTGTGAGGATGGATAGATGGTGAATGTATGGATGTTCTTTAATATTGTAAAACATACTTTTGTTCTATCATCAATAGTTTCCGCAGCGCATGCGACGAAAGTTGTTTAATGGCATTTTTGACACCTTGGGTTACGTTACTAAAGTTTTAGTAAGAATCCCTTATCTTTTCTAGCAATAAATATAGCCTATTTTACTCAGGGTGAATGTAGCTTTCTAATGGTGAAATAATTTTTGAAATTGGCACAGTAGTTTTTTAGTTTATTCATTACAAACATACACACAAAAATACAAATCTTTCCTCTTTATAATATTAGTATAGATTATTATATACTACCTAGGTATATAAACAAATATTTTTTTAAACGACGTACAGTCAAATTAGACCGCAAATTAATATTTATCTATACTTTCTCTCATTAGTTATTCTATGTGCTAGTTAGACTAGTTAGACATACAGAAACTTATAAGAGAAAATATAGGTAAATATTGAAAAAATCGATTTCGAATTGATTTCGCTCAGAATAATTTTCCCTAAGAGTTTTTAGCATAGTCAATCAACATGGGAACTTACAAGTTTCTATCTCCTATAGTTTAGAAATGCCAGGAGGATGACCAACTTATAAACCATTATGGAGACCGATTACTCGAAAATGGTTGACTTTGTAAAAAGGTAATTTATAAATTCTTATTTCAATTTTAAAATACCTATAAACTATACAAAATTTCATTTATATATATTCATAATTACACATGCTAGAAAGACGGACAGACAGACGGATGGTCAGTGCAAATTTATTAGGGTTTCTTGAGTATTACGGAATGCTACAAATTGGTTGTACGCACCAGCCGCTCCGCAACTATGATATTCGCAACACTGCTTAAAATGCTAAAATTCTTCTTCACGCTGGATGACGCTTCCATTTTTGCATGTTTCAACATTTTAATACTTATTTACTTTATGATACTGAGCGAAATTGTAAATTAAATATTGTAGTTAAGATTTAATAGATATAATTTTTAAAATTTACTTTTGCCACACATAATTATTACTAGCCGAACTCATCGATAGTAAAACATCGATAGTGTCAAGCACTAGCGGTGCGGTCCCCCCTCCCGCAGAAGGGTTGGTATACCTACTTTTTATGCTGGACGTCATAATATTATTATGTCTCCGGATACTGGCCCACGAGTACAATAAATTTTATTCATCTATCAACATTTTTGACGAACGAATAACGCGCTCTCAAGTATCTCGGTTGACTGACTATGAAAATGAAGTTGGCCAAACCGAACTGCACGACACTTTTGGTCAGTTGATCAAGTTTGTCGCGCACTTCGCTGCAGTGTAGTTCCGTTACCGCTTAGTGCGTGTTATCTCATATAATTTCATATAAAGAATATTTTGACGCGACGTGTCGCTCAGTTCCGCCGAAGTGCAGTTCCGCCTAGTGCGTTCGGACTTTTAGACACGACACGACACTGGAAATGGTTTTAAAGGTTTTATGCCGTAATGCCGTCAATAAAAAAAACTGTAAGTTGTCAAAAACAAAAGAAGAAGTATATGTTGTAGATTTTTTTCCATTCATCCATGAAGCATAGATACCAGGAGTCCGAACGGTATAGGCTTTTTAATAATAATTATGTACACAATAATAGGACCAGATCTTAGTTCTCTTTTCTGCCGCTAGGCGTGCGAGACCGACGAGTACCGAGTGTTGCCAATACTATTATACCGAGTGTTGCCAATACTATTATTTATTACAATTATTTTTAAATTACTGTTAGTCAATTACCATGTTCTACGGTATCTATTTTTCGAGAACAGTTTCTAAGAATTTCCTAAAACTTTTATTTAATAAGATTTCAATCTTTCCAGAGCTGTCAATAGCAACTTTAAACTTCCCGCGTAATTTCAAACGAGTGCACGTCGGACCGTCGCGCGCTCTACCGGCAAAAATCTGTCCCCGTAATTGAGACCATTATTTTAACATTACGTTCGGACTCCTTGTTATCTATACTTCGTGCATTCATCCAGTGTTGCCAATTCAGCTCTTTTAGAGCTAGATTTGGCTCTATTTATCAATTATCAGCTCTAAAAAAAACCGTTTAGCTCCTTAGCTTCTTTTTACGACTATTCTAGCTCTTTTTCAGTTAGCCATACGACGGTGGCTTTTTGGCTTCGAATCCACTACCGAAGTGCAGGTTAGGCTGGGACTTTATGCAACGGAATCCGGTAGGCCGTAGAGAACTATGAGCACTGAAAATTGAACTCTGTGCTAATACAATACAGTTGAAAATGGAAGCTGTCATATATGACATTGACATTTGATTCGACACTCGGATGTTCGATTTTCAACTCTATTGTATTAGTGCAGAGATCTATTTCAATGCTCAGAATTTTTCACGCCCTTCCGGATTCCGGTGCCGTATAGTCCTGGCCTTAATTATTATTTAACGCAGCCATTTCGTATTGTACCTAACCATAGACACTGACCTCTACGCCGCGGTGAGCGTACTGTGAACTAATTACATAGAAAATTTACGTAAAATTTTAGTTCCAAGTACACTCACCACTGCTATCACACTTGGTTTTTGGGTTTTTGCAAGATTTTTAATTTAGAGTGAAATTGAAATATGGAGTGTAGAGAAAGGAGAACTATCTCTGTATGGGGGCAACTTGAAAAAATCGTCCACGAGCGGTGCAAGTTAATTTATATTAATAAACTAGCTGATGCCCGCAACTTCGTTTGCGCAGAACTAACGGAAGCGGAACCCTATTTTTAAACGAAACCCTAAAATAAAAGTAGCCTATATTAGACCTTATAACATCAGCTATCTGCTAGTGAAATTCCCGTGAAAATCGGTCCAGCCATTTCAGAGATTAGCCGGAACAAACAGACAGACAGACCGACAGACAGACAGACGGACAGACAAAAAAAAATAAAAATTGTATTTTATTGTAAGTACCGAATATACTTTCAGATGCATTAAGTGAAAAGCTGTCAGTTTGAAGTTACAAACAGACACTTCAATTTTATTTATCTGTATAGATAAATAGCTTTCAACTAACTTCACTCTATCTCTTATTGCCAACTTCATATTATCATGACATGAATTTAGCAATAATAG
Organism: Glaucopsyche alexis; assembly: GCA_905404095.1. NCBI lineage: Eukaryota > Metazoa > Arthropoda > Insecta > Lepidoptera > Lycaenidae > Glaucopsyche > Glaucopsyche alexis. Next base: position 6,949,563 of record FR990051.1, on the reverse strand, counting down.
CGCAATTATGGCCAGTTTTGGTATTGTTTTGTTATTGGAGTTTTACGGCGTCAAAAAAAAATGCTGTCACAACTACATACTGCCAACTGAGGTACTAAAAAAAATAGGGACCATGGCTTCATACAACAAGGCTGCAGCAGGCCCAAGTGGAAGTTCCTTGGTGATGATTTTCACGATGACGACAACATATGTTACTTATGGTCAGATGAAGATTAATGATACCTAGTGATATTATTAAGAACAATGTTTTTTATTGATTAAAATATAATAAGTTCGAATGGTTTTATTTAGCTCTCTTTAGCTGATAAAGTTAGCTCTTTTTCAGCTCTTTTTTGGCACAACACTAGCTCTAAGCTTGACTACCAAGTTGGCAACACTGCATTCATCAAATGAGTTGTTATTATAAAAATTTCATAAAACATTAACGACGAAGAAATAAAATTTGTTCTTTGTGTTCAAAACAATATATGACTTCATCTAAAATAGAATATTTGAGGATCTAATTTCTTGAGTACAATATACCTGTGAGTCATGAGTTCATGACGCATAGGCTATTAAGAGTTAAAAACAACAATAATATTACTTAAGCAAAACCTTACGTACCTACCTAACTAATTTACTAATAAATTAAAAACACAGAGTACCTTTTCAAAAATCGTAAGAAACATGGGTGATTTGATTGGTAAGAACTAAGAATATTATTAAGTTATACCAAAACTTGTAAAGTTAGGTCTAAGTTCTAAGAAGTAAGAACTTGTGAATTTATATATGTAGTATTTACAAAATTTTGACCTAATATTTTAGAGTTTACAACAAGATTAAAGTCGGAGATTCTCTTCTACAAAGTAAATTGTGGTGCGCTTTTGTTTTCAATAAAAGGAGACAGCAATGCTGTTATTGGTTTGGCGGAAAAACCTTACCTTCCTTGTATTTATTGGGTAAGTTTCAAAAGAATATTTTGCTGTTGTTGCTAAATTAAATCCTCATACATACTGCCGTCTTAACGAAGAGTGCAGTAAGTTGAGTTTTTGGGCAAATTGGATTAAGACCTTATATTATGGTATAATATGGTCTGAACTCGATTTGCCCAAGTCAGGAAATAATTCGTCACAATAATATGTACTTTCTACTACAGTAAATTTATCACATTTTATAATATACCTATATGTGTCACCATAAAATTGTAGAAATCGTTAGATTGTAATGTGTCGACAAATTGTCAAATAAAAACTTCTCCTTACAATTATTGTATGCATTATTTTTGGTTTTAATTATTATTATGTAAAAGCAAACAAATATGGCGGCGCGGGGCAATTTTACGGTGACATATGCAAGAATTAAATTGATTTTTAAATAAACATTGTATTCATAAATTTATTTATTAGCCTTTGCTTCCAATGATTTTTTATTTTTAATGGTCTGTTTCTTCATTCTCTGTGCTTTCATTGTCTTGCCTTTTGGCATAGGCCTCCCCTAACTCGTTCTATTTTGTGTTTCCGGGGTCTAGATTGGGCCTGCAATAATAATGTATTAGTACTAGTATTTATAAATACTAATGTCCTTCAGTGGCGAAGGCTGCTTCTCCTTCATAGGGAAGCTGGAGCCTATATAATAGGGATTTCTATGAAGGTTTGCAAAAGGTAAGTGACAAGGGAAGCCGATAGGAATCAGTGGCGAAGGCTGCTTCTCCTTCATAGGGAAGCCGGAGCCTGTATAATAGGTAGGGATTTCTATGAAGATTTGCAAAAGGTAAGCGACAAGGGAAGCCGATAGGAATAGAGTTATATGAACCCTTCGCCACTGATAGGAATGGAGTTATAGGAACCCTATGCCACTGATGTCCTTATATTTTTTAAAGAATATAACGAAAATTGTATGTCATTCCAGATTTATATTGGAGCTAACGGCTACAGTTATATAAAAAAATACCAGAAGAGTTACAAGCGTGTGGATACTCGTGACATTATTGTAAGAGATGAGTACAAAGACTTTTGGTTGGCGTGGAATGATGGTAAAATAAGGTTTGGTAAAAAAGGTGACACAAAACCTATTCTCGGCAAGACTATAAAAGAAAAAAATTTGTCATATGTGACCTTCACATCCTTTTTGCCATATGACTTGTACTGGAGATGCCTATGTAAGAATTCTTCTGCTGTTTTTGTTTGTTTCATTTATGTATTATTTGATATAGTATCTATATTAAAAGTTTAAATTTTAAATTTTTTATCACCTACTAAAATGTGTTACTATAAATTACAAAATCACATTTTGAATTTTACATACCCACAAGTAGATTTTTTATTTAGATGCACTTATATGTGAAGAAACAGTTCTTGGACTTGGACTCTTGAAGATAATCTCACCGACAGCAAAACTTTTTGCTTTTCAGTGCCACCGCACATTGAGAAACCTATTGTGGCAAAACTTTCTGGAGGAGAGCCACAGTGGATTCCAGCTACAGACCAGTTGCCTGATGACGCCCTCATTGGGGGCTACGAAAGGGAGACTTTGTACATAATACGGGCACGACACCGAGGTTCTCTCACACCGGGGAAGTTCGTGCCATCCGAAGGTGTAGGGTACATTGCATGGGGTGGGGCGGCACATGAGAAAAATGAATTTGAGGTACGTCATACAACATTACTTTTCATCTTACTTCCTACTTACATAAACAATTTGATAAAACTTCACAGTAGGTATATAGCATATACACCAGAATAACGAACGGGCTATAAATAAGAATTATATCAATATATTAAAAAAAAGCTAGTTAGGAATAAAAATATAATGCCCGCAAAAACTTCGTATAAAACCTTTGTGCACATGATCCACTACTTATGTAAGGATGGCTTACATCTTAACTAACTGGATGATTGGTAAACATTGACTTCCTATTTGTAGGTTTTGAGTGGTTTCAACTGTATATGGCAAAGTACGTACAAGAATATGATACCTGTTGGAGCAGTAGAGGCGGGATATTCAGAGGACTTTGAGAGAGGCAAGCTCTACGTAGGCCGAGCTGAATACGAGGGACATCTCATACCGGGCAAAGTGCAGCCGAGTCACAAAGTGTGCTACATAGCGTATAACGGTCAGGAAATTGCTCGGAATGAGTATGAGATATTGGTGGTGCCGTATGCTAACGAACGGAGTACCAGCGACAATTATATGGTAGAAGTGGACATGAGTGAATTTCATGAAAATGAATTTGATGAAAGTGAATCTGAAGATGAAGGGGCATTGTGACTGTGTACTTGATGTGATTGATTGTGTGTATAGTTGATTTTTTAGGGTTCCGTATTTGATGGGGAAAAACGGGACTATTTCCGAGACTCAGGTGTCTGTCACCAGACTGTATGGTGTACCTTGTGAACCGTGATAGCTAGGCAGTCGAAAAATTCACAGATAGTGTATTTTCGTTTCTGCTTTAACAACAAATACTAAAAACAGAATAAAATAAATATTTACGGGGCACTCCTATACAACATTGCTTGATATTAATAACGGCAACAGGTAGACGTTTCAAATGTTCATTGAATATTGAGTTGTATGTAATAAAAATAATAAGCCTTTATTTGTCCTTAATAAATAATTTACACAAAGTACAATGTGGTTTATTTTAAATAAAGGACATCTTTATTGAGTAAAGGCCTCCTCCATTTTTCTCCTAAGTATCTTTGGCTTTTTCTGCCCAGTTGATTCCTGCTATCTTTTTAATATTATCAAGCCATCTTGCTTTCATTTCCCAATTGGACCAGACCAGTGCATTAATTTGTTTGACCATCTATCTGTGCTCATATGAGCGACATGACCTATTGACATTTTAATCCTTTGCAGTAGGTTAGAGCAGTGTTTTTCAACATTTTTCATGATGCGACCCCCCTTGTATGAAAAAATATTTCGCGACCCCCCGACCCTTTTTTATCATGTATGTAAGTATGTATATGTTACAGTCTTACAAATATTCATTCCATAAGACGTTTTTATGCGTCTCCATGATTAGAATTCGGATATAAGTACATAATAAAGTACGTCAAATACATTATTTTAAATTACATAGGTACATCGTTCATATCAATGATTGATTTATGAGTATACCTATCCTTTTGTTAGAACTCTCTTAATAAATCAATATTTTAAATCTTTATTGTTTTTTTACTAAAGTTCTCTCAACCTCTGGCGACCCCCCTATAGAGCATTTATTACTTTTGTTCCTTTTCTTATGTCTGTGTTTTTTTGTTTATCTATGCGTTTGAGAGTGCTACGCTTCTTTGGCTACGCTGCATGGATAAACGTAGTGATTATATTCTCTTTGGCATGGATCTCTGACATGTTTGAATTTTTCTTTCAGATAATGTAGAACCATGTTTGACACGCTTATGATAGGCATGGCAGTAGGACGGAATTAGATATACTCAAAGGAATTAGATTTTAGCTTGACAGGTAGGATTTGATTTTTTTCCATGTTAAGTTTATACGCCGGTTTAATTTATCTATAACCTTAGATTAATAATGCGTTTTAATTCTGTCTATAACTATGTCTGGTTCTTTTGAAAGATATTTGTTTGCCAAGGTATATGTATTCTTGTACATATTCCAATGTGTTGTCATCAATTTTTATTGGTTGTTCCCTTCTGTTTGTCATAACTTTGGTTTTGGTACCTAGTACCTACATATTTAGCTCTAGGCCAATACTACGACTGATGTTGAGATCGGTTATCATATTTTGTAGTTGTCCAGGTGTTTCTGAGAAGAACACTATATTATCAGCAAATCTGAGGTATTATTTAGGTATTTTCCCTTTATTAAAATCATAAATCTTGTCCATTTTAGGTCTTTCATTACCTATATATTGAAGGACAGTGGTGAACAATCTTGAACATTTTTTATTATTCATTATTATTTATTATATACAACTTGTCAAAGTTGTTAAGAATAATGAATAATAAAAATTATATAAATAATTATTAGTCCCCAAACATTTTTTATTTTTTTAGCAGTTGTGTGGTAGATAATCCTTCGTGCGCGATTCCGACTCGCACTTGGCTGGTTTTTACATATTTTAACTGCTAGTTATTTGTTTGTGACTCTATAATTAACTTCGCTTCGTGTCGCTCAAAGAGAGAGGGCAATGCTCGGAGTCTCTTTACGTGATAGAATCAGAAATGAGGAAATCCGTAGCAGAACTAAGTTTACCGACATAGCCATTAGCATTATAGCGCATTAGTGGCAATGGGCTGTACATATAGCCCGTAGAACCGATGCCCGCTAGGGCCGAAAGGTTCTCGAGTGGAGACCACAAACTGGACGTCGAAGCGTAGGACGCTCTAACCAGATGGACAGATGACATGAGAAAAGTCGCAGGGAGTCTGTGAATACAGGCCGTGAACGACCGGTCGCACTGGAAATTTATGGGGGAGGCCTATATCCTGCAGTGGACGGCTGTGGACGTCAACCAGGCTGAAACGACGACGACGAAGACGACTTTCATAATTAGAATTGAATAGAAATAATATTACAAATTACAAAATATAATAAATAGCAAAAGTCAGAGACAACAAATATTCCAACATAACATTTGAATGACCGTATTTCTGGGTTATAGTTTACGAAGACCGAAATATTCGTGAGCCTTATATACAGTGGCGTAGCTATCGTAGGGCTAGGTGGTGCAGTGCACCAGGGCCCCGGAGCTCAAGGGGCCCTCTAGCCTCAGCTTTGAAAAGAGAGGAGCATATAAGAAAAAAAGAAAAAAAAATCTTGTGAGCAGGCTCGAGACTCGAGGCTCGAATTTTTTTCTTTTTTTTTAATGTTGTTAAATGAACACCAACAATAGGGTATTTTCCAAATTTTTGAAAAGTATGTCAAATTGTTCCTAATGCCAAAATACATTAGCAGTTTGAACCATTCTTTGTGAATTTCTTTCTTTTCCTTGCAAATTAGCCTAAAAGTTTAAATTAATATTATAGGCGCGAAAACCAAAGATTTCAACTCAAGATAGGCTATCACGTACATTTAGCCGAAAAAATTTTCATACAAGAAAAAATTACGCCATCTATGTAAAATCAACGGAACTTCGATGTTCCTTTGATTTTACGATTTTACCCATGAAGCATAGATACCGATGGAACAGTCGCTAGTCGTATGATATAACTTTGTAAGGGCGTACAACGCATACATTTTTTTTTAATACATTGCTTGACTAAAGAAATGTTAATAAAATTGTCCGGCGTAATATAAGTTTAGCTCGCATTAATACTGGAATTACTAAAATATTAGCAACAATAAATCAATAAGGCTTACAAACAAATATAAATTTTACAGGTACGTAATGTAATTTGAATATTTCATATTTCTTATTACATTACTCTCATTATCATAAAGCATAGACGAGGCGTGTTGAGGCAAAAAGTGTCCACACTTAAACTGCCCCACTTTTGGGGTTTTTTGGGGCAGTCGAGGTTTCATATTTTGTCATCTTGACATTTCGACATTTGCTTTCCGCAGATTTTTCAGTCCACATTTATTTGAAAAAATCTTCTGAAATCAAGATGGCGTAACTTTTTCTTATATAACGCGTTTCAAATGAGAATAGGAACGTCAATGACCTTTATCTGTCAAATATCACTTGAAAAGTGTGATTTTCAGAAAAACTAATGTGCATATAAATATTAATAGTCTTGCATCGAATTTAAATAAGAATGTTAAATAGTTATCAATTATATAAACATAAATTTAACTATCATACAGTCTAAATTCGAAACATGGCGCCGTCTCGATCCTATTCTCATTTGAACCGTACTATACCTACATTATTTGTCAAATGTATGCCAAAGATCAGGAACGCACTTTTAACTCCTCTGGTGATTAGTACCCATAGATGATGATAATTACATACTAGAATATTATACAGATATTATATCGGTGTAATAGATTAGTGCAATGGCTAATGGTGTATGCATACTAGATATTTTAACCTAAGCAAGATATTTTAAAGGATTTTACAAGAAAACCAATTTTTTTCTTCTCTACGGCGTATGGACCTAGACCAGACAGCAAATGTGTTTTTACACATGTGCCGTAGCTCCAGCGGCGCCACAGAAGGGGCGGAGCCGTAGGAGCTGTGACATTTCACAGCCAGCGCTGCAGCAAAAATTACATACAAATCCTAGCGCAATAGCACTTAATATTCCTTTATTACCTAGATAAATAAAACAAGACTCATTAAAAACAAAACTAATTATATTAAGTACCATAAAAAGAATATTGAATTCTAATTTATAAAAACTTATACATATTCTAATTCAGTTTGAAAATAATACACTAATATTATAAAGAGGAAAACTTTGTTTGTATGTTTGTTTGTTTGTAATGAATACGCTCAAAAAGTACTGGACCGATTTCAAAAATTCTTTCACATTTCGAAAGCTACATTATCCACGAGTAACATAGGCTAAATTTAATTTTGGAAAAAATAGGGTTCCGTAAGATATTTGGGTTTTTCGGACACAAGGTGTAAAATCAACCAGAAAAGTTACTTATTTTGCGTACGCTGCCTAAACTATAAAAGATAGAACCACAGATGTTCTAATTAATTGTAGATCTTATAAATATCTACAAAAAAGTCCGTGACACACTATACCTATCTATGTCAAGTGAGGCATAACAACCATTTTTTTATTTAGAAATCTTGAATTTTTTTTGGACTATATTTTAACGCATTTATTTTACTCGTGCTATTAATCCTTATCAAAATAAATTATTTCATCACTAAGTACAGTTTATGTAGATAATATTTGGTCTTTGAATTATTCAAATTGGATGTTTGGTTTTGAAGTTATGGCGAAATTAAAATATTACGATTTCTGCTGCACGGCCCGTTGCGAAGTGGGTGTCACCAAGGCGCGAGCGGGAGGGGAGTTTAGATCTATGAGTAACTTTTTTGTTAGGCTCATTTCGTTGTTCTCGAATAAGGCGAGTCCAAATCTCTTTGCGCTCTGGATTATTGGGAAATCTGTAATTTAAATAATATAAATTTCTGCGATGTTTACAACAAATGTTCACTAAATTAGACAAAAGAAAAAAATAATAAACTAAGTATGCCAAAGTACTGTATTTTGTGTAACTATTATACACTATTTCTCTTGAAATGGATTAAAAAATCACTCGGTATAAAGGTGCTTCCAGTAACATAGTAATATTTCAGAAATATTACTTTTTTTTTCTCCAAAAGTGCATAATGTTAAATCGGCTGGCCCCTGAACATTGTAGGTGGTTGTTTAGGAGTAGAATAGACAGTAGGTGCAGGTTATAGGTGATCTACATCTAGTAGATGTAGCTTGTAGGTTTTTAGTGGGGTAACTACTGTTTACCTACCAACCTATCACCTACCAACTATAGGTATGTAGTAGGTCTAGATATAGGTTGTAGGTGTAGGGTATGACTTATGGGTGTAGCAACCTACGCTTACAACCTTCAAGTGTAGTTATTTTTTATTCAATTTCATAATTCACAGAACAACGTCTGTCAGGCCAGATAGTAAATAATATTTTTAAATATATGTAAAAATCAAATAAATAGTAAGCCTTAGTTTCATTTTATTTAAATTAATCAAAAATGTGAATACTGACAAGGTTAGGTTTGGTTAGGTACTGAAATAAAAAAAAAACTTAATCTCTTATTTCTGTAATAAATCAATAATAAAAATGACGTCCCTACAAAGTTACCTTTTCACTGTTGCGCATACAATAACCAGTGTTATATTTCATAGTTGGCCGCCATTTTTTGAATATTTATTTAAAATTCCATAAGTATTTTTAATTGTAACAAACAATATTGTGATAATTACCTGTGATAAGATATCCCGTCTATCTTTTTTACACGTTTGTCATAGTTTTTACAGCCTTTAATTACGCAACTACTCGGCATTTTATGAATTATATGCGGAGTGGATAAACTGCATATATAGCAAATGTAGAAATGGTAAGATCACAAGTGCCAAACCTCAACTGTCAAAATGGCCCCAAAATTTAAAAATTGGGGCCATTTTATTGGAGACACTTTTTACCTCAACATGCCTCGTCTATAATATACGTCTATGGCGAAAACGCTATAATGAGTTGTCATGACGTCACATTATTGTAACATTGTAAGTATCAAGTGTCAAATTACACTGAAAATGCCAAATCCCAGAATACCTACTATTTACGTTTTTAAATAAATGGTTTAAGCCTATTATAAATGCCTTATAAATGGTACGTAGTGCCAAAATGCACTAATACGTCTATTAAAACACCGGAGAAAATCTTTGTGACCATACCAAGTGTTCTTTGGTATGGTCACAAATGATGAAATGCGGAAAAAGTGGTTATTACTCGCTGACGCATGATGTTAATGATTCGATGCTGGGTATTCTTTATGGAAATCGGAAGGCCATTAATAAAAGAAGAAGACGTACAAGAATATGACGCAACATTCCAATCTCGTGCGTTTTTAGTCACGTGGTCAAACATGAAAAATTCATAATTTTATTTTTGATATTTTATAAAAATCATACATATTTTTGTGTAAAAAGTTGGTTAAATTGGTTTAAATTAATGTTTAGCGATAAAATGTCAACAATCTGATGTATATTTTCATCATAGGATAATACCCTATTACAAGACTTCTGATTTAAGATTTTCAACACATGCGCTAAGCGTCCTCGATGAGCATGTGCTGTTTGTTATCGTTATTTCAGTTATTTGGTATTTGGTAGTTGGGATGAGTACGCCCGTAGCACATTGGATCAGCGATAAGCTCACGTGCTTGACGGACGTGAGATCAATTCGACATACCCATATTAACTTTTTCGTCAAGTTTTCATTCCCTCTTGCCTTGCATCAGTTCTCATTTATGATATTCATTGCGATGTTTTCAACTTTCTAGGGTCTGGATGCACTATAGTCTATAATTATAGTTGACGCTAGGTCGACTAGGTGTGTCACTGACCGTCGCAATTCGTTTTCCCTACTACCAGCACCAGCCTTATTTCATCTTTCATCAAGTATCGCTACTAATGCAAATGCTACTATTTCTATTCCGCACATTCATCCACCTGGCACCATATTCTGCTAGAACTCATTTTCGCTAAAAAAATTCCGATGACAAAACATGTATGATACAGAATACAGGTTGCAGCACAACGGTATTCGTATAATCTATAATAACTCTCAAACTTTTAACTTGATCGACAACGAAAAATAAAAACTCAAGTTTTTAAACTCAAGTTCAAATTGAAGAATAAGCTACTATCTCAGACCAAATAAAACGTATAGACGGACTTCTACGAACAACATAGTGACGCCGGTTTTTATGCATTGTGTGCGTGAGCCGGTGTTGCCATACTAAATTTTCATTTCCCTAGATATGTTGGCTAAACTTTAGAATAATATCCCACATTTGTACTATTAATTGGTTTATGGTAATTTTACCGCTTAAAGTTTTTTTATTGTCGCAGTAATTTCGCAAGTTTTCAAAATTATAAGATCCGTAGTTTCATACTACATATTCATATTAAATACGGTATATTATTATGGTTATTATTTCCTCGCACCGCTCACAGTTAACTTTTATGTACAGAATCTATTATCTAATATGAACTACTCATTATATCCCTTTATCGTGTAACTCCCTTTGTTCAGTAGCGATATTAGTAAGTTTATATATTAGTTCGGAATCGTAAGGCGCTTTGGATTTTAACATTTTTTTATTACAACACTATCGAGAAATAGCGTCCAAGAACTCATGAATTAAAGCGCGCAAGAGATTGTGAATTGGACGGGGAATTCTATTAAAAATCGTTTTTTCCCTTTATTGATCTCATCAGTCATCTGTATAATAAATATTCTATATCGTCATGTATGTGCATCGTTGTTTATTTATTCCCATTTTCCTCCATTTAACATATAGAGATTCTACCCCTCATAGAGACGACGTATGGATTTAACCTACTAGGGATAAGTTTAACTCACTGTTTCCTATTCTTATTCCTATGACTAATTTTAAAGGTCAATATAAGTTCAAGCTACGCGGAAAGAGGGGAAGAGGGGCATGAGGGCCCGATTCTTCCCTTATGCACCGGGGCCCTTGTCCACCTAGCTACGCCACTGCTTATATACTTACAACTTGCTTACAACCGTATGTCGTTTGTCGACACCGCGATGTTAGTGGCTTAGTGTCATCTGACATCATGTAGCTATACGAAAATTTTCAAACTGTTAGTTCCGAGGAGTCGTGTTGAGATGTCGCTGAACCTCAATTCTCGTATTTGAAGTAGACTTTCATTGTACTTTAATTTTACTGTGTAAGTGAAGTGCCATGGGATACTAATCCCAACTTATCTGTCCGGTAGTTGTGGTATAGTGTTGGATACTCAAAGGGCGACCCCGGCTTCCCTAGCTATTACTGTCCTATCCCTTGCCCTCCTGGGCGGTAATATCCTATATTTCCCACTCTATCTTACCAATTTTCCTTTCCACACCACCTATCCTTCCCTTTCCCTATTCCTACCCTCTCCACCAATCCGTGGGAACGCAATGGATAATCATAAAAATAATAATTATCCAAAATGGCGGCGATGTGGTTCGCCATCCATCACGTCTCGTTTCTCGCGGAGGCGAAAAGTGGCCCATGGAGAGCCGCTTCGCTACGTTGAATGTAAGAGGAGGAATGGATGGTAAGAATGAAAGTGGACGAAGCGAAACAAGTATGTAAGGATCGTAGCAAGTGGAAAGAAGTGGTCTCTACCTACCCCTACGGGAAAGAGGCGGTCTCTGCGACTCTGCCTACCCCTACGGGAAAAAAGCGTGATTATATGTATGTATGTAAGTGAAGCGACATGTTATCATAAACTGATTTTGTGAAGTTGGCAACAATCAAAGCGTGTTTCACGTTGGTTTAAAGTTTACGAGACTACCGTTTGACAGTTATAGCGTATCGGGACTTGATTGTAATTGTATTTACAGCTTAGACAGACTGATAATGCTACGGTGCTGCTGACTGCAGATGGTCTCGGGGTACAAAAACAAGAAATAATTATAGCAGTCGGGACACATCAAAACTCCGACTTGTTGAAGTCGTTTTTAATGTATCGACCACGAAACTATTTGAATGGTACCTAGGTATAGTTATTCCATAATCCTACTAATATTAGGTTGGGGAAAAAGTTTCTTCGCATTTTATATAAAAATTCAAAAGGTTTTTTTATAAAGTTTATTTACAAGTGACTAAAGTATATAGGTGCCATTTTGTTCGATAACTTTTTGCCATCTTGTTAGTATGTACATGATCCCATTGCTATAAAATTTTTGGGGCTTCTGATGAAAAAACTGCGACAAGTGGTTTTGGCAGTCCTCTTGTGATGTCAACCTGACACTGCCTAAGGAATTCTGCAGCGACCGAAACAGGTGGAAATCTGAAGGTGCAAGGTCAGGACTATACGGCGGATGCATTAACACCTCCCAGCCAAACTCCCGTAATTTTTTCTGAGTGGCTAAAGATGTGTGAGGTCTAGCGTTATCATGTTGAAAAACCACACCCCTTCTGTTGATTAATTCCGGCCGCTTTCTCTCAACTTCTTGCTTTAATCTCATCAGTTGTTCGCAGTACAGTTCAGAATTGATGGTCCTGCCTGGCGGTAACAGCTCATAATGAATAATGCCCTTCCAATCCCACCACACACACAGCATCACCTTGTTGCGAGTTAACCCGGGTTTCGCCACAGTCTATGAAGCCTGACAGGCCTTTGACCACGATCTTTTTCGCACGTTCTTGTCGTACGTGATCCACTTTTCATCACCAGTTATCAGCTTCTTCAAAAATGGTTCGGTTTCATTACGTCGTAATAAAGAATCACAAATGAGTACACGGTTCATTAGGTTTCTTTCAGTGAGCTCATGAGGCACCCAAATATCGAGCTTTTTTGTGTACCCAGCTTTTTTCAAATGCGCCAAAACCGTTTTGTGGTCAATCCCCAGTTCTTCAGCTACATCGTAACTACTGATATGCCGATCTTGCTCCACTTTTTCAAAAATGGCAACAGTTTTGTCCGTAACAGGGCGACCAGAGCGACGTGCATCTTTGATATCAAAATTTCCGGATTGAAAACGCTTAAACCAAATTTGTGCTACTCCCACAGATACTGCATTAGGTCCATAAACATCACAAATTTTTTTCGCGGCTTGTGTTGCATTTTTACCTTTTTTGTAATAAAATTTTAAAATGTATCGAAATTCTTCATAAGAATCACTCATTTTAACAATAAGAAAAACAAATGAAAATCTCAAATTTACCTAATTTGAATTTGGAATTGTCTTCTGTAAAATTAAAACTTTTGAATGATACCAAAATCAGCCAGATACAATTGGTATAGCCCAAGATATTTTATGACAAGTTCATACATACTATAATGCGAAAAGACTTTTTCCCCAACCTATTATTATAAATGTGAAAGTTTGTGAGGATGAATGGGTTGATGAATGTATGGATGGATGTTTGTTCCTCTTTCACGCAAAAACTACTGAACGGATTTTGATGAAATGTCGTATGGTCGTAGTTTAGACTCTGGATTAAAACATAGGCTACTTTTTATCCCGGAAAAGTACAGTGTTCCCGCGGGATACTCAATAGTATATTTACGCGGGTGGAACCGCGGGAAACAGCTAGTATTCGATAAAAGAAGTTTCGATTACTGGACTTTCTTGTTTTTTCTTTTTCGTTTTTACCCAGTCGGGATTTTTATTAATTTATTTTAAATCTTGGTTTACAATTCTAATACAATTCAAGTTTACATGTCTCATATCTCATAAAGGTATTGAATTAAAAGTCACTCGCATGTAAAATAATTTAATAAAATATAACACTTAACAGTTATCACAATAGCATAGAGGCCAATAGAGTATAGACAGTTTGCGGTGCAATAATATAGTACCATTAAGGCACGGCGTGAAAATAATGTTTCCTTTTGCAAAATAATGTAGCAAGCTTGCAAAAATTTACGAAAGGAGGATTTCATATTCGGGGAAACCGAGTTCCTGGCCCGCGAATGGGATGTAGCAGACGCCATGGGACTGCTGGACCTTGCCTGGTGTGACGCTGCCCTCATGGCGCACTCTGCCGATGAAGAGAGGCTCTCCGTCCTCAGACTCACCCCCCGGGAATGCCCCCGGTGGAATGTTGGAGCCACTGGTTGGCACCCAGTTGTTTGGACCTCCGACTAGGACCTGGCAAGAAAACATGTATTTAAGAACAGGATTGTCGATGGTCTAGATTCTCCTTAAAATGTTCTAGCCGTAAAAGAAAATTGGGCAAATGATTACATTACATTGAATCAAATATGAAATAGTATTTCAAAAACCTATATGAAATTTAAATATTAAAAATAAAAATTTAAGAGAGCACAAAATAACTGTTTAAAAAAATATCATAAGCACCGAGACTAGGTAATAAAACTCTGCTTTATGCAGTTTGTCTATAAATGTCACTAATGTGGTGTAACTAACTAACCTGGTATGCGTTCTTTCCGTGCTCCGCGCCTCCCCAAGCGATGTACGCGCAGCCGTGAGACGAGGCTAGTTTGCCCGGGAGGAGTGCGCCTTCGTGCTGCGCTCTGGCAACATACAATGGCTCTCCGCTGCAGTCTTGACCGGCAGCGACCGCGCCGGGCGGCACTTGACCGGAAGTAGCATCTACCCATAGACTACCGCCAACCGGCGTAACGCCCGGATATCCGGGCGGCGTGCTGTACAACGGCGCGGCCAATGGAGCCGATGGGGCAGATGGCACTAAAAATATAATTTAATTTAAAAAAATGCGTCCGAATTCTGAATACAAGCATTATGTGCATAGAAGTTATGCAAGCTAGACGTAGAGAATTAAAGAAATAGAAACTTAAAATGAAACAAAATCCCTAAGCACTTAGAAGCTATTTAAAAAACTGAATATAGGTATTTATATCCGCATAAACCTTATAGAAACACCTAAGTACAACATAATAAGTATACATTATATAAAATATATTATAAGCATAAGTTTCAGTTAAAATTCATGCAGTTATCTACTTATAAATGAATATCTTACAACTTAAGATAACATTTTCTTCCAAATTAGCACAATATGTATTTAATGCAATTATGTATTTAAGTAATCGTGCAAAGCTTATGTACGAAGAGGAGTGAGACACAGAAATAAGTAGTCATACAAAATGTACCCAACATACCAAGTCTAAACGTTTCAGGTTTTAATCCAATTTCCAATACACGTACTACCTACATTTCAAACATTTATTACGGAATAACAAACAGATTAGTAACACTGCAATCAGGTTTGCAAATTACGAGTTGCTAAAAATCGAAACTCAACGTTGGCGGTTTCCGTTGAAGTGGCAGATGCGCCAGTTGCCCCTGGCTCCCCAGGCAGAACGGATTCCGAAATGGCTGATGGGGAATGGGGACGGGTCAGACCATTCCATGATCACTTCACCGGATCTCCCATCGCGAACCGCGACCCTTCCGCAGCGCCAAGACACGATGAACTTTCTAAATTCGTTGGGATTCATAAGGCCCGGAGTCGGTACGGTCACCTACGGAGGTTTATACGGTTAATCCATCGGCCAACATAAACAAGCGAACGACATATACACAGCGCCAGGCCATAAATTACGCACATTGAACTTTGGAAAGAGAGCATCATCTCTGTCAAACACTACCAAAGTGACATTTGTAGGAGGAAACGCTCTTAAATGCTGATATAGACAAATATCTCGATGTGCATCCTTTTTGGCAGGGCGCTGTATGGTACTACCTTGTCGGGCTTTTGTCTGCAGTGCCTAATGACGGACTGGGTGTTCTCCCAGCCGCCGAGGATGATTTCGTACATGGGGTCTATCTCGGCGGGGCCGGGCGTGAGGCACACGTGGGCATTGTGGGGTCCGCGGTACTCAAACTCCAGCGAGCCGGCGGCGACTGGCGCGTATGTGTACTCTAATTTGTCCGGAGTGTTAAGCTCCGCTCCATCTGCGTTCATTTGGAATAATGTTTATCTATGCTGTTGGGTACACTTTGTTAGTTACGAGCATGAACGTAAAAAAAAGGCGGAAACCGCTTCAGTAATATGAATAGTGAAGCAATCAAAGTAAGACGGCCGTATCGTAGCGACACGTGCCGCACGCACACATTCACAGCAAAGTAAGACGATCGGCCGCCAGTACGCCAATGACAATTATCCGTAAATCTCACACAAACGTAAGTCGCCGCCATTGTTGGGCTTCACTCAATGCTCCGTCCGCCTTTTTTTTACGTCCATGGTTAGTGGTTACGAGTAATGAAAGGATACCTTCGATCTTCCATGTGCCAGTCGCTCCCCAGCCTGTGCAGACTCCGACGAAGCCGATCGGGAATGGTTCGGGGTCAGACCAGGAGATGAAGGGAATTGCCTCTCCCTCTCGGCCGGCTGACACGATGCCACCGTCCCACCTCACCCAGAAACCTCTGAATTCTCCGGCGTTGAGGATGCCGGGAGTCTCGATCTCAACTTTGTCGGGCTTGGTCCTGTTCTTTCTGATAACGCTCTTTGTGTTTCCCCATCCTCCAATCATAATCTGAAAAGGGGAATAATGAAAATTTATATTTTCTGCCTACATCATGTGATAACATCTTATATTGGCAAAATGGATTTTCTTTTGCTTCTCGAAGATTTTAATTTCTATTCGGCTGCTCTTAGGCTCTAGCCTCTAGGTTGCACAGTGCACATGAGATAGAGCTTAAGTCATCAAGGACAGTAGGTAAATACATAGAGCTTATGTCATCAAGGACAATAAAGCAAACTACATTCTTGAATGTCAATGCAGGGTGGAATGAAAGTTAACTCCCCTGTTCGTATAAAATCCATTACGAGCAATATAATGTGACCTTTGCCCGAAGTCTGACTCACACCGGCGCTGTAGGTCACAGCTATATAAGTAACATTTTCAAGGTAAGCCCGAATTTCGTATTCGTGGGCGTTATTAACGAACTTAATTGGGCTAAATGTGACACACAGTCTAGAATCTACCTACAAATTATTAGAATTAGTTCGTCTTTGGTGTACCCAGTTACGTGTACTTTGCTGTGGATATTCCAGAAACCCATTTTCCTATAAAATACATATTTCTAAAGGCGGCCTGAAATCGGATGCCATTAGGTTGATGTTGATAGAAGCAACGTACACATACCATTCCCATCATTTCGCACAGGCCAAGGATGTCTATTTATAAGTGTGTACTTCCAAGAATGAGTAGGTAGTTAGGTAGTCTATGTTTAGGATGCATAGTGGCAGTGTATTGTACTTTCTAAGCATCTTCAGGTTATAATAACCATGGCTCGCTTATGTTGAGGTCATCATTGATTTTTGCAAAAAACTTTAAATCTTAGATTTATTTCAGGATGAATTAACTGGCTAAAATTTACTTTATGGACCGTAGAGTAGGGGGCTGGTGATTTTTTAGGTGATAGATATCATTATTAGGAGTAATCCTGCAAAGTTTCTAATTGCGCAAACGCGTAGTTTTTTAGGAAAAAATTAAACAAGTTTCGATTATTTATATGCAAAAAAAAAAAAAAAAACTGAAATCAGGCTATAGCAGTAGGTCATACAGCCAGGTAGCATGCTGCCGGTCAAATTATGCCAAATTTAAAGTAAACTAGAGACGATTTTAGCGTTATTTACTATAAATTTGCAAACTAAAATGGTAGGATCGTCGTTTAATGCTCAATTTATCAATAATAATATCCTTTTAACACTCTTTATAAAAAAAAAATTAAAAGGTTTTGAAACTAGTTGAAACGAAACGCAAAGATCTTTATTTAACTAATAGATATATTATGTTTTTAAAATAATGTAAAAATTAGTTTAATAGAAAAATAAATTATGATAAATAATCTTGTTAGCGACGGTGCTGAAAGTAAAAAGTGATTCAAAAATCAATTTATAACTCAGAAATGAATCGATCAACCCCGACTCCACGTAGTACTTGTCTGTCAACCCCTAGAGTGTTATATTTAAGCCCGGAGGCGCGGAGGGAGGGTAGCCCCCGCCCGCCGTAACGAAAGGAGAAACCAGGACTCGCCGTGGCGGCGGAGGCTGGTCGCCGAAGGCGACCAAAAAGCCGGAGCTGCCTAAGGCGAGTGTTGGTTTTTGCGTTTTGTTACGCTAGGGCGAAGGGGCTGCATTTCCCGCAGCGCCGGAGACGTGACAGACTGACATTGACCCAAAAACCGTCCCAAACAGTAAATATCAAGTAGGGACAATTCTTTAAGCATTACTTTGTTACCAAATATGGAAATAAAACTTTTTTTATTTTGATTTTTTGATTTTTATTTCATATTCCCTTAACAGACTAATCTAGTCAATAACAACAGGAAATTACTAGCTTTAATTTATTTTGTACAGTAAATAAGTTTTTGGTTAGGTTAATTTGGTATTTTTTAAAAAACAAGATGGGATCCTAACATTAACTTAATATACTGCATGTTACAAAATAGCTCAATAATATTTAAAAATAAATATAATAAAATTTGAATCATGCCCCACATTTATCCTATTAGTAGGTTTATGGTAATTTTACGGTTGAAAGTATAAGTATAATAATAGTAATAATTTTTTGAATCAGAAATATTTTTATGATACATTTTTGAAAATATTTTAAATTATTAAAATTATAAGTGTTTTAATTTACCTTTATTTAACTAATAGATATATTATGTTTTTAAAATAATGTAAAAATTAGTTTAATAGAAAAATAAATTATGATAAATAATCTTGTTAGCGACGGTGCTGAAAGTAAAAAGTGATTCAAAAATCAATTTATAACTCAGAAATGAATCGATCAACCCCGACTCCACGTAGTACTTGTCTGTCAACCCCTAGAGTGTTATATTTAAGCCCGGAGGCGCGGAGGGAGGGTAGCCCCCGCCCGCCGTAACGAAAGGAGAAACCAGGACTGCCTAAGGCGAGTGTTGGTTTCTGCGTTTTGTTACGCTAGGGCGAAGGGGCTGCATTTCCCGCAGCGCCGGAGACGTGACAGACTGACATTGACCCAAAAACCGTCCCAAACAGTAAATATCATCTAAGAGAGAGTGAGGAGGGGGAGTGGTAAGGAGTCCGAAAAACCCCCACCCTCCTTTCACCACACCTCTGACATAAGTCTCGTAAACATCCTATAAACACAGTCATAACCTCAAAATTTTAATCATTAACAACTTATAAACCGGTGGTTTCCTAGCCCTCTAGGGAGTGGTACGGGGGGGGGGGCAGGCTCCCACCAAAATAGGTCAGAGCATAAACCCCCCCCTCCTCGTATCGAAAACACAGCTTTTGTAACAGTCCTAACCAAACATAAACTCAAAACTTCAACTGTAAATATCTTGGAAACTATGGGTTTGCGCGGGGGGGGAGTGGTATGGGGGGACTTACCCCTCCCCCCTCCTTCCCCCTCCCCCTCCCTCCTTCCTTAAATCGACGGTCCATAATGTAAATTTTTACCAATTAACTACTTATCTGCGTCCCTAGCCCCAGAGCAATCAGTTGTCAAACGGTTAGGGCTGGTTTAACTAATACGTAGTTTCTTATCATTTACATTCATCTGTATAGTTGGTATCTGTATACTATACAGATAGTACCTTGTTTATGAACAAGGGGGAACTAAGTACTAACCTCATACATGGGGTCGGTCGCCTGGGGTCCCATGGTGAGCGCGATGTGGGCGTCATTGGGCGCGCGCACCTTGAACTGCACGGAGCCACTTGGGATCGGGAAGAACTGGTACTCCAGTTTATCTTCCGTTGCTACGTCTGGAATTTAAAATAAATATTTATAGAAGTAATTAGACGTGTGTTCGTTATGGTATGGTGGTTTAACTACGTAATCAATTCTGCAGAGTGCGTAGGTACCGTACCTACGCCGAAATGAAATGTCTGCACTATTTTTATTAATTGTGCGATAACTCCTAAGATGTTAATTAAAAACTGTATGATGTAAGTAAATAAGCCAATTTCTACAAAACAAATTCTACACATAAACCATCAGCAACCACTCTGTCGATAGATGAAAACCACATGAACATCCGTAGGTAAAGTAATTTTTGATATTATTATTTTTTATTACTAGTTGATAGGTATATTTGTTTTTATAAATAGGTTGATAATATTATTATAATAAATTGTGAATTCAATCCACAAAATTTTACAGAACGTCTAGGTTATTTAAAGCGTTTATATTTATAAATGTATGTGAATTGCGTAGGTACGTACGTCGCGTTGTGCGTACGACTAGAGATTTTTTAAATTCTAGAATTTCGTAGGGACATCTCAGCCAAGAGGCAAATTTGAGGAAAAAAATAGGCTCGAATGCAAATAGGTTTCCAGTCAAAATATATCTATAAATTATTTTGTTATCAAGGTATACTGTACCTACTATAGTCTATAGAGTAGTTTTTACGTGCGTGTATGAAGTAATAATTTTATTTATAAATTCAAAATAGAAACTAATATAACAACATAACCAAAGAATATATATTACTAACGTAACATAACTGTAACAAATGTTTTTGGCGCCCCGCGCCCGAGTACTAATTAGGTAAATTAAAGTACACTACGGCCGATGTATCTTGACGGGTCTGAACATAGGCTCTGCGAACTTTAGCGCATGTAGGGTAAATACGCCAAACGTCGGCCACCCTCCAATCCTCGGCCGCCTGCACATTTTCAGCTTGCATTAATTCAAAAGGTAATTAAGTGGTAATTTTGCCACTGAAATTGCAAGCTTAGTTCATACTCTTTAAGTGCAAACCGTTACTATCCGATTACGTCACTTGCTCTTCGCACACTGAGCGTCAGTAGCCGTAGCGCCGTTGAAGCATTGAAGTTCGTAGTTAAAGCAGCTTACTTGCTGTGAATACCCACGATTCGGGGATTGATATTACAACGGTAAGACATTTCTTTTTTTGGTTTTTAGCTTTGCTATCACTAAAAAGGTATTTTTACTATATTTTGAGATAGTTTTTTCAATGTTTTGCGAATTGGTTTTAGGGAAAAATATGGGGCCGCCATTAGAATACCAGTTTCGACTGAAAATCGGAATCTCGGCCGGGGCCGACTTAAGGTAAATGCAGTATGTTTTATAAAGTCCAATACTACGAATTCCATTGTCTTAATAGCAAAATTTGTAACGCTTTTATGTTAATAAACATATTTTACGTTCAATCGCTAAATACCGACCGGGGTGGTATTAGCTGAATCTCGAGAAATAAGCTATACGAAACAGGGGCCGACTTTGGAAATATTAAAGATCGTAATGTCGGCCAGCCTAAGAATCGAATGCTACTGTACAGGCTGATCATTTTTGTATTTTTCATTGTTTGTGTAGGTACTGGATAGTCATTTATTAATTTATTTATCAAACTTGCTGTCTCAAAATTGAATTATGTATTATTATAATTTAATAATATTATAAGAGGTTACACGCTATGCCCGGCCGACATTTGGGAAAAACGCGACCGACCATTGGGCCGTGAACGGCCGACTTTAAGGTTTTTTCGTTTTCGACGCATTTAAACCTTAATACTTTTTCCGTTTAGTAGAAAAGTCAACAATATGCCTATAAATATAAAATAGATTTATCAACCTGTCTAAAACCGTATAACAAGCTATGCTTTCGTTTCAAACTGATGAATCCGAAGCGATCTAAAGTTAGAAAATCCGTAAGTGGCCGACATTTAGCGTATTTATCCTACAACTCGTGAAGAAAATTGTTATTGTATTATTTTTATATACCTATGTACTAATAAAATTTCCCTAATTCAGTTGACCAATTAGGTAGTACAAATAAAATAAATACGAAAACACTTAGAAACAGTTATTGCGCAACCTTCTGCGCGAAGTTCAGACTCGCCAAGATACATCGGCCGTATTGTAATAAGTATTATTATTTTCGGCAATTAAAATGTATGCATGTTGCCGAAAAAATTTTTTTTCGTCTATTCGATGTTAGTCAACATGTTAATAAACAATCCAGAACCCATTTATGTATATCTGAAAAAATAACGTAGATATACAAACCATTGAAATTTACAATATGAAAGAGAGCGATATATCGGCCTGTGACGTCACAACCTGCTACCGCCATACATATTGCGATGACAAATGTATGGCGGTAGCAGGCTCTGACGTCACGAATCGTTTTGCGAGAAAGGGATGGACAATATTTTTTATTTGCTTATATTTTTTAATCGCGTCACTCTAAATACCTATTTCTTTCAGATTTATGTATCTTTAATCAACAATTATAAAATTTAATTCGTAAAACTGTGATATTCCACAAAAGGCAACATCCCTATTCAAAAAGCACTCGTGTTCCTACTTCCTTGTCTTTCGGGGAACAAGGTAATTTTCATTTTCAGAAGCAGCGTCATCTTTCTAAATCTAAATCAACCCGGTAAAGAAGTAGAAACGATGTAACCCATATTTTGATTTTTTTTATAATTTAACTAGTGTAAAAAATATTGTGCCTATTTAACCTTTTTTAAATAGTAACATTGCTTCGTTGTACAATTATTACAAATAAATAATAATACCTACACAGAATTTATGTTTACGTAAATATTTGAAAGAACAGCAGCTTACAATGTAGCTAATTTATGGTTTTATTTACAAAAAGGCACAGTTCGCAAATATTATGTTAACAGAAGTATAAATTAGGACTGAGTAGGAGTAGTAAGTATATTAAAATAAGATGACATAACTTTTCAATAAACTGTCTACTCCTACGAACCTTTCAAAATATAAGTTGATATTGTAACTTGTGTTCGCATATTTTGTATCTTAATTTTACCTGACTACGGCGAAACCAAAAGGAATAGTAATGATTTTTGTAGTCTATGTATGTATGTATTTTATTTTCCTTGTATCTGTATTAAGAAAAAATATTTTAGTTATGGAAGGGCGAATCTACTTGACACAATAGTATCTATGCCACTTTCTAGGTCGATATCATCTTTGTTCCTTGTATGTAACACTAATACCTAATTGTAGGTAAAAGAAAAATGTAAATATATGTATTTCTATTTTTATTGTTAAATTAATATGAATTATCAAAAAATAATAAATTATTATATAAATAATAAATATTAATTATTATAAAAAAATGTTTTTTTAAAACTGAGTGGTATTTCTAACAGGAAATAACATAATTTGAGGTTTCTGTCTATATATATCGTCAGACAGTTACATTATTAACAAATTACAGTTAAGTCAGGAATGTAACCAAATCAAAGTGGACTTTTTAGACCTGCTGGATAGAATACGAATAGGTCGCTTTATATTCTGCTTGAGTTAAACGTGTGGTCACATAGACTAGGTACCTTATATGTCGCCTATGATTACAAAATTATTTGCACGTACCTATATCTAATATCAAGACGTATTAATGTCGATAAATTTCGTAACAAATAAGCAGATATGGCCCTGACTAGTCTTTCTGAAGTGTTTTTTTTTCTTCTCTTCTTTAATATAAAGACAGGGCCGTTGTCGGTGAAGCCTACGCCACTTTTCTCTATCCTCCACTAATACCTTCAGCTCTCTATGGGACGTGACATTTACATTCTCTAAAAGTTGACTAATATAGTTTTTCCTTGGCCTTCTCCCACCCCTCTTTCCTTTATATCTTTCCTTCTAATATTTATTTCAATTATTTATTAATAAGCTTTCATTCTTGTCTAAATAGCTGTAGGTTAAGTTTATTTCTTGTGATCATTATTTTTTATCAGTATATAATATTATGCTTTATCTACCATACCTTTATTCATATATACTCTTCTATCTTTTCACAGTTTAGAGTGAACTTTTCTTTTTTCTTTGTCTACATTTTTGTTTTATGCTATTATTTAATTTTCTATAGAATCTTAAGCTATTTTCATCTCTTTTACTATTTTTTTTTCTAATTGATCTTCTCTCTAGCATTCAATCTATTATGTCTTGTGTTAGCCGAGATTTCTGGGTACTTACTTTCTTCATTTATCTTTTATTATATTACACTTATTATTTAGATCACTGGTTATAGTTTGTTGTAAGTACTATATTACTATTTATTTTTATTTATTGCTTTTTTAAACACCTTATAAATACTTAAAATATGCACAAACGAGTAAAAATATAATATTTATCTTAGCCATTATTTTTAAACATTTTATGCTCATAATCCATATATAGTTTGGAAGGTATAAGCATGGAGGAATCATACTAGTTTTATTGGTCCATGGTATAAGTAATAAATATTTATGTAAGTATATACTTCTTTTTTTTGTCTAAAATTTCGAATTAATTGGCGGCTCCTTCAAAACTAGCGCTAAGCGATCGATATTGTCGAGACATTATTATCTAGTTTTACGTGTTTGTGGGCTGTGGCTGTTTGGCTTAGGAAGGTCGTATTTTTCTTCCCTTTTCCTTTAGTAATTTTATTGTATATAACATTATATTCATTGTTTTTTTTAAATTAGCCGCAAGTGTTTTATGAAATATTTTTAAACAGCAATCATTTTATTCTAAAGCTGTACTTAGTAGCTTTTTTAATCGAAATCATGGGTGAGGAGTCAGGTTGACCTGAAAAGTTTTCATCAGTTAGTATTTAAAAAAAAAAGTTTTATGTTACAATTCTAAACATTACAAATTGTTTTGACGTGCAAGAAAGTGTTTAATCAGTGATCACCAAGTGATAAATCTTAGTGATAAGAAAACGTCACGTTTCTCTTAAAGTTCACATATTCGGTATGAGATGTTTTCTTTGGAAGTAAGTAAATGATGTTTCAAGTTAAACGTAATAATAAATATTTAATGTTAGTGGCTTACTCTTAGCTAGTAAGAGTATGCCACATTCATATTTAGGCATTGTTTTGTTTTCTGCCATTTGTCCACTTGTATCATGGAAAAAAATCTGAGTAAGGTTGTTAATTACCTACCTAGATAATATTATGATGTCATTCGACAAAAGATCATTCATGATCATGACATATTTACGTAGGCGAATCATCTTGAATCATTCGACATTTTGTCTCGTTTACTCACATTTAGGTAGTAGGTACTAAGTAAACAAACTACACTTGTAGTATTTTTTGTGTTGTGCATTATTCTTTATTACGTTATCATTTTATAATACAAACTTATTATTTATTTAAGAGAAACGGAGAAAAAGTAATTTTAAATCCCAAACGTAAAATCACGTAAGTCATAAATAACTAAAAATTGATTTTTGTTGATTTGTCTTCTATGGGTATAATCAATAAAGTTGATTATCATAAAATAGGAGAACGTGGGTATTTATTAACTTCATAAACTTTCATGATTTTTCCTTTAATTTATTTAAGTACTAGCTGTCCCGACACCCGTAGCTCTGACTTAAATATGAACTGGAATGTTGACTACACTTACAAGTTACAATACAACCCAGGTCCTAATCCTACACCTACACCTACTCTTACAACCTTTTTCACCGTTTAAACCTTCCCTGAACTTCCACAATTATTTCAAGACCAAAATTAGCCAGATCGGTCCAACTGTTCTCGAGTTTTGAGTACCTCGGGAACAGGATAAAAAGTATCATATGTCCTTTTCCTGGTTTTAAGATACATTCTCACCAATTTTGAACCAAATCGGCAAAGCCGTTTTTGAGTTATATATATATAGTGTAACTAACACGTCTTTCTTATATTAGATTTAATTCGCCCTCAATGAATGTACCTATATTATAGTAAGCTAGAAAATACATTTTTACGTTTGTATCTAAGACCGAAAGAAGAAGTACACAATATGGATTCATATATAATTACGAAATTGAATACTATCAAAGTAACAGTCAGTAGGTCGAGCGACAATCAATTGTGATCAACAATTTATTGCTGGTGATCTCATGCCTAGCCTACCTAGTTTTATAGTTACAACTTTGTCACAGAATTATCTATTTAGGGCGTTGACGTAACTTTAGACTTTTAAAATAATCACTTTTAAAAATGAGTCAATAATTATGAAAATATATTTATTATTCCCATATTTTATTGCCAAAAGTTATTATTGTGATATTGATCTTAACTAAGACGCCGCGCTGCGCATAAGAACACCTAATATTGGCCTTGTGCCAAAATAATGCCGGTTAGCTATTTTGTTTAACTATTTGAATTAAAAAAAAACTGGTATTTAAAGTGACTTATTGCACAAACAACATTCATTCGCTACGACCGTCAAATACCGCGACGTGACTTTAGTTTAAAACTTAACAACTTCGCAAAAAATATATATATATATGTTACATTCCATTCACATATTATATATTATCTCTTCTAGATTAAACACTTCACGATGTAAAACTATTACGCACAAATAATATTCTAATAAGAAACTTACCTAAAATATTAGCCATGGTTTATGTTGCTTTGAAAAACGATCCACAATACGTTAGAGCAGCGAGCGATTTGTTTTCGAACTGAATATAAGAAGGAGATTCGACGCCGCGCTACACTGCATCTCACGGACACACGTAACCGGCGATGATGTCACCCGGCTGTTTGAACTTTAACTAATAATAAAAAATAAATAAAAATAACATCAATCATTACATTTTAAGCTTTAAAAACAAAACAAATAGTATCTATAAAATAATAATATAAACTTTGAATAAATACCATTCTTATTATTAAATATCAAAATGGTAAAATTAAAGTAATGGTAGTAACTAATATCTATTCTGTGGTAATGGCAAAGAATATATATTACTAACGTAGTAATGGTTAGTTAGTAAATAGGTTAGTTTAGTGGTTTTAGTAATGGTTGTGAGAGTTCTAGTCAAACAGGCAGGTTTCTTTGCATTACGTAATACATATTATTAGCATTAAGCCTTATTGGAAAATGTATTCTAACTAGATTGTGGCTTTCCATACTAATTAATTTCTAACTTAAAAGTAGCTCTTAATTATTAGGTGGATATATTTATATAAGAAATTAGGCTTCGAGACATCTTTTTGCATAGTTATCAGTATCACCAAGAAAACATTTTAAGTAGTGAAGATAAAATAGTTGTACTAATAATTAATAATTGTCCATTTATTTACACTGAAAACTCTTTTAGTTACTAGTTAGTTACATTTATCAGTTATCTGTTAAATTTTGAAAGTGAAGGTTTAGCTTCGCGCCAAAACTCTTATAGTTGCTGACTCCTATAAAGTACCTGAGACGAGTTATATTTGCTGTAAGAAAAGTTCACGATCAGCATAAGAAATTAATAAATCTATTTACCGTGTTATTAGATGATTTTACACTATACAGTATTGTTATACATAAGGGGTCTTCCATTAATCACGTGATGCCTAAAGGGAGAGGGGGCGTCCGAAAAAAAAAATCACCAAGTATCACCAAGGGGAGGAGGGGGTATAAGGAGATATCACGTATATTAATTTTCGAATCTAGTCTATGCATACCGAAATTATAATCGGTTGTAAATTCGTAGTGTTGTTTAAATACTTACAAGACAAATGACTCGTATAGTTTTAAATTGCTTAAATTATTTGATAAAATTGTTTTTTAAGTTAAAATTTTTCTTCAAACATCACCTGCTTACTATGTAAAAAAAAATACACGTGATCTTAGGTGGGGAGGGGGGGTATTATAAAACCTCACCAGGTGGAGTGGAGGGGTCTAAAAAGTTGTTAAAAACATCACGTGATTAATGGACGGCCCCTAATGTTAAATAGCTATAGTGTGTTAACACAGCGTGCGCTCCACGGGTGAATCGCTGAAGGTCAGTGTTAACAATGGCTATTGGCTACGATGCATACCTTGTGAGGACTTTGAGGGGTCACTACTTACTACGCACTAAACTCGTGTCTGGCTAAACAATCGGCTTTTTTAATATTTACCTAGTTTTAACTTAAAATTTAGTCCCTAAAGTCCATATGATTGTGAAATTTTACTTTAATAATTTATTGTTAAAGTTTTATTTCGTTTAATTCTTTTACTATTGTTAATACGTATAAATCCCAATAGAAATAAATAAGAGCGAGTACCTAGACCCGATAGGTAGAATAGTTAATCCTAGGGCTGAGTGGTGACTGGTGAAGCCTTAACACAGGGCAACCTAGTTAGGGCACCAGTCTCTTACCATATCTTTTTTTCTGTAACTACATCGTTTTTTTGTATGCATTTTATTGAGATGTTGGGAGAAATTAATAAAGATATATTTTTAAATCATGATGTGGAGAGGACAATTTTATTGATTGATGAACCCTAAAAAACTTTAGTTGCAAGCCGTGCAACTTATGTCTTATTTATTAATATTTGTTCGTTAGCATACTAGGTATGCTATTAATTGAGCAATTAGTAAAAACATATTTATCACCATGATTGCTATTTGGTCAGTTCTTTTATTTTAGTTATAAACGTCAATTCGTGTTTTTAAAATTTAAAGACCCGGAATTAGATATTTTAACTGCGTCAGGTATTTTTCCAATATCTATAAAGGTTAAAATAAGTTACCAGTTTTGGTACTAAAACATGAATTGTAAAAATGCAAAAACATACTTACCTCACTTTGCCTGTTGCGATTTTCGAAAAAGAAATGAATTTAAAGAAACTTGTTGAATGAATGTGTATAATGTACCTACCGGCTACCTACATATTGGCTTGTAAATAATAAATAATAATGTTTATATAATAAAAAAATCAATCATATTGTAATGAAAAAACTAAATACCTACCTAGATTTTGATTTTAACTTCTAGTTTCATTTAGATTTAAGAATCTGAACAAGCGCTAAGCCAAACCGCACTAACGAGTTAGGGTTCCGTACCTCTAAAGGAAAAAACGTAACCCTTATAGGATCACTTTGTTATCCGTCCGTCCGTCTGTCTGTAAAGAGCCTTTTTCTCAGGAATTTCGTAGCTTCGCAATATCTGCTTGGCGTCTTGCGAGTGCGACAGCTACATTTTTGCATACTTTAAGGCGTACAATATGTTAATGCGTTGTGTTTAACTAGCTTTTGATATTGGCCACTGGGCAATTATTATTATGTGTATTAAGTTTAATTAAGTAAGATTAAATTAACATCCAGCGCGTTCATTTACGAGCATCAGCATAGCCTGCTTAAGTATTGACCCTATAAAGTTTTTTATTTATTTTAGGTGTGGGTGTGCTAGTATCGCTTGGTATTGGAAATGTTTTTGGGTCAATTATAAATAATAATAACTAAGTAGAGGTCGCCTAATAATTATGACGTTGATGATGAACGAAATCTGATGAAAGAAAATTATCAGTGAAAATTTTTAGAAGCACTTTTATTTTTGAGCTCGTTAAGCTCAAAAATGACGCATTAAATAAAATCGACGGCGCCTATATACGTACTTTATTGTAGCTGCAAAATGGCATTTTTTTATTACTGTTTTGGAGTCTACTTATCTAAGGTATCTTTAGTACCACGTTTTCAAAATTTTTTAAAATCCGTTGCAAGTGCGTTTTTTTGAGTCGTATTTCATCGTAAGACATGAGTCTGTCCGACCAATACCAACGTATGTTAACTTATTCGAGTATACGTTGCGCACCTGAGTGTGCGATAAGGCCGTCTGCCACTAACGTGAGTATTCGCCGGAGTACACGCGCGTCATTCAATTTTTATTTTTGAGTGTCAGTTACTTAAATATGTTTTACCAATTACCATTCATATTGTTTTTCTTGAATTGAAAATGTTACTGAAAAAAGTATTGGATCGGGCAGAACCGATTGCTTAAGATGGATTTTCACTTTCCAAACCTATCGTAAGTGGCAGTTCCCGTAGTTTACATCGCTTTTGTTTAACGTATTTGTATCGAATCTCACATATACAATAATTTACGTGGTTTAAGAAATTATGATATTTATCGAAAGTGCCACTTATGATTGTTTTGGACGAACTTTTTCACAGTTTTTGTTCCGATTCGATATAAGTGTTTATGTAAAAATGAAGTTTTATGTTTAAATATCGACACGAAATTGATTTTCTGTACAAAACAACACTATTATTTACATAATATATTTTATTTAATTTACCTGCTTATCGGAATAATTTGTAGGACTTGGCGAGTGATGAACCTTTCTTAGATAGAAGCTAAGCACAAGAGGATTTTGCACTTTTAAAATGTCATTTATATTTTATTTACTATAGTTGTTTTATCACATGTTATATAAAAGCCCGAGCCCCGAGGTTTGTTTTGTTGAAAATATATAAACGACGATAGTTAATCAATCTTTGTCATATAGTCTTTTAAAGTTCGCTTGACAGAAAATGACTAGGTCAACTAAAAGTTAAGGTATTTTATGAATGGGGAAGTTAAAAGCTTGTCAGTAACTATGCAGTAATTTTTAAAGTAACTATATAGAAGAATACAGCAGAATAGTATTAAATAATATAATTACAGTAGATGGCTTCTGTAATTATATTAATAATACTATTCTGCTGTATTCTATATATGTTGTGTTATGTATGGCGTGTCCATACACAACATGGGTAGTAACCCATTATCCGATCGACTTAATGCTATCGATTGTATCACGATACACGATGGGCAGTATGACTTTACATAAAAGCTTGAAGTATGTGGTGAATTTTATATCAATTACTACTTTTTCTTGAGGATTTACAAAAACAATGTAAGAAGACTAATAATTATTTTCATAGCTGTTTGAGATAACTCCGACACAACTCTACCTCTTCCTAATTTAGAAACCATTTATAATTATCGATATTTTTCACATATTCAAATAGGTGTTCATCATAATTATATACATAATTATAATGGATTGAATTTTTCGAGCTTATTTCAGAATATCAGCTTAGAAATTCTAAGTTACTACTTAGCTGTCAAGTTGAAATTTCAGGATGTTTCCTTTCATTTTTAAGCGTTAGTAATCTTACGATAAGACGATTAAGGCTTAAATTATGAAGCAAAAAAAATAGAAGTAAAACAATCCTGATTTGGTCTCAATTAACGATTAGTTTAATTTCCTCTGCGCTAAATTAAGTCTTATTGTAGGAAACATACTGTTGGCTTTTACAGATCTTCTGTTTTGTGTAGTAAAAGGTTATGAAATATATTTATGACACTAGGAATATATTTGTCTCTTTCCTCTTCATTGGTGTCTTTTATGTATTGTCAATTTTTATGATACTATGAAAACAATCGTGGGTGCCTAATCCTGATAAGCCGTTATTAGCTCTATCGTCTGACAACAATAATAAAAATATCGATAATGCACAAAAACATAAGTCTTGCCTTAAATCAATTTTATCAGTTTAAAAAGCTATGATTGAGATATTGTAAAAGGAAGTTAGTTTAAATCATGCACAAACTGCTGAACTGATTTTTTTGCTGAAAATTTGGGGTAAGTCAAAACTAAGAGAAGGGTAATGGTTACTTTTATAGCAACACGTGTCATATACGAAAATCCTTAAATTTGTTTGTTATCCCAGTACCAAATTATACACAAAATACGTATTTCCTGATTTTTTTTTCTGTTACTGTAATAGTGCTTTATAAACAACCAGCTGTTGCCCGTGGCTCCGCCGGCCCAAAGAAACACTGTACTTTTTCGGGACAATAAGTACCGTGTTGTACTATGTTTTAATCCAGAGCCTAAACTACTACCATATAAAATTTCATCAAAATGCGTTCACCAGTTTTTGCCTGAAAGAGTAACAAACAAAATATATCCATCCATCCATCTATCCATCCATACATCCATCCATCCATCCTCACATACTTTTCACATTTACAATATTAGAAGGAAGGAAAACAAATAAGTGCGCAAAGTACTGTGAATAGCCACGATAGTAAGGACATTTTATGTAAATTTTGTTCTTCTTATTTCATTAAAATTAATCGTAAGTACAAGCAATATACGATGTACATAATCGTATGTGACACAATAAAATATTTCTGATAAATACCAACGTATACTAACGGAAACGGTAGATAGACGATTAAGAGAGCAAGCTCATTTACGTGGTATACTATCGTAACTGAATTAACGCGAAAACTATTCAAAATTATGGATTTTTGTTACAATTACAAATTGTTATCCTAACAATACTGTTTCTGCAAATTTTCTTAAGAATCTAACTATTATGGACAAAGTTATACGAAAATAAACTTTAAATCGCTCTCCTAAAAAGTAGCGTTTTTCAGATACAATAAAGTACGTAGTCGCCGTAGCGCTTAGCGGGAAGTTGTACGGGTGGTCAACTGTTTTCCAAATTTTTTTTCTAGTATGATAATTATTTTCTGCTTAAACGTCATTATATAAGCAATAGATCTTATGCCCGTAATTTAATTTACCGAACCTTATATTTCTAAGCATTAAGTACATATTTAGAAAAATAATAGCTTTCTGCACAGTTTTAAAGCCCAAGTGTGCCAAATTTCATACTCCTCCGTTAAATGTAGGTACTTAGTTTTTGTTTCACGTATTATTAATATAATTTTTTATGAAAGATAAATAATGATAAATGCCGAATGATTCATAATTACCCACATACAGTCATTCAGTAGTCGTCACTTGGAACGTTTTATACATGACGTTATTGACTATTGCGACGAGATTACGAATTTGGTAGGTACTCGTGACGTCATGCCACAGCATAGCGTGACGTCATATTTAACTGAGGGAGGGCAGTGGTGCAAACATCATGGCAATTAGGGGCTGGTACTATTATGATCCGGAATCCGGAAGGCCGAAGAAAATTCAGTGTCTTATACAATAAAACCTATCTTGCTCCGAATGCTAATATTGTTTCTTCAATCTGTCATTTTGTCGATTCTTCGGTGTTTGAGTTTCTAGTGGTTTCTAGGATGTGCATGCTAGGCCTGCTGGATTAGAAATTAGAAGTAAGCAGTACCGCTACAGTCTACACGTACTGCTTACCAAATTCTTACGGCCGGCCTCGGACGGTGCCATGGTGCTGACAAATAATTAATATTATGCGTGTAGCGTGTAGCTTAGAACACGTTTAATTTTAAAAATCAAGCACCAGTAGCGCCATCTGTTGTCATATACAGTAAACTATTTGCTGAACATCTAGTCACTAAGTGAGAAGTGGTTCTAGCTTACATTAGTTTTGATACTTTCTACAGAGAGGACGCTAGTTTGCTCGAATAAGCATAAATTCAAATTCAAGGATACGCCGCGCTGGTGATTTTTAAATAATATCGGGGTAGCTGTAGACCAGTGCCAAGTTTTGAAACAATATAAATTCATAGTAGGATGAAACCCATTGGTAAAGGAAGAGAATATAACAAAAATAAAAGGAAAAATAATTTAATTTTTTTTGGCAATGTGAGGTCGGGAAGTGAAGGGGGTGAGTTTTTAAGGGTAGAAAACGGTTTATCTCGGTTTCCGGCACAACTACAAGTCTTATGGAAAAAAGTCAAATGGCAAAATTGTAGGTAGTAAAAAGATCTACAACTTTTGTATTAACACTCTTTTCACATAACCTCAAAATTTATGTGAAAAAAATCAAATAACCAAGTTTTTGGTTTTTTATTTTTGTCTTGTACAAAAAAAAAATCACGAAATTTGGTGAATACTTACCCTTTAATGTCCTAAATACACTGTAATTTTTTTTATTTAAAATATTTATTTTTCACCTTATTTTGTCTTAATATCGAAAAATTAACCCTAATTTTCAATCGGAAATACTCGCGTCAAAATATCAGCTTTTTTTAAAAAGTCGGTGGGTTTCTTGTTCTTTGAAATCTATTCTTTCTGACAATGTAAAAAATATATACATTACCATACTAAATGTTTTCAGAAAATGCAAAGAAAAGAATAGGTAGTAAGGCCTAGCCCAATAATTATAAGATATTCTACAATATTTTGAGTATGTTGTCGATCTTCTTTAAATTATATGAATAGATGCCTATTTATTGCTATTTTAAGATAACTTGTATACCTGAGTGACCTATGGATATTTTTTTCCCATCAAAAAGTATTTCATAGACAAGTGGGAAAGGGGCTAGGCGGGTCTGAGCCTTACTACTTGTTCTTTTCTTTGCATTTTCTGAGAACATTTACTATGGTAATGTATATAATTTTTTGCATTATCAGAAAGATTAGATTTGAACGAACAAGAAGACCACCAACTTTAAAAAAAAGCTGATATTTTGATGCGAGAATTTTCGATATTAAGTCAAAATAAGGTGAAAAAATAAACATTTCAAATCAAAAAAATTACAATGTATTTGGGACATAAAAAGGTTAAAGACATAAAGGACATAAACATTTTTTTCACTAAATTTCTTGAAAAAAATATATTCTTTTTGTACAAGATAAAAATAAAAACCATAAACTAGTTATGCCGTAAACTTTATCATTTGACT
Organism: Glaucopsyche alexis; assembly: GCA_905404095.1. NCBI lineage: Eukaryota > Metazoa > Arthropoda > Insecta > Lepidoptera > Lycaenidae > Glaucopsyche > Glaucopsyche alexis. The sequence continues at coordinate 6,915,107 of FR990051.1, read as the reverse complement.
ATTTTCCATTAAGGACTTATAAGGTTATATATTAAGGTTTTTTCGGAAATCGAGATAAACCGTTTTCTACCCTTAAAAACTCACCCCCTCACTTCCCGACCTCAAATCGCCTGTTATTATTATTTTTTCTTTTATTTTTGTTATATTCTCTTCCTTTTTCAATGGGTTTCATCCTACTATAAATTTATTTTATTTTTCACCATTTTCAGAGGTAAAAGCTCTAGTTTATAGATCCTCGCTGCGTTGATAAAAATAGGCAATTTAAAAAAACATTTTTTTTACAAAACTTATTTTTCTTAACATACTGCTTGAAACAAACGTAAATTTAATAGTCGAGACTCTAGACTATTAAGGATTATCTATATTATATATATTATATCTATGGATTTTCATCTAGATTCTACAGTCTAGACTCTAGCTAGAATCTAGAATCTAGATGAAAATCCTTGGAACAGCGCCATCTAGTTTCACGATCTTACAACCTACGTGCTCTCGTAGCAAAGAAGTAGGATAATCCGACTCTCGTAGCATATTATGAACATCATCATCAATCTTAACTCTCACTTAGTATCGTAAATTTCTATAGGTACTCGTAGTACTCGCAATTTTTGTATAAATCTAAGTACATAGACAACATCTTGCTTCATTTCGCCAGTATGTTTGTGAAATGCAAAAACTGTACCTACCTACCCAGCGGCACAAAAACTGCACAAACCATAGATAAGGAGCACAAAGACATATTTTATTAAAATACACAAAAAATTGTCAGCGAGAACTGATCTATTTAGGATGGATCAGCTGTTGGTGGTACAATACGGGGTGGGGGTCGCGGGTTCATCGCTCGGGTCCATTGTGAACGCGTGCGCACACAGCTGCGAGGGTAGCAGATGGCGACAGAAAAACTATCGACCCAATCTGTACCGTATTGTACGAAATGTAAATTACGTAATAGATGGTACTCTACCACTAGGATCACTGGCATTACAGAATCAAAAGTTAAAAAAACTATAACCCGTTACCCAGCGAACCAAACAGCCTAGTTACCCGACTCAATTATTTCAAAACTATAGACGATAGACGGGCTATGAGTACTATGGCCTAGGCTATGACGTACATTTGACAGAATAAATATTAATTTATTTTTATTTATTAGGAAACATTACATACAGTGTATATAGGAAAACGTCTTAAATAATATATAGGTAAATTCTTAATACTATTAACATGTTTTCACAATTAGAATACTGGATAACAACAAAATAATGCTTTTCTGATGTAAACTGTATCAAGAAAAAGTATGAGTACCTACCTAGCCTCTTTTTATATTATATATCTATGGTACCTAGTGTACTAAGCAGTTTGTCAATATACGATGAACCAAAAGTTAAAAAACAGCCTCAAATCATTGCCTAGTGATTAAATTTTAGTAGCGTTAACTGAACAATAAACTATGCGTAACACCCAAGTGACAATTTTATCTAAAATTCATAATAATTTCATGAAATAATCCGACCAAATTACCCCTTTTATACTGTTTTATACTGTTTAAAAAAAATAAAATTTGATTTGATTTGATAACAGCTGATGTTACCCGAGCCATTAATGCGAATCTATTGACATCTCGTTCATTAAAATCGGATTGGTTTTTACGTGCTACGATGGAACAAAATGTAGAGTAGGTAGGTAATGATTATGTATGTAATATGTATATATATGTCACCATAAAATTGTAAAAACCGTTAGATTGTAATATTATTAGAGATAATATAATATGCCGACAGATTGTCAAATAAAAATTTCTCCTTACAATTGTACGCATTATTTTTCGTTATATTGTAATATTTACCGTACCGATTGGTTAAACGGCAAGTGCCCCGCGCCGCCATATTTGTTTGCTTTTTTCATAATAATAATTATAACGAAAAATAATGCGTACAATTATAAGGAGAAATTTTTATTTGACAATTTGTCGGCATATTATAATAACTATAATATTACAATCTTATTTACAATTTTACGGTGACATATACATACATAATCATCAGCTACCTGCTCTACATTTTTGGCTTCGCCGTAGTCGGGTAATAAGTCAATGGCTCCAATGGCTGTCCTACAGCCATCCCACCAACGTGGATCCATGCTCACCGTGGTGCTTGCCTAGCGTGTGCGGGTGCTATCAGATAATACGAAACCTGAAAGCGGCTTAGAATATTTTTTTTAATCCTAAGGCTAAAATAATAATATGCTCGTTAATTTGATACGCCAGCCACGGATCACCAGTACCCCAAGCAGGAACATTTTGCGGTATAGTTACGTGTACGTAAACAAGAAATATGAGAATTAATATATGAAAATTTTAGTTACTTTTACGTCTGCTAGAGGCGCTTTCATGGTTTTCATACAATATTAATTCTCGCTTACGTACACGTAACGATACCGCAAAATGTTCCTGCTTGGGGTACTGCTCTAGGCTAAAACCATTGATTCATCAGCTACTTATAGATTCCTTGATTTTTAAGCATCTAATAAGTTATTAGTAATTAATGATGGAAGCACTAATTACAATATATTTCGCTTTAGAAAACAGAACAAATAAATTAGCACCTTATGGCACATAATGAGGTTACAGAAAACCTCTTAAAATATAATTTAAATGGAATTTGAACGTCAGCCAAAATTGAATAGGGTTGTGTTGTGACATACTGGCTGTTTCCTGTAGCTATGGTATACATAATATCTTATTATACCTAGTCTTGCCATAAATACTGAAACAAAGAAAAAAAATCTATTGCAAATAACATTTATTACTTTTATAGTGTGTTAGTTTAATAAATAAATATAAAACCATTTAAAATATAAAAAGCTTATTCGAAGTGGTCTCATACTTGGTTCTTTGAACAACGCTGAAATGTAACTATAAGGATTCAGGAGTTCTGTTCTGTTGTTCTGTACTTTTGGATCCAGGGTATATCTTGGAGCAAAATTTTACTTTTTGGACTTCAGAAAAACTCGAAATCACCTCATGTGTCCATAAAACTTTCGAGGAATTCCCTCGATTTCTCGTGGATCCCATAATCAGGTCACCACTTTTATGAAAACGTAAAACAGAACTAACTTGGGATTATACCCTTTATATCAAAAAAATAATTTTGAAAATCGACACACTGACCGGATTTTTACTTGTCGGTGAACAGAACGGTAGGTAAATAAAAAAAACATGATCGTAGGCAAACACCTAATATACTTAATACTTATGAATTACCTATAAAAATGTAAGTAGTTAGATGGTAGTTAGATTTTACTTTTACATATGGAGACATTTTCTAATTAGCAGGCCTGAAAAGTAATGTTCGATAGTGGGGAAATATTTTGAAAGAATAAACTAATAAATTCAAATAATAGTCTACTAGTTGTACTGATGGTAAGTGGTTCACAGTTGTAAAATACTTGTTGATTACATATTGTTTAATTAATTAATAGGATAGTAACAATTTATTTCTTAAAAAATCTAACGTAAGTAGTTTTAGACACATGAGTAGGTAAGATCAATTTAACTTTACTACGAATTTTAGTCCTGAATTTCGTAGGGGTCGAAAGTAAATGTACATACACTATAGACCTTTCGGGAACTTACTATCAGAGATTCTAATTCATAAGGAGTTTGAAATGATAATGTTCGTGTGACGTGCAGTCTCAATGATAATAATTAATTATTATCTATACACAGCTTTATAATATTGCCAGATGGCCGGAAAATCCCGAATTTTGCGTCTTGTTCCGTGTCCAGAAATTAGACCTTATTGTCCCTTACTTTTTAGTTTTTTTTGTTGTTATAAAACTTACTAGTTTTATAACAAAAAAAAAACTAAAAACAAATAATACGGCTGGCCTGGCTGTATGTGCGGGCAACGCGCGGGAGGGAGTGTTTACTTCGCAAATACAAATCCTTTGAAAAAAAAAAGATACTTACCTACTTTTTACTATTACCACTATTACTCACCCTCACTGAGCAGGCAAACATTTGGAAGAGCCTTCTTAAGCCTATCTGCATACATCTGATTGTGCTACTGGCTAAAACAAGTGTCCTATTAGACATTAGATAATAGTCGGCGAGGGTCTAAAAACGCATAAAGACAAAACTTAAGGACATTTTGTCACCTTGGACCCTTACATTAAGGGGAGTCAAAGTTATTATAACTCCCAATGATAATAATTCAACGAGTGTTGAAGGAAGGTTAAATTAAAAAGAAGAAGTGTCAACAGCGCGAGCGTGAGGAGTTGACGGAAGTATAACAATGACATCCCGTCGGCTCACACGCCTTCCTGTGACGTGAAACTCGACACTAGTAACGTGGGGTTAAAACTTAGTTTAAACTTAGTTTAAAGTTTGTAATTTAAATAATTATAAAGATAATGCATTTGTACAAATTATAAAAATATATAATGTTTTACCGGACGAGTTTAAAGATTTACCCTTTAACGTAGGTATTTAAAAGGAATTTGACAATATGGCTTGCAGAAAAATGATTTTATAATACTTTACGCACAAAAATAGTTATTAAGATGTAAAATTTAATTATTTAATTATAATATTAAGTAGGTAATAACATTAGAATCAAGAGACGATAGATAAATAATTTGTTTAATGTGTTATTGATTTTAAACCTATTGATTATTATATTATGTTACGATTATTATTTGACTGAAACTTCGAGATTGAAAACAATATGAATTTGTAAATCTTATCTTCATATTATTATTATTATTCTCAAGTATTAGTTTTAATCAATTGCATGTTTAAAAAATTTCACACACCATTTTCTTATGTTAGAATGTATAGATCCTTTGTAATGTTTAAATACTATCCTTTGTACTGCATTCTTGTGAATAAATAAATTATGAATTATGAAAGGCTGTTTAGTGGTGGCTATAGCCAAAGTTTAATGACTTACGTAAAAACTGAATCTCGGCAATATAACCTTCTTCTGCAATCCTTCAAGATTCGTATTCCCTCCTAAAAGGCCGGCAACGTACTTGCAAGTTCTCTGATGTTGCAACATCGTCCATGGGCGATGGCAATCGCTTTCCACCAGGTGATGCGTTTGCTCGTTTGCCCCCTAGTTTTATTTTAAAAAAAATAACCTCCCAGTGTTTTGAAAAAGGTAGAGCTGTGGTAGAGAATGAACTTTGTGCGTCGTTTTGCCTTTGTACTCACACTAAGAAGGAATTTTGATAAATTCCATCCCTAAAGGGGCGAAATAGGAGTTGAATGTTAGTACCTATTTGTAATTTTTAAATATGCCTCGATTATGATGAAAATTGAGATGAATCACACTTAAATATAAGTATTTCATTAGATACATGTTTCAAGATTTATTCGAGTTTACCTACCCCCTAAAGGTGTAAAATAGCTGAAATTTCGTATGACAAAAATTTAAAATCTTCACCGATTTCCATGAAATCAAATATATCCGGATTCCGGAATAATTAATAACTACAACAATGATTGAACGTGTATTTTACCTTTTTGAAAAATGTCCACTAAAGGGGTGAATAAGGGGTGCAATTTGCGAAGTATGTATGGTGAAATGTCAACCACTGGACGAATTGTGCTGAAATTTGGCAAGCAGATAGTTCTAAGAGTAGGGTTACACGGTCAGTCTGGCATCAGTCCAGTCCATCAGTCTCAGACTGACGCCAGAATGATGACCGGAAAGTACATAATAAAAAAATGATCAGTCCGTCAATCACACGGTTACACGATCATTCTTTCGTCAGTCTGGACCAGACTGATGGACTGAACTGACGCCAGAATGACCGTGTAACCTTTCTCTTATGACGTAGACGTCCGTTAAGAAATATTTTTTTGTAATTTATTCCAATGGGGTTCGCACGCAAAATATAGTTACGAATAACTGATATTATGTGATTGAAATAACTAGTCTGCATACAAAGTCTTTAAGATAATAGACACGTTCATTGTCTATAGCTACTTTATAGATCCAGAGATTCCCAAAGTCAATTCCGCGGAACCTAGGGGTTCCGTAGAATAGTTATCAGGGTTCTGAAAAAAAAAACTAGTTGTCCCGACCCACGTTGTTGTGACTGAAATATGAACTGAAATAAATAAATAACTACACCTACAAGTTACAACCTACACAAACATGTACACATACCAACCTATTGGGATGGCCAATTTTTTTTAAATAAACCGAACAGCATTGAACACAATGAACAGCTAGTATGGGAAATTGAATCGTCGTTTTTAATGTTTTCCTCGTAATTTTTCCAATATTTCTCACCGTTTAATTTAAACCTTCCCTGAACTTCCTAAATTATTTCAAAATCAAAAATTGCTAAATCAGACCAGCCGTTTTCGAGGCTTAGCGAGACATTGGAATTGCAATCAATTTAAGAAGAAGAAGAAGATAAGGTTTAAATAATAGTATATTACCAAGATTACAAACAAATATTATTTTGGAATGATGAAAAATATGTTTTGAGAAGAATTTGTTATCGTTTGATAAAAATTGTATATTTATATTATTAAAGTACTTTATAAAGTTTAGGTACCCCTGCTATAGACAATGTTTCAATAAAGATTTTTGAAAATCAAGAACACGTTCCATTCGAGAATCGAGATTCAAAACCCACTTCATTCATATCACTAAACTACGAAGGGATAGAATTTATACTAAGATATTGTATTTTTTACCACAGGTTATCCCTGATAACATTCCAGTTTTGATACGGATGTTTACATTATACTGTAAATATTGATCAGAATCTTAATTCTGTAAACAATGACAAAAACTTGGACGTTCATTCAATATTGAAATACTTTAAGTTAAGAATGAATTCAATTCATTCTTCATTACTACTAAATTATGAATGACTGATTCAAATTCTGCAAACTCCTGAAAAGAGGTCCATAACATTTTTTCTTCAAATGTCAGTGAAAGTATTTTTAATATTTTTTTATTTTATTTTAATTAAAAATATGTATGTAGGTAACTAGTTTTATGTAGTATTAAGTACATACTTACTTAGGTTTAGAATATATTTTTTAAAGTCAAAAAGTTTTTAAAGTAAAATGATTTAAATGGCTGAAAATTTTATTTTGTTCTTTAAGGTAATTCAGGATTAAACTGTTTTTGTGTATTGAAATACCTACACCAACATTGAAAGTAAATAAAACTTCTTCAAGAAGTTCTTCTTCTTCAAAAAAGAAGTTTTATTTGGGAAAAATTTAAGGTTGAAAGGAGTGTGATAACGAGGCATATCATGACGGGAGGGTGGCAGGCAGTAGGGCACCGCATGTGGCGGACGCATCTGGCCGCGGGATCGGGGGGCGGGGGGTTAAAATTAGTACTGAAGCGCCACGTGCGATGCCGAGTTGCGACGCTACGTCAGTCCGCGCTCCTCATTCGCCCGCGACGCACGCACGCACGAAATAAGTACTCGCGCACATCCGCCGGAGCGGGTGACAGTGTTTTCTTCCTGTGAAACGGTGGCCGGCGCGACGGAGGCGGTGCAAGGAATGTTGATGGCGGGCGCTCTGCCGGCCGAGTCCGAGGGGCTGCTCACTTTGGGCGCCCTCCAAGGACAGAAGGACACGACGTGGACCAAACTCTTCGTCGGCGGACTCCCCTACCACACCACAGACAAGAGCTTGCGGGAACACTTCGCGGTGTACGGCGACATCGAAGAGGCGGTCGTCATCACAGACAGACAGACGAGCAAAAGCAGGGGATATGGATTCGTAAGTTTTATTCGTACGTTGTAATTTTCAGTGCACGGGGCGACTGAAAACTGAATTTTAAGTGACACGTAAACATGCTCACGCGCCGCGGCTGTCGCGTTGGCCTGAAATATATCACCTTATCACATACCTGCCGATATACTAGCCACAATCGCGCTGCGGAAGCTATGTTTCCACACAGTTTTCAATGTAAATAATCAGCAGCAAATCGAAATGTTTCGCAGTTTATGGTAGACTGCACTCGGGTTAAAATAGAATTACCCGTACACACATTTGACGTGGATCGATAAGGAAAAAGTGCGAGCATAATTTTGGAGCTGAACACTTAATATAATAGAAGCGTATGAAGGGCGAGTTCGTGGGAAATGAATCACAACCCCATTTTCAATTCGGCTGGGGTGGGCCCTAAGGGAGGGCCGCGCGTGGCCCTGGCTGGGGCTGTTGCACCCTCGGCTACATCCGAGCCTGCAATAATTGCACCGCGTCTATGTCACTCCAAGTCCAAGTGATTGTACAATTTCCAGACTTGCGCTGTAAGCATTGTTGCAACTTTGACAAATACCTCCAAACCCGTTGAAATAAGAGAAGGACTGAGACAAATATATCCTACACAAGTATTTTTTTTATCAGTTGACGCATCTCATCTTTCATTTCAATTGTCTGAGTCTGTCCTAAAAGAGTTGAAACGACTTCTTTGATTTTATTTTTGCCTTGCTTTATTATGGAGTTATGGACTAGTATGTATTTGGAATAGTATTCTTGGAGAAAAAACTACCTACTTCGGCAAGTAACTCTACTCACAGCAACATGCATCTAAAATTTCACCAAAACTGATCAAGTAACTCCATGGTCGAGTCTTAAGTACTGTAATACAAAATATTCGTGGCCCCTTATAATAATATATAAAAATATTTACGTATAATATATACGTTTAGCGTTTTCGATAGCGCGATGCAGAAGCGCGAGCCGCCGCGCCGCAACACTATAACCCTGCCCTGCATTTTAAATCTGTAATATCTTCGAAAATATTAATTTAAATTACATGCCATAAAGGGCCATAGTGATCGATGTTATATGCACAATGCATTTAAGGTACTAAATTGGATAAGGATTAATGCTGTTCTGCTTAAAATCGCATCGTAAATAAGCTATTATTTCTCGTAAAAAGTAAAGGTTAAAAAATGGTTATTGTGGGTGATCCCTAAGAGATAGACACATTCTATCGCAGACTTTTTTGTAGACCTTTCTTGTACAATACTGTAGTACATTATTTTGATCTATTTCGTCGGGTTCAGCCAGCGTTTGCAATGTAAGCGCAAAAAAGTGTTTATTTAAAACATTAGAAACCGTTAAAATTGTTTCTCTACTATATTAATATGTATATGAAGTTCCTTCTTGAAAATACTTATTACCTTTTAATAATAATTCAAATCTTTTCTTAAAAACTATCATCATCAGCCTACCGCCATCCAGTGCTGAACATAAAAACTATAATTTTGCATTTTGTTTTTATATAAGTACAGTATATCAAATGACGTTACACAAATGAATTTAGAATCGGTAACTATGCGTACAAGTTCTTCTGAATATTCTTATACCTGTCATAACTCACTAAATACGAAAACAAATGACGAACACAAACTAAGGCATTAAAACCTTTGACATTTTCCAAAAATATTAACTTTCATGACTGAAAACCAAAATAAAAATAGAATATTATTTTTTTTATGACCTAAACCACATTCAGATCAAAACTAATTTCTGTTTGTCTAACAGTTTTATTATATATATTAATTTTATTATTTTATCAAATAAAATATTAAGTAAATGATCTATATATTAATATTATATTATATAAGAGGTACAGTATATCAAATGACGTTACACAAATGAATTTAGAATCGGTAACTATGCGTACAAGTTCTTCTGAATATTCTTATACCTGTCATAACTCACTAAATACGAAAACAAATGACGAACACAAACTAAGGCATTAAAACCTTTGACATTTTCCAAAAATATTAACTTTCATGACTGAAAACCAAAATAAAAATAGAATATTATTTTTTTTATGACCTAAACCACATTCAGATCAAAACTAATTTCTGTTTGTCTAACAGTTTTATTATATATATTAATTTTATTATTTTATCAAATAAAATATTAAGTAAATGATCTATATATTAATATTATATTATATAAGAGAAAAGGTTTGTTTCTTTGTATGTTTGTTTGTTTGAAATGAATAGGCTCCGAAACCATTGGACCGATATTGATGAAATGTTGCACAGATATAAATTAGACCACGGGGTAGGACGTAGGCTACTTTTTATCGCAGCAAAACGTACTGTTCCCGTGGGATTTCCTTTTGCGCGCACGAAGTCGCGGGCAACATCAAGTCAGCTACAATTGGCGTGACAGTAATCTGATAGGAAGCCACAATATTCAAATTAGGTTTAAGGGTGTTACAATTTACTAGATATTAAAATGTTTGCACAAAGTTTCTATCAGAAAAGATAAATTTAAACCTATTTAGGTATTATACCTAGATATTTTTTGAACTTGAAGTTGCATTTATTCGAGATTTTAAAGATTTCAAACTCAAACTCAAAATTTTATTTCCATGTAGGTTATAATATAACGCTTATAGAATTGTCCTACATGATGCCTACCACCGGTTCGGAAACTAGTTCGGAAACTAGAAGAACCGGCGTAAGAAACTCGCACGGGGCCACCTTTTAGCAAAAAGATGGGAAAATTGTTCTTTTCAAAAAATATTTTTACAATGTTGTAACTTAATCTATATAACATTAGTTATAAGTACATAAAACATACTTAAGTACATAAAAGCAGCCTCGCATGGGGCCATCTTATTCCCAAGGTGTGCAATCGTTAATGAAATCACTGACTTTATAATAACCTTTAGCACACAAACGTTCTTTAACTACTTTTTTTAAATTTATTAATAGACAGACTTTGAACGTTTTCTGGGATTCTATTGTATAGGCGTATACATTGACCTTTAAAAGATTTACTAACTTTACTTAGTCTGATCACCGGAATGTCTAATTTGTGTTTATTTCTAGTGTTCATGCAATGATTATTACTTTTCGTATTGAACATATTTAATTTTTTTCTAACATACAACACATTGTCTAAAATGTATTGAGAAGCGACGGTCAGAATTCCTATTTCTTTAAACTTTTCTCTCAGAGATTCAAAGCAGGACATTTTGTAAATAGAACGTATTGCTCGCTTCTGCAGCACAAATATTGTATTGATGTCGGCGGCATTTCCCCATAAAAGAATGCCGTAAGACATTCTACTGTGAAAATAACTAAAATAAACAAGTCGCGCCGTTTCTTCGTCAGAAATTTCCCTAATTTTTCTGACTGCATATGCTGCAGAACTGAGTCTATCTGCAAGATTCGCAACATGAGGACCCCACTGTAATTTACTATCTAGTGTTATACCTAAAAATACAGTGGTGTCCACTTAGTTCATTTTCTCGTCATTTAATAGTATATTGGTTTGAACTTGCCTAACATTGGGCAAAGTAAACTTTAAACATTTTGTTTTATTTGAATTTAAAAGTAAATTATTAACATTAAACCAATGTACTATTTTAGAGAGAGCACTATTTACCTCGTCGTAATTTGACTGTTGTCGCTTCACATTAAAAATGAGTGAAGTGTCATCGGCAAAAAGTACTATCTCATTATCATTATCTTTAATTAGATAAGGTAAGTCATTTATATAGACGAGAAAAAGAAATGGGCCTAAAATGGATCCCTGTGGGACACCTAATTCTATTTTGGTCCCAGTAGACCTTTTACTATTTATTTCTACCCTTTGAGTTCTATTTTTAAGGTAAGAACTCAAAAGGTCGAGTGAAGAGTCCCGTATACCATAGTGGTGCAATTTTCTGATCAATGTAGCATGCTCAACACAATCAAATGCCTTGGAAAGGTCGCAAAATACACCTAATGCATCCTGCGACCCCTCCCAAGCTTCAAAGATTCTACAAAGAAGACCTATACCAGCATCCGTAGTGGATCGACCCTTGGTAAAACCGTATTGATTATTGTGTAATAAATTATTCGAATTAAAATGTACTAGTAACTGTCTTAAAATTATTCTTTCAAAAATTTTACTAAAAGTCGGTAGGATCGATATAGGCCTGTAATTTGTCGGATCAGATTTATTTCCAGCTTTGAATAAAGGTATAACCTTGCTATGCTTCATTAAGTCAGGGAAAACACCACTTTTTATACAATCATTGAAAACCATCGCTAGATAAGGAGCTACGATGTCAATTATTGATTTAATAATTTTTGTAGACATTCCCCAGAGATCAGCAGTGTTTTTAATATTCAACAACTTAAATGTGTTAATAATGTCTCTGGAGTCAATTTCTTTAAACTTAAAATTGACATCACATTCCTTTACATTGTCTCTGAGTAGTTTTTCAGCAACTATTTTTCAGCAAAAAATTTGAGAGTACAATAACTAAAATGGCGTTAATCTTGTCCTCAGTTATCAATCCTATGTATTAAATACCTACCTACTGTTCAAAAAATGTAAATAGTGAGGTTACATAAAAAAAGTTTCCCTATTAATTAAAAAAAAAAAAATCTTTCATTAAACCTCAGTAGGCAGTAACATAAATACTGATATTTGGGGAAATAATTATTAATTGTATTCGTGCCAAGAGATTAACGATTTTTTTATATTTAATTAGCTTATGTCAAATTGAATGAGGCTTTTAGGCCTGGTGATAAGGTTTAAAATGTATTAATCACAAGGGTCTATAGGGAGGGACCGTCTACGTGCTGAAGTACGTATTGGGGACAAGAACATGTCATCTGATAGTGAATCTGTTAGCGAGATAAAATGGGATAGCTTGTTTTAATTTTATTATAAAAACTAAAAGATGGCGTAAATCTCAGAAACAGCTTGACCGATTTTAATATAATTTAGCACAGTTTATAGTTTGAATTAACTTTAAAAGGGTAGTTCTAATTCGTGCACAGTTTCCGAGGGATAAAATGCTTTCGATCTTCATTCTTCGTAAACAAAATCGCAGACAGAAGCAACTAAATATATATTTAAAAAAAGTAAACAGAAATGAATTATGTAATAATTTATACATTACTAGATGATGTTTGCGACTTCATACGTGCAAAAGTTAACTTCGCAGGATCCGTACATTTTTTCCGCGATAATAAGTAGAGTTTATCCTTCCCCGTGGTACTCTACATCTGTGCCAAATTTCATCAAAATCGGTCCAGTAGTTTCGGAGGCTATTCAATGCAAACAAACAAACCTTTCTCTTTATTATATTAGTATAGATAATATTAAAATGTATTGTGATAGGCATATTTCGCAATCTATAGGCGGGAAAAATAAAGCATTTCAGATGAAAATGTTGGGCGTCTCTGGACAGGGCCCGCCTCTACGCGCCTACGTAGCTCGTAGGTATTTCGTAGCATGGATAGAATGAAATACAGGAGACTATCTATTTTATAAATATAATATTAGGTATATTATAATAGTCTCTGAAAATCAATTACAGATACTTCGGGAAAATGATCCACTGCTTATGTAAAGACGAACATATGCAAAAATATAATTGTCATACTCAAAGTAAAAAATCATCTCATGTATGGGTGACTGTCCGCAAAACGCAAACTTGCCCATATAAAGAAAATATGTTTTTCTAGTAGGTATGACAATTATTTTTCTGCTTAAACGTCTTTACAATATACGCATATGATCATATTCCCAAAATATCCGTAATTGATTTTACCGAACCTTACATATTATAATTATTATATTTTGTGACTTTCATTAAATATGTAAGGCATTTATAAGTTGTGAATTGAATCTAACTCGAATCTTATACTTTAAATGAGAAAACCTTGTCAATTAGGACAATTACATTAAGTATATAATCGGAATCTCGGAAACGGTTACTTACAACATTCCATGAAATTTAGCATGCAGAGGTTTGGGGGAGGAAAAATCGATCTACTCGTAGCTACTACGTCTTATCCCTGCAGTTTTAAGACATACGTTTTTGTTTTGTTGCGTAATAAAATATGAATGATTTCAACTTGTAAAATATGTCAAGTCCAGTTGGACTTTTTGTGTTGTTGGAAAATTATACGTAGTTATAGCTTTACATTCTCTTTGGGAAAATTGGTGTCTGTTATTTTTTTTTAAAATTAATATATATTTAAATTATTATATTTTATACTTATAGTTTAAAGTATTGACATGCGTACAGCGTATTCCACATTCTGCGTACTTTTCTGACATAATGATAATATTAATATGTAAATGAATAATTTAATATTATACGTCATTAGTGTAGGTAATTTAGGTAGTTGGTGCTGGTCTTACCTACCTGTAGTGAAGGCTGATTCTCCATCAAAGGGAACTGGGAAGCCCTAGCCTGTAGATGTAAGATCAGTATTTGCAGAACTTATTTTTATTTCTATTAAATTATTATTTAAGAAATTTTGTACCTGTATCCACATATTATATGTCACCGTAAAATTGTAAAAACCGTTAGATTGTAATATAACTAGTAAAATTGTAAAATGTTGATGACTTCCGACGCGAATATTCTGCCTTTAATAATTTAACACGTCATTATTTAGAATATAAATATATAGTTTCGAATCTTTCGACATATTTTTACAATCTCGTTAGTTATTTTAAAATCTTACGGTTTTACAATTTTACGGTGACATTATATATATGTCACCGTAAAATTGTAAAAACCGTTAGATTGTAATATTACTAGAGATATTATAATATGCTGACCGATTGTCAAATACAAATTTCTCCAAACAATTGTACGCATTATTTTTCGTTATAATTTTTATAATGAAAAAGCAAACAAATATGGCGTCGCGGGGCACTTGCCGTATGAAACTTCCTAACCTACAACATAGGCTTATAGAACATGAATAGGTACCTACCTATTCATGTTCTATAAGCCTATGTTGTAGGTTAGGAAGTTTCATACCGTTAATAATAAGCACTAAAATGTGTAGACTAAGCACTAAAACAGTACTTTCACTTTTCACAGGAAACCAAAAGTAGGTTCAACGAGTATTGTTAGCTGGTTACTAACTGCAGTTAACTTATCAGTTATCAGTATTTAACGTGGTGGTGAAATAAACGATACAATTGTTTTTTATGTTGCTTTTGGAGTTTGCTTAGCTTACATTATGGCATTTGAATTTACTAAGCAAACATTATGTTAAAGTGCGGTTGCGAAGCGCGTAGAATACTCGCGTTCCTATCGCGTACCTGTGTAAACGCGATTGCAATATATTCGCATCTCATTGTCTATAGTCTATACCAGTGGTCCCCAACCTTTTTTTTACGCGGGCCACAAACCCGTTGTACTCCTGGTGTCGCGGGCCGCAGCCCGCAACCAAAATTTTTTAGGGGCAAAAAATATGTTGTTTAAAAGAGATGTTTGATTTTGGGCCAGCTCTATGTACACATAGGTAAATAGGAAAAATATAAGGGAATTTCATAAAAATACAAAAAAAAAATAATTTGAAGAACGGGTACGTGCGTACAAAAATGATTATTTGAAGAGTTTTTTAATGCGAGAACCCTATTTTAGGGCGGCCATGACAGTTGTTTTGACTTGACTTTTGACGTAGTTGATAGTTTTAGGAAGAGACATCTTCTTGAGTGTCATACATCTTTCTTTGTGAAAAGTCATGTCATTGTCAAAATGATATTCTTTGGTTAATTCTGATCTAATCAGCCATATTTTATTTTACGTTGTGTTGCTCTCCTTGACGAATTTATTTTAAAATGTGCATTGAAACGAAGTGAAATAAAATAAAATAAAAGATAGGAAACAGTTACTATATTATGTAGCTACATTTACATATAGTGTACATAGGGCTGGCCCACGCCTCAAACATTTCTAGAATATCTCTTTTAACGATTTAATAATAGAATAACACAAGGTAGTTAAAAGAGTGAAACTAAACATTTAAGATGAGCTACCGACACAAACTAAAATAAAATATCAAATATGTATTATAATAATTATGTTCACTCAGTGAGATTTTTGGAATTGTGAACGCTTTTTCACAACTTTAACTAACGGTTACAGATTTCACGCGGGCCGCAGATAAAGGCCCGGCGGGCCGCATGCGGCCCGCGGGCCGCGGGTTGGGGATAGCGGGTCTATACTCTATACCAAGTAGGTACGGGAGACTTTGTAGAACGTTAAAGTCGAAAAAGTGATTAAAAATAAATAAAAAATATAAAAGAAAAATACTTTAAAATATTCGTTTGACTGGACTTGACTTCGTTCGCCAACAACGCACAAAGTACGATGCTAACCATAACCATAATAATAAAAAAAAAACATTAGTTTTTATTTGTTACCTTCGAGGAATTTGTAAGTAAAACAACTTTACTTACAAATTCCTTGGTTACCTTAAAAAATAAAATGTTGTTTTTTTTTATAAACCAATGGTAAATTGGTAATCTAGCTACTAGACGATAAGCCTTATCGGTGTACCTAATGCCAATTATAACGCTTGATAAAGCGCTTTTCGTATAAAATTAAGAATAAATTTATAATAAGTGTAGGTACGAAAATGACGACAAGACTCAAGACACATTCGAATATCGAACACCTTAAGTTGGTGTCTTTGGGTGGTGAATCCCAAAAAATGTTTTGATTAATTTATCAGACCTTATAAGTATTAATAGTGCTATAGATGTCCACTGCCCACTATACAATTAACACAGTTAAATTAATGTAAGATTTCCCAAACAACAAGATGTGCCAATTTAACCAACACCTGTTTATCATGCTATCTTTCTCGTTCTGATGATGATGAAAGAGAAAGTATGATATTTTGACAAACGATTAACAGTAAAAGGCGTTGGTTAAATTGGGACTTTGAAATTCTTTCGTTATTTGGAGACTAGTAAGTTTATTGTTATCTGTGCTAGTGACGTGCCCCGACTTCGCACGGGTGCATTGAAATCCTTTCGTTATTTGGGGACTAGTAAGTGTATAGTTCTCTATATAGTGACGGCATGTATTTAAATTTGCGACAAAACAATTAAATTTTGGATGTGAAAATACCCAATATTGAATACTAAATTACCAAGTTGGCGAAAGAATGTAAGGAACAAAAAAATTACTAATCTGGTGACTGAATAATACCACTGAATTTTCCAAACTGGCAGACAGATTATGTTTTAGCGACTAAATAACCATCCTGGCGACAATTTGTGAGTACACATTTAATTTAAGAATAGGCACATATATTTTCCCTGATGTAGGTAACTCAAAAACCATACAAGCAGCGAAACGAGCGCACACAAAAAAACCATAAAGGAGCGTACAAAATTCCCAATTTTTTATTTTTCTCGGTTTTAGGGAGGTGTAGATTATTGTGTAGATTAATTTTGAAATTTAAAAATGGCGGATATTTATTTTTCGTAAATTTGATATGGGTGTCGTTTACCAGGTTTTTGGGAGTGCTGGATACGAAAATGACATTCGTTTTGAAATTCCAATATGGCGGACATACTTAATTTCATAAAAATAATATGGGTGTCCTTTTATTGGTTTCTGGGGGTGCTGATTACAAAAAAGTCATCCATTTTAAATTTCCTTAGTAACCCAACAACCTCACATTTTCTTCATGATTGGAGAAAAAGAAATTTGAAAATCCTGAATTTTCGAACATTTCTATAGCTTTATACATCTAGGAATGTATCTCAATGTACATTTACTATGTTTTTATAAAGTTGATTCTATCTCGGACACGGTGCATCCTATTGAAAAAATAATGAAAATTTCGCCCCCCTTAGGAACCCCGCAACATCATATTTTCTTCATGATGGGAGAAAAAAAAACGAAAATCCTTAATTTTCCAACATTTCTATAGCTATAAACATCCGTCGTATCACAATGTACAGCATTTACTTCTTTTTTTATAAAATTGATTCTATGTCGGAAACGGTGCATCCTACTGCAAAAGTAATGAAAATTTGCTCCCCCTTATTAATCTAGAAATCGCATATTTTCTTCATGAATGTCAGAAAAATTCATGAATCCTGAATTTTTAAAAATGTCTATACCTACATAGCTGGTACTTTGAACTACATAACATACTGTAATAATAATCATCAATCCTAATTAGCATCCCAAAGATATTTTAATTTAGTATTCATATTCATTTTCCGAAGATTGAATATTCTCCATTTTGGAAAATGAAATTGGAAGACAATTTTGT
The DNA here is from genome assembly GCA_905404095.1 of Glaucopsyche alexis. NCBI lineage: Eukaryota > Metazoa > Arthropoda > Insecta > Lepidoptera > Lycaenidae > Glaucopsyche > Glaucopsyche alexis. Next base: position 6,897,044 of record FR990051.1, on the reverse strand, counting down.
AATCAGAACCCCCAGAAACCGGGAAAAGGACAACCTTGTTAATTTTAATAACAAAAATTTACGCCATTGTGGAATTACGAAACAGATTTTATTTTCATATTAATCTGCACCCCCAGAAACCTAGAAAATTACACCCATGACAAAGAAAAACATACTCCAACAGTATCCAAAAATAGGATTTTCCGTAGCCTGCAAATTGAATTTTTAGCAGCCATTAATTTATCAACCAAATCTGGTTTTATAGCTGCTTATATGGTATAATGGTCACCAACTCGGAAATTAAGTCACCAACTTATAAATGTCGGTGCTAATTTGGATTAAATTTCGCCTCTTTTTATCCGTCGACTTTAGAATTTTTTGTCACCGGAGTGTTTTCGCCAGTTTAGTAATTTAGTCGCCAACATATTAATTCGCTGCCAAATTCAGTAATACAGTATGCAGCCGCCAACTTATTTTTTGTTCGCTCGATTAATTATATCCCTATAGTGACCTGCCCCGACTTCGCACGGGTGCAACATAATATACAAATAAACCTTCCTCTTGAATCACTCTTATCTATTGCTGAAAACTGCATCAAAATCCATTGAGTTCAAAAGACCTAAGCGAACATACAGACAGCAGAAACTACTTTATTAACCCCCGACGCAAAAAGAGGGGTGATGTATCTTTCTGTCCGTGGCATCATAGTTCCTAAACGAAAGGTCTGATTTAGTTGAGTTTTCTTTTTGTTCGAAAGCTCAAAAGTGTCTATAATTCATTATCATCAGCTCGCTAACTGCTTGACAATTCGAGGGTTACCTACATACATTTTTTAATTTTGTTTTGTATATTAAACTACCTATGTAGATATATCGCAATTCGTAAGAGATGATGCCCGCGACTTGGTGCGCGCAAAAGTTAAATCATACATTTTTCGCGATAAAAAGTAGCCTATGTCCTTACCCGTGGTCTACTCTATATCTGTGCCAAATTTCATCAAAATCGGTCCAGTAGTTTCAGAGCCTATTCAATGCAAACAAACAAACTTTTCCTCTTTATTAAATTATATTAGTAAGGATAGAAGTATAGATTAGCCAGTAGGCAATCGGTAGAGGTACCGTTGTAAACATATCAAAACCTAAGGAAATCATAACACTAATTAAACCCATTTTAATACCTATAAATACCCCAGTGCCGCAGGTTTTTTTTTCAAGTTCCCCTGAATTTTCAATGACAGAATTTTCCATAACCAAACGTGTTTTTTACCGTGCCTGCGATATCAAGGTCATCATTTTGTTCGTATGCGGCCCAGTTCACTTGGTCCCTGCGCCTCCACATATTTATATGGAGGTGTTTGTTTTATTGGACGTTTGTGGGGTCATGTGACGCTGGAAGGTGGCGACCCGGGGCATGCATTACAATTGTTAATTCGGTGACAGCGTCACACTGCTTTTGTATAAAATCGATTTAATGCAAAAACTTTGTATAATACATGTAAAGGTTCTGTGTTCAACGATTGTTCTAGCTTACTGAAGTAATATCTTTAGTATAATATAAATAAATAATAAATAATATCTATCAATAGATAATAATAATAATAATAATATCTATGGACGCTTCACACCACGTCAGTCTGGCCCCGTGCTAAGTATCCGAAGAACTTGTGTTACGGGTACCAGACAACGGAAATATATTTAATACTTTTTATACTATACACATATTTAATACACATCCATGACCCAGGAACACAGAAAAACTTTTTGTTCCTTCGGTGGGATTTGAACCCACGACCTCCGGCGTGAGCACCAACATGCTCAATCAACTGAGCCACAGAGGTCGTCCTACCAATTTTAGCCGCCTGAAGTGATTTTAAAGATTTAAGTTATGGATTGGCTTTTTTTGGGACCTCAAATTACAGTTTTTAAGCGAACAGCAGTGGTAAATTAAGCAAAATGTAATATCTCCCTGGTGTTTACTCGACTTTTCAATAGAAGGTTTTCAATTCGTCAGCGTATTTTACAACTTAGGTGCGTAACACACACCGTGCGTTTAAAATCTATATTCTAGATGGAGCAATTAATATTTTAAAATCGATCAGAACTACCTAAATGCCATTTCAATCACCATAAAAATCATGTTACGAAATCTACGAAATTTTAATGAATACAGGATAATTTGCTTACAATGCAGTTGACTTGAATATATTCATGAGGTAGAAAAAGGAACAAAACCTCGTCAATTTGCCTTTTTATGTTAAATTTATTATAATTTTATTAAAATGCTGGCATCTATGTAATCTTATTATTTTTTATGCAGATAAGGGATTTTTTTTTAAACTTAGATAAGAATATTAAGTAGATCTATGATGATTAGGGTTCAAAAAAATAAACGGACTAAAAAAGGTATGTTAAATAAGGGCTAGGGCCGTCTTTAACCTATATAGGTTCTATATTATATAAATAAATAATAATATATGTTCTTTAAATGTTTAAACGCGAGTGAGCGAAGCGAGCGAGCAAAATTTTTTTTCCGATTTAATAGGTTAAATATTGTTCAAACTTTAAACCCTAAAAGACTGTGAAATTAGGATCATTTTTTAATTTAAATTAATGTAAAGTTAGTGTTATTTCTGATCTGGCTACGCTAATGACGTGTGTTTTAATATTATGGTGATGATGACTCTTGTCACCAGGTAATAATGGGGGACCGAGCGGCAGCGGAGCGAGCATGCAAGGACCCCAACCCCATCATAGACGGACGGAAAGCCAACGTGAACCTCGCGATACTAGGAGCCAAACCCAGAGGGAATCTAGCGCCAGGTGAGTAATAGAATAAAAAGAGACAATGAAATAAAAGAGAGAGAGAGGAGATAATAAATTAATTGGTGCAAGCCAAGGTTTATATTTTATTGTAGGCTGTAAAGACAAAAAAAGTGGTCGAAAATGAATGTGTTTCCTAAAAATACGTTCAAACAAAGCTAAAAATATAAGTAAACAACATGGACGATGGTACCTAATAATGTAATTCAGACAGTAGAAATGGTGCAGTAATTTGATGGTCTCAAATTGGAAAAGAAAGATTCGAAATAGAAATGTTTAATCGCAATCTGGTGTCTACTCAGCTGTTTTTTCCGTCCTACATATTATGAGACATTTTTTTCTACCGCGTGGAGTCGTCAACCGATAAAAAATGCTTTGCGTGTGACAATATTGACTCTGTGGGGGTCACAAGTTACAGCTCACAACTCACAAGCGCGATCACTCGCATCCATCATTTGTCCAATTTTTTTTCTAAATTTGCTCGTAGTTCCCTCTATTTTTCGATGGAAATTTTGGTTTGAAAGTAAAAAGAAAGGGAACGGTATTCTTAATCATATTAAGAATACCGTTCCCTTTCTTTTTACTTACTACAACTAGCAGTTGAGACTTAATTCTAAAATATAATGTAATATTTATTACAAAATAGCCATTTGTTAAGCTAGTCGAACATGTGAACCAAAACACAGCTCTACGTCTATTTTGTCAAAATTTTGTCAAGGTCTAGCTAGTCCTATTGTTACAAATCTTTTTGTTCTTTGCAAACTACTCATGTGACCATTTAAGGTCATTAGAACTTCTAATATAGATGTTACGTTTAGCTTGTTCTAGAATTTAGGCCAAGATTTCATAATATTCTGGAGAGTAAATGTTTGACAGTTTTAGATTGCGTATAACTTTAAAACAACTTCTACTTATGTAAAAACTTTTACTATGACTTTTAAATCGGCGATTTTCACGGGTCGATTTTCACCGAGCGGCTTACATTAATTCGCCTCACCATATTATACATTTTTGTTGGCAAAATTGCATTGTAGCCTAGTCGAATGGACGATCTATTCAGTCTATCCCCACAAGTTTCAATAATTCCAAACAATTTTTTTTTAATAAAAACAACTATTGGCCGCCCGATCGCTCCGTCATTTTCCAGATAGACGTCCAAGTGTATGGATTAAAAATGAATTTAAATCTAGTTTTGTAATTTTTTTTAATTCGGTTACAATATGTGGATATGTGGGTAAAGTAAATAAATCCATGAATTCATCAGAATTTTACTTGTTTCCGTTTAAATGCGGTTACGACCAATATCAGTCATCATTTACAAATTTATTATTTAGTGTGGGATGGCCGGCGTGTCGTATTCGCAGTCGATCTGTAGTTGTGCTACAATTTTGTGTTTATTACATAACATTATTCATTCTATTTACATAATAATATGACATTTACGACGGACTAATAGTTAACTGTTAAATTAATTTCAGAGACTTCCAGTCGTTAGTAATTGTGCATTTTTTGCTTTGTTTTAAATTTTAGAGAACAACAAAAATTAAAAAAAAAAAGTAATCCCCTAATTGTCCAAGCAGCGAGCTGATAGTGAATTATAGCTAAGAACCATCTCGATGACGTCAGCTTTCAAACAAAAAAAACCGCATCTCGGACCTTTCGTTTCAGATCTACCATGCCACGAACAGAGTACAGACACGGACATGTCAAACTTATAACACCCCTCTTTTTGCGTCGGAGGCTAAAAAATGCTTCGCTTTTTTAAACTAATTATCTTTTTAAATTCTTCAGTTTAGTACAAAAATTAAGCAACCTGAAAGCTGTGTCGAAATGCTAAAATACAAGCTGAAATTTTATATTTTCTGGCTACGCATTAGTTATTAGATTTGAACGATCCAGAACATTTATTTGCGTTTGTCTGGACTGGACTAAGCACTTGAATTTAGATCTATAGATCTCTTGGCAAGTACCAGGGCCTTGTTGATAACCCACTAGAAGACAATCAGATGCTGTGAAGATACTTCCTCAGATATTAACGCCAATTTGGCATCAATCCAGAGTGCGGACGCGTTTTGGCCTAGTTTTGTTAAAAATTGTATTTTTACACTATACTAGTGTCGTAGATTGGTATAGACGAGAAAAGTTTTAAAATATTTTTATTGAATTTACTTTACAAATTACCAGCCGTCTTTCAGCAAAGTACAGTCAGTATTAATGACTATAAGAGCGTTTTCATTTTGAATAATTAAAGCAAAAAAAAATATTTATATATAATTTAACTTTTAAGTTTTTGAGTATTCAGGAATGTTCTCCAACGAGGCATTAAAACCAAGGACCTACGTATAAAAATATTTAATAGTATTCTCTACATAATTCTTTTCAATGCAATAGATAATATTATTCATATTTAAAGTAATTGAATAGAGATAATACGAAAGAGATATTATATGATACAAAAGATAATAGCTGATATGAATATTATTTATTTCAATAAATATAATTTTATCTCAAGTATTACAAATGAATGTAATATCTATACTGTTGAATACAATAATAAAACTACGTGTATAAGGAATATAATTGCACCAAAACATTGTTATGTTGATTTAAGATCGTCTTAATTAAACACTAACGTTTTCACTTCTAGATCATGGGGTTTATTTGTTATTATTAATTACGTAGTATTTTTTCGTGTAAAAGGCTATATTATATCTATGTTGTATTGTATAATATTGTTTTCGGTATTTGTTTAGTTATTTTAGTTATTTGCTAATCTTATTGCGGCATAACTTTTTAGTAGTTATTTATACCTTTATTTTTTTTAGAATTAACTAATAATAAACTAATTGTAATTGTTTAAGGTTTATAATTCAATAATTGGAAATAATAATTACTTGAAAAACGTGAATACAATATAGTTATACTGGTAACACGTGTTGAATGTAGATAAAAATTAATGCTTTACTAGATGTAGATACATGATAAAGAAAAACTATAAAAAGCAATAGCAAAAAGAAAAATTATATATTATGTAGGTACTAAAATATGTAAAGGTGTACCTTCTATAATCTATACGGAACATACTCTAGAGCCGCTATCCCCAACCCGCGGCCCGCGGGCCGCATGCGGCCCGCCGGGCCTTTATCTGCGGCCCACGTGAAATCTGTAACTTAAAAATCAGCCAAGGAAAAGCCATTTTAGGAAAAAAAATAGACAAAAATTATGAAAACCCCTTTTATATTAATTTTTATTTTGAATTATATATTGGATTAGAAATCAATTTAGTATCTTGTGAATATTTAAAGTCTTGCCATCGACTAAAGAAAGGACAAAAAATCGCGTTTTGTTGTCATAAAAAGGGCTTCTCCTTATATTATTTGTTTCATCTTGTTTTTTAGATATGATATTATGTTGTTATGGCGGCATCAGAATTAAGACTTATGAAAATATCAGCTTTCTAGCTAAAGTGGTTCTTGAAATACAGCCTACGATGTAATAAGGATAGCATGCAGCGACAAGCCAGCTCTAGATAAAGTTGTGAAAAAGCGTTCACAATTCCAAAAATCTCACTGAGTGAACATAATTATTATAATACATATTTGTTATTTTATTTTAGTTTGTGTCGTTATCTCATCTTAAATGTTTAGTTTCACTCTTTTAACTACCTTGTGTTTTTCTATTATTAAATCGTTAAATTTAAACACCATATTTTTTGTCCCTAAAAATTTTGGTTGCGGCCCGCGACACCAGGAGTAAAACGGGTTTGTGGCCCGCGTAAAAAAAAGGTTGGGGACCACTGCTCTAGAGTCTAGTATAAGATTAAAAAAAAATCTATTTTAAATTTATCATAGAGTTTTGAAGCTGACTGTACACACTACACATACTGCAGCGCGGCGCCCGAGACATATTTTATGGTTTGATTAGTAATTTAGTTGCCGACTGTATTGGTGACGTGTCATATCGGAACCGTGTTTACAACATATTTTGACTAAGGAGTAGAGTTTGTGTAGTTACGCTTGTAGAGTTAGAAGTTTGGTAGAGTCAGAACTCAAAAGCTTGGTTTTACATTAGCTCTTATAGCTTTTTGACAGTGCAAGTCATATGGTATCGTCTTGGCATCACTTAACATGAACTTTTTTTGGTGGGATACATAATATTATATTATCTTTTTACGAATTGCAATAAAAACGTCATTGAATTTTCGTAGCTGACGGTACATTTCATATCATTGAATTTTCGTAGTATCTGGGGGCACGGCAGTGCCCCCGCCAAGTCGAGCGCGAAGCAAACACTGCCGTACCATCCTTTACTGGAACCATTTCGCCGCATTTTCAGGCCCCTATTTGAGAACCTCTGGATAAGACCAGAACGCAGAAATTTTCGTCATCCAATAAGCTATAATCACGTACTTAAAATCCAAAATTTCAAGTTTCAAGGTCAAAATTTCAAGGTCATTTAGTTCCGAAGTTAAGCGAAAGCAAAGTTTCGCATTTTCGACACTCACTCACTCACTCACTCACTCATGATCATCAAAATAGAACTAGTACTTCCCATAAACTTAGAGAGCTGAAATTTGGTACAGAGTTGGGGTTTAATGGCCACATAAAGGGAAAACTATAAAAACTAGGATAATCGGTCTGGGGGCACGGTAGTGCCCCTGCCAAGTCGAGCGCGAAGCAAACACTGCCGTACCATTCTTTACTGGAACCATTTCGCCGCATTTTCAGGCCCCTATTTGAGAACCTCTAGATAAGATCAGAACGTCGATCTGGGGGCACGACAGTGCCCCCGCTAAGTCGAGCGCGAAGCAAACACTGCCGTACCATTCTTTACTGAACCATTTCGCCGCATTTTCAGGCCCCTATTTGAGAACCTCTAGATAAGACCAGAACGTCGATCTGGGGGCACGGCAGTGCCCCCGCCAAGTCGAGCGCGAAGCAAACACTGCCGTACCATTCTTTACTAGAACCATTTTTCCGCATTTTCAGGCCCCTTTATTCTACTCGAACTTTATTCTACTCGAACATTACACAAATTAAATAAACAAATTACACTAAAATCTAGGAAAATAAATCAATATGCCCACGTTTCTACAAAAAGAAGTGAAATCCCACCAAAAACATTCTGTAAAAAACTAGCCAAGTCTCGATGGAGCTGCTTGTTTATCTCTAAAAAGTAATGAAATCTAGACAAAATCGTGCCAAGTCTAAGGTTCCTTACTGCGGTTTCTTTATTATTATAGTTAATTTTGTGTGACTTGGCCGTTGAAGGGCACACAAGGGTACAAAAGGGGCTCCATGACACCATTGCTCCAATACGTGTGTTGTACAATCAACAACAGCCTAAAATGAGACACTAGCGTCCAATTACCAATACCAGTATGGGCTATTATCTCGCTTAACAAACATAGGTAGTTACAAATGTAAACAAAATTGACTTGTACCCACTAAAGTATAAAGAATGTTCAACGGCCAAGTCACTCAACGTTAACTATAATAATAAAGAAATCGCAGTAAGGAACCTTAGACTTGGCACGATTTTGTCGAGATTTCATTACTTTTTAGAGATAAACAAGCAGCTCCATCGAGACATGGCTAGTGTTTTACAGAATGTTTTTGGTGGGATTATCTTTTTACGAATTGCAATAAAAACGTCATTGAATTTTCGTAGCTGAGGGTACATTTCATATTTTTTGTTTGTACAACACATTCGTCGCCGACTGTACCGGCGACGTGTCGGAACTGTACCGGAAGTCCCTAAACACTCGGAACCGGAAGCGGGAGCCCGGGAGGCTCTAATTGATTGGAGGAGCACGCAACCCTAGCCTAGTGTTGCGGCGATTTACGAACCAACTGTTGGATTTCATACGGTTCGCTGTACAGTTGAATACGTAAAACGGGTGACGAAATACTTTTTGTAATTTTATACAATTTAGATTTTCTTAATTACGTAGGCCGTAGGGTTTAAAGTTAGATACATATTATTTTGAAGCGATTACTTAGAGATGTATAACTGGACGAAACGAAAAAGGACCACCACGTCACAGTTGACAGCTCAGATTATAGAAAGGCGAACGGATAAACAGTTAGGGTGAGAGCACCAATTATCAGCACTTTAATAGATGGTCAAAATTTCACCACGGTTATTACAGAGGAAAATACTTTATAGTTTAAAGTATGGTGCCGCCGGCAGTAGATTCCAGAAACGTTAAATTTTTGTTTTTATTAAATGGAAACAAAAATTAATTAGTGAGAAGCTTAATTCTACTATTTGTTCGGATCGCTGTCCGCTGATAATTTAGTACAGTGCTAGCACCTAGAGTGTGTCATCCTACATAGTTAGCTTTTGATATTTTGATTGCACCTCCTGCTCGTACAAATAGGAACAGATAACTAATAGTTAACTTTAGAATTGATTGCACTACTGCAAGCATACGATGTGTCCACGATTGTGTGGCAAATTGTGGGCCGTTGAAGGGAATGTCAAAATTTTCAAAAATGGATCGATTTAAATCGTACTTTGAAAGCTGTTTCGTTGTACATAAGTATACCTATATAATATTTTCTACTGTGTGGTTGACAGTCCACACACACCTGCTTCCTATAGGAGACGACGAGAGAATCAGATAGAAGGCATATTTTTGAAGGCTTCACTTCTATCGTATGTAAACTGCACACATTTTAGTTGTTTAGTAAAGTATCTAAACTATAGATAACAGTATAACATTAGACCTAAATATCAAACTCGAAAGAGCTCGCTTGGTAAAGTCTACGCTCCGACCGTCTCAAACCGGAATTAGAAACCCCGAAAGCTTTCAACTAGAGCTACAAAACCGCTTTGCTAGCCTGGAAAACTACGCGTCAGTGGACGAAATCAATGACAGGTTCACAGAGACTATCCATGCGGTTGGGTCAAAGTACTGTGAAACCCGCCGTAGAGGTAAGCCACAGAAAATCTCCGACCACACGTTTACACTAATGGCTAGGCGACGCACCCTTACTCTTCAAACCTCTGACGATGCTAAGTCTTATAGGCAGCTTAACAGACAGATATCAAAGTCTTTGCGGCACGATATTCGTCTCTTTAATACTAGAAGTATTGAGGACATGATACAGCGAAACAAGGGCTCAAAAGTGTTTGCAAGAGACACGTCTGTTGGGCAGAGCCGGTTGACGAAGCTGAAGACAGAGGATGGGAAAGTTGTGTCGGCCGGGCCCGAGGTGCTCGCAGAGGTCGAGAGTTTCTATGAGCAACTTTACACCTCAGTTAAGATAAGATAAGATAAATATTTATTTCTCAGTACAATACAATATAGAGCTGTTTAAAAGTACATTCTTGTCCTTAGAATTAAGTACATTATTATTCCCAAATATTATATTGTACGAGTCTGGTGCCCAAGCTAGGCTAGGCCTGTGTTTCAGGTCACCAGGCTCCTCATCCTCACAATTTTAATTATTACATAACATATTTTTTTTTCCAAAAACCAATTACATTATTATGGCAGTAACAAAATCTATATTGTGTGTGTGTGTGTGTGTGTGTATGTGAGTGTATGTGTGTCAGTGCGCGTGCGTGTGTATGGGTGTGTGTTTAGGTGTACGTGAGTGGGTGTGCTACAAGGGTCTTTTCATATTATGTTGGTAAGTATAGTTTCAGTGTCATCATAGTTCAGTCCTAATAACCACTTTCTTAACGTATTTTTACACTCATATTTTGTGAGATGAAATATATTTAGTAGCCTGTGTGTTTTATTGTAAAGGTAGCCACCTAGATAACCAAAGAATCGTTTAGAAAAAGAGGTTTTGTAGCAATTTGAGAAATGCTCATCTATGGACGCTTCACACCACGTCATTCTGATCCCGTGGTAAGTTCTCGAAGAACTTGTGTTACGGGTACCAGACAACGGAAATATATTTAATACTTTTATACTATACACATATTTAAGATTTTTATTATATTATACACATATTTAATACACATCCATGACCCAGGAACACAGAAAAACTTTTTGTTCCTTCGGCGGGATTTGAACCCGCGACCCCCAGCGTGAGCACCAACACGCTCAACCAACTGAGCCACAGAGGTCGTCGAATCGAAGCAATTGGAAGGACGTTGAACAGGGTTATATCTTCTTTTACCTTGTGTGAGTAGAGGATCATATATTAAAGCAGAGTGTTGTTTTAATATTGTATGCAGTATGAAAAGCTGCCGTACGGTAAGTACAGAACTTTCTTTATATAGCTGCCTAGTGGGATATCTAAAAGGACGGAAGGACATGACTTTTAAGATAGCTCTTTGGGTTCTTTCTAATTCTAGTAGGTTAGTCTTTGGTACTCCTCCCCATATTGTTATACAGTAACACAACAAAGACTGCGCTAGGGCAAAGTACACTGTTTTTAGAGTTTCTTTATCGACTGTATTTCTAAGACTTTTAAATACGTATATGAGCTTTCTTAACCTGTTACTGAGAGTGTTTATATGTTCTTGAAATTTCAGGTTATTGTCGATAATTATGCCAAGGTACTTCACTTTTTCAGTTTTCATCAAAGTTACACAATCACATCCTCTTACAAGAGGGTCAGAACAAACATGTGCAACAATGGTGTGAGGCGATGTTGTTTTTGTAATGGAAAATTGCATGTATTGTGTTTTAGTGGTATTCAGTGTCAACAAATTATCATGTAGCCACTTGAAGACTTTATTGAATCCTAGTTGTGCCAGATGGTAAACATCGTCCCAAGCTCTTGCGCTGAACAAAAGTGCAGTATCGTCAGCGAAACTTACAATCTTGCCATTTAGAAGATTTAGCAATCCGAGGTCATTGATGTAGATCAAGAATAGAGTAGGACCGAGAACTGATCCTTGAGGAGTTCCGTAGGTAAGTACTTGATCCTCACTAGTGAAGTCATCAATTTTAACCTTTTGTGTGCGATTACTTAGGTAGTCTCTAAAAAGGTTCAACGGTAGACCTCTGATTCCAAGGCTTTCCATCTTATGTACAAGTATATCGACAGAAACTGTGTCGAAGGCTTTTGCCAGATCCAAAAATATGGCTAAGACTTTATCCCCACTATTCATTTTGTTAACTATGTAGTCAGTGAGCTCGTGTACAGCATCATTAGTTGACTTACCCGAACGAAACCCAAATTGTGCTGGTGCAAACATCTTATTGCTTTCTAGATAGTCAACCAGTCTTTTATTCATCACGCGTTCTAATATTTTGGAGAATGCTGTTAGCACGGCAATTGGTCGATAGTTATCAACACAGCTTCTGTCGCCACTTTTATGTACCGGATGGATTAAGGCTTTTTTAAATGCTCGTGGAAATGGCGAGATTACAAATGTAAGTTAACGGTGGAACAATTGCACCCTCATGTTTTTTAAGAAGGGCATTGGATATACCGTCCCATCCCACAGCACAGTCACTACGAAGTGATTTTAATATATTTCTTATCTCTATTTCGTCTGTAGGCAGTATTACCATTGATTTTGACGTCCTGGGAATGATAGTATTTACTATCGATTGTTGATGGCTCTGAATACGTTTAGCAAGATTTTCCCCTATTTTGGCAAAGTAGTTATTTACATGGTTAACAGACTCCTGTGGTGTGTCCAATGTGGTTAGTAAGTGAGATGACGTGTTAATTTTTTTGTTCCTTCCTGCTATTTCATTGATAGCCGACCAGATTAATTTATGGTTTTTACCGGCTTTTTTGATTTCATTTTTTTCAAATTGTATTTTAATGTCTCTTAATAATTTGTTGCAATAGTTTCTGTACCTAGTAAAAGAAGCTTTTAGGACTAGATTATTTGGAGTTTGTTTAATTTGTTTGTGTAATGAATCTCGATGACGCATACACCTTAGCAAACCCGGAGTTATCCAAGGTTTTATTATTCTTTTACGATTGGCGAGTTTCGTTACTTTAGTGTTATTATTTATTACGTATCTAATCTGGTTTATCAATGTTTCTGTAGCCTCATTAGGGTCTTGGGTGAGGTATACCCCACTAAAATCTATTTTTCTAAAGTCTTCATCAATTTGTTCATGATTAATACGAACGGAGTGTTTCTTTACACAGCTTTTAGTCATCTGTTTCAATAGAAATAGGATAACTGTATCATGATCGGTTAAAGCTGAATGTGCGACTTGAGTAGAGGCTGGTAGACGTGTTTTCAATATTACGTGATCCAAGCATGCATCTAGTCTTGTAGGTAATGTGTGAGCAGGTAATAGGCCGTGTGTAGCAAGTAGATTTAAATATGTACTCTTCATGTTATCTTGTGAGTGTTCGTGTATGTTAATGTTAATGTCGCCAATTATGACTATATTGTTGTAATGAGACAGAGCATTCAAGTTAGTATTTAGAGAATTTAGGAAATTATCAAGGTTTCTGTATCCCGGTGGACGGTAAATTGCTAAAAGGACTGTAGTTGTATCATTTTTTAGTTGTAGACAATTGGCATCTAATAATGACGGTTCTTCCACACATATTGGAAGCCTTTTATGCACATATATTACTGTACCTTCATTTTGCGTCCGATTATTTTTCGTTTCAAAATGATTATAGTTCGTGAGTTCAGGAATATAGTGTGTACTTGGGAGCCAGCATTCAGTCAGAATTATGATGTCCCAGTCGTGGCGTGTTCTCTCAAGTATAGTTGTGAAACCTGAAAAATTTTTGTTTATACTCCTAATGTTCTGAGTGATGATTTTAAGTGAGTGAGTTGTTGAGAGATTGGAAGGAGTACAGTTTTCTAGGTCACATTTACGAGACTCCGACACTGAAACAGCTTCCAAGTTACTTATATTATGTTGTGTATTTTTGAAGCTATCCATTTTGCGTATTTTTAATGTTCAAGTTACGTAGTTTAGTTTGTAAGAAGTGTAAATTGTGTATTGTGTTATGGTATGTAAGTAAAACTAAGGTAGCGCTTAAGAGCAAGATCACCCACATAGAATGAATAGTGTTTTTATATACTAGTTTTAAATGATATGCCATTACATTATAAATGAGAGTTGCCATAAAATAGTTAACACTTAAAATAATTTTAATTTTAGCTCTATAGTAATAATATAATGTTTTAAAGGAATTTAAAATTAACAAGCATGCAAAACTTAAATCTAGTATAAAGGTTAGTCATATGTAACTGTTTAACTTTAGTAGATCAGATTCATTTTCAATTTTTATTGGCATAGAGTTTATTTCTTTCTTGATGTAGATTCTTCCAAATGATGTCCAAGTGCTAGCATAGTTATTTTTCTTTTTTAATTCACGTGCCAGATAGAATAGATGCCTAGACTTCGATGTTAGAAACTCCGTTACGTATATTTGTTTGGGCGGTCCTTCAATGTTGAGATGTTGAGTACAGAGCGGCTGGCTTTTATTTGTTTTATTAAAAACTCGAGATGCTTTAATAAGAGAGTTTTTGATAAAAGTGGAAGTAAAATCAACCACAATTGGCCCAGAGTTTTCCATGTTTGATCTTTGTCTGTATATGTCTCGGATGCTTTTATCATCAATAGGATAATCTATAACTTCGCCTAATGTTTTAACCGTTTTTATGAGCGAGGCAGTATTTTCGCCTTGACTTTTTGCTATGCCCTTTACTTCAATAGTTGTATTTCGTGTCGACTTCTCAGCATACTCTAATTTGGATTCTAGGACCCCGATACGGTTTTTAATCGTCTCATTTTCTTTGCGTAGTTCCGCCACTTCATTAATAAATTTATCATATTGAGCTGACATAAATTCAATAGATTTTTTTATTTCAGAGTTTTGAGTTTTTATCGAGTTCATTGTCGCCTCAAGGGTGTTGAATCTGGCTTCCTGCTGCGTTTTAAAGTCATTAAATATTTGCTGCATAATTTCCATGTCGTCTGTGTGTTTTCGTTTATTTTGTCTATTTGTGATATTTAGGGACGGATCTGAACCGTATTTGTTACTTCCCGGTGGTGATCGTTGCATAGACATGTTTGTGTTTATATTTTATAAACTATGCTTGCAGGATCTTAGACTGGGCCAAGACGAAGAATATTTTAAGTATACGAAGTAATAAATTGAAAAAAGACGCCTCCCGCTAGGCTCGAACCTGGAGTTATCGGGCAGTTGTTTAGCACACTTCTAACCGTACCAATAGGGCAGTGACGTTGACTCGTAATTTGATGTACAGATTTGAGAGTTCTTCAGATTAAATATCGTGGTGAGGGTAGTGTGAATTATTGTCGTTTGTTTACAGCGACATTTGCGAATTCACATCTATATTCACTTGAATATTTATCACCACAACTTAGTTTTGTCCAATTTATGTTGAAAATATTGAAGCCACTCCACAGATCTTAAGTTATTTTTCACTCTTTCACAAAAATAATCGGTTTTTTCGTTCTAATTTTAATTTTAAACGGGAGCTAACTTAAACACGTCTGATCGCTGTCACTGTGCGAGGAGGAAGGGGGAAGTTGCCAAGCCTGTCGTTAATCTGGCTGAAGATCCTAGAGCTAGACTAACCCGACATCACACGGAAGATATCCCGGACATCAGCCTGTACGAGATTAGTATGGCTCTTAAACAGCTTGAAAACAACAGGGCGCCGGGCGAGGATGGAATCACCTCTGAGCTGCTGAGGTCTGGTGGAACACCAACACTCAAAATGCTCCAGAGACTTTTTAATTCCGCCTTGTTCGAGGGCAAAACGCCAGAGGCATGGAGCAGGGGCGTGGCAGTCTTGTTCTTCAAAAAAGGAGATAAGACTTTGCTGAAGAATTACAGACCCATTACGCTGCTGAGCCATGTCTATAAGCTGTTTTCAAGAGTCGTAACGAATCGTCTCGAACGGAAGCTTGATGACTTCCAGCCTCCCGAACAAGCCGGTTTCCGAAGAGGCTTTAGTACCATAGACCACATACATACGCTACGGCAGGTTATACAGAAAACCGAGGAGTATAATCTTCCACTATGCTTGGCGTTTGTGGACTATGAGAAAGCCTTTGATTCGATTGAGACCTGGGCGGTGTTACAGTCTCTTCAGAGATGCCGGATAGACTACCGGTACATCGAAGTGTTGAAGTGTTTATATAGTAAAGCCACCATGTCCGTGCGAGTACAGGAGCATAGCACAAATGCGATTCCATTGCAGCGCGGCGTCAGACAGGGAGACGTCATCTCTCCGAAACTGTTTTCCGCTGCATTGGAGGATGCGTTCAAACTCCTGGACTGGCAAGGACTTGGGATCAATATAAATGGTGACTACATCACTCACCTTCGATTTGCCGATGACATCGTGGTTATGGCAGAAACTCTGGAAGACCTTAACACTATGCTAGAAGACCTCCGTAGAGTTTCACAACAGGTGGGACTTAGTATGAACATGGATAAGACGAAAATTATGTTTAATGCCCATGTTGTACCCACCCAAGTGACCGTTGGAAATTCTACGCTCGAAGTTGTTGACGACTATATATACCTAGGGCACAAAGTCCAGTTAGGTAGGTCCAACTTCGAAAAAGAGGTCAACCGTCGAATCCAGCTCGGCTGGGCAGCGTTCGGGAAACTCAGAAACATCTTCTCGTCAAAAATTCCTCAGTGCCTGAAGACAAAAGTTTTCGAGCAGTGTGTGTTACCGGTGATGACATATGGAGCCGAAACGTGGTCATTCACAACGGGACTTATTCAAAAGCTTCGTGTCGCTCAAAGAGCTATGGAGAGGGCTATGCTTGGAGTCTCTCTACGTGATAGAATCAGAAATGAGGAAATCCGTAGCAGAACTAAAGTTACCGACATAGCCCAGCGCATTAGCAAGTTAAAGTGGCAATGGGCTGGACATATAGCCCGTAGAACCGATGCCCGCTGGGGCCGAAAGGTTCTTGAGTGGAGACCACGAACTGGACGCCGAAGCGTAGGACGGCCTTCCACCAGGTGGACAGATGACCTGAGAAAAGTCGCAGGAAGTCGGTGGATGCAGGCCGCGAGCGACCGGTCGCACTGGAGATCTATGGGGGAGGCCTATGTCCTGCAGTGGACGTCACCAGGCTGAAACGGATAACATTAGACATGTGATCATAGACATACATATTATAGACATGTTGAGGCAAAAAGTGTCTCCAGTTAAATGGCCCCAATTTTGAGAATTTGGCAATTTTTACATTTGACATAAAGAGAAAACAAGATGGCTTACATTTGAAGTATGTATGGTAAAAACCAAGATGGCGTAAATTTTTCTTGTATAAAGATTTGTTCTGTCAAATGTACATTATAGCCTATCTTGAGTTTTGAAATCTTTGCATGTGATGCCTACATGTAAACAATGTTATAGTCAGGTCGTTTCAAACAGTTTACTACAGACTTTGAAATAAATGGTGTAACCTTTACTGAATGACAAGCAACATCCGCGTACAATTGTGAACTGGCCTTCCATACGTCAGCTATTCATTAAAATTGTAACATTTTCGTCATCATCATGTTGAACAAAACTTTGGTTATCTTCATAGAATTCGGTCTCGAGTCTCGAAATACATAGACATTAGATATTATATTTTATAATTATTATATAAAATGTATGTATGCAGTATCAGGGAGTCTTATTCATAAGCAGTTGACCGTTGTCATAACTTGTTCGTATTATATTAATATTATGACATCGAAGTGACATGTCATTGGCATGTATTGTGTCTGAATGACGTCATTATAATACAAATAAATTACGAGGACACTCTAGAATTAGATTCCCTGATAGTACATAGATAATAATATAATAATTATTAATTTTATAGTTAAAAGAGATAAGTAATTTAAAAGTAATAGAACATTACTAAATTCTACTGCCACATATTTTAGACCATAAGAATACCTCAAAAGACGGAGGTTATGACTTACGAGTATTAGGTTCATTAAAATTCATATAAAATTAATGTAATGTTTGCATAATTTTGTATAAATAAGGTGATTGTCGGAACAGCTATGTGAAAATAGCCATGAGAAAAGTTAATGTATAGTTCATAGGTACTCCATACAATAAGATCTTACAGTCATTGCTTTTGTTTTAATTTTGAAGGCCCTATCATCGGCGACTTAGATCAAAGATGAGTTTAACTTATACTTACCTATAACAAATAAATATAATAAATTACATTCCAATCTAATAAGAATATATAATTATACAATTGAAAATGATTTAGTTCCTGCTGTCACCGAGTCATACACTTTTTTGCCAAGCTGTACCCAATAATTGTAAACTGTAAACAAAGGAAGTTGACTACCTGCTACTTGAATGAAACTTAGTCACAAAAAGTACAATGCTTGGCAGCTGATCTGTACCCATCTTTAGAACTTTTACCCAAAGACTTCGACACAAAAGATCAGCTGTCTGTAGCTAACTGTAAAGCAAAGGTAAGGAATATTGCGAAGGTAACATACCAGCTGATTCCTGATTGTATGTATGAACTCTCATGGTTAAACTACATACGATTTGCGGATGTCGTATTGTTGTGCTTAGTGACCACACGAGCTCGTTGATTAAGGATAATTTTGGCATGCGCTATAGTTTATTTGTTTTATCTTTCTTTATGTATTTAATAAAATACTTAAAGATACTCTTTCCTTGTTGTGAAATTGAGGAAAATTGTTTAATTTCATTGCTACTTTTTAGTATCTGTGAACTGCTTCCGCGCGGCAGTTGTGAATTATGTAGGTAGTTTATTTTGAAAATATATTTTTTTACTTGAATTAAATTACTTTCGTAATTTTTTATTATATAGTAATAACCTATGAGCCATGGCGGGACGTTTCGCCCGAATGTGCACGGTAATTGGTAACACCGAAATTTTGTACGAATCGGTCTTGAATAACATTCAAGTACACATTGCGTGTTACTTTGCATAATCTAAATTTAAATGTCTGGCTGCTGCATAAGATAACATTGTACCCTTTTTTACGCCACATTGTCTTTTTAGTACCTATCCTAGAAAATCCAATAGCGTTGTCACCACGCGAACATAATATGAGGGGCAGAGGGGCATAAAGCACAATGGGTGCGGGCGCGCATGACGGCCACCTGGCCATATCGTACCGGCCCCGCCATATGCCGGTACACCCGGTGACCCAGACAACTAACCCCCCTCTCACACGTACACTATGGCGACTTAGTTAAATATTAACGACACCGACTGTACTTAATAAGTACGTTAGGACGCGGACGGTTTAGTATTGCACGTTTAAAGTATCAACCTGTTTTCGAGTTTTGCGACCGAGTGTACTCGCTCTAGATCTTTTCTATAGCGATCTATGTAACCAAATAAAAACGTTTTAGTTTTGTTTACGTAATTTATTATCATAACCTTTTTTAAAAGTTTTTAAAATAAGTCTAAAAGTATATCGGAGTACACACAGTACAAGAAGTACAAATATTATATATTCAAACTTGGTAGTTGATAGAGTTCAAAGTTACCAAAAACCTTTTTTTATTATTATTAAAACGAAGTTTTTCTCTGTACCTTCGTGTGTATTTACTCTAGTAAATAACACGATAATATTATAGAAGCACTTTTTAAATACAGTACGCCACGGGAACACTGTACTTTTTCGGGATAAATAGATATACCCATTTACTAATAAAAATATTTATACAGTAGATAAGCAATACAATGTTTTGTCCTTGTCTGTCAAGCGACTTTTCCAACGCATAAGACAAGGACAAAACATTGTATTGCTTATCTACTGGATAAATATTTTTATTAGTAAGGGTGTAAGCCTATATGTTATTAACTTATTACAGAGCTTAAACTACGACCATACCAAATTTCATCTAAATCCGTTCAGTAGTATTTGCGTGAAAGAGTAACAAACATCCATCTATACATTCATCCATCCATCCTCACAAACTTTAACATACATATAATATAATACTTACTAGGATTATTCAAACTACATAGAGTTCTAAGTTACCGAGACTAATATCTCGGAACTTTCGTCTTGTTACTGAACTTAACAAAATAATAACTGCAATTATTAATTATAATAAGGTACAATTACAGTTTATTTGTAGTAAGAACTATTCGTAAACTTTTGCGTACATCAAATCATCGCTACCACTAAAACACACTTCAAAGCGTTGTTTAATGTTTTCCAGAATTTGATTGATTTTCTGTAAATATATTGTAACAAATCGAATCATTTGTATGTCTGTCTATTCATCTTGTATTATTAAATGTTGATGTTTTATGTATCTGTAGGTAATTAGGTATGTCTACTAAACAAAAGGTATATTCAGTACCTAATATTACTCTACAGTTGATTTTGAAAAAAAAAAAAAGTGGCTCAGTCGTTGTTGTTTATACACGTTGCCCGCGACTTCGTGCGCACAAAAAGTGGCCTATGTGCTTACCCGTGGTCTATTCTACAACTGTGCCAAATTTCATCAAAATCTACTGATAAGTGTCAGAGCTTATTGCCATGTTTTGTCTCGCACGTTTTGTCTCTGTCGCTCCATATAAAGTAATCGGCCACAGAAGTTCCGGATAATTTATCCAACACTAATTAGAAATTTGTGAAACAGGCCCTTGTTTTTTTTAAAAAAACAGAGCTTTAAGCCAAGTTGCCATCGCTAATTACGATGACGACGACGAAATTCGAAAACATCAAAACAAATATGTATGGGATTTGACAATAAGCATCGCTAAGTGAAAACCTTTAGGTACTTACTCGAGTAAGAGATTTGAAAACGTTACTGACAAATGACAATCTCCAATGAGGTTCGTTTCACATTTTGAATTCTTTTATTCTCTGATTCTTAGAGAATATAGTGTACCTACCCTAACAATTATGTAAATGACACTGGCTGATATCGGCCATCTTTGAAAAAAGTTACTGGTTGACAATTATTATTTTGAATTCCTTTTTTTTCTGTTCCTTTTGGCATCTGATAGATGACCTAGCTAAGAGAATATTATGAGAACACAAAAGACTTGTTTAGGGTTAAAGATATCCGTTAAAGGTCCACTTAGGGTTAAAGATGTCCGTTAAATCCGGTTTTCTGCATCTGTCTGTGACCGTTAGGGTCTCAGATTCGGACATCCGCGTATAATTTTTGTAAGGTCTTCTTTAGGTTCAAAAGTTGAACTAACGTGTTTCTGTTGAAACGGTAGTATAGCAAATTGGAAACCTGTAAAGCGACTGTCGTTAACGTCTTTTCATAATGAAATGGCAAGTATGACCAACTATAACTTTACCACTGCTTATGGATTCATATGATATTGTGCTTTTTTTGACTTATTAACGTATTCCAAAGTCCAAAAAGCTGAAACCGATCATCTTAATAATTATGATGATCATAATAATCGAACTGTTTTATTAAAGTAGAATCGATTTTTATATCGCATATCCCACTTCTGATGATAGAGGTTGTCTTCGGCGCGCGCGCATCTGCCTGCCAAAATAAATAACTGTTAATCTATATTAGTTTCAAGGGAACGATGTGTTTATACATTGATTAGCGCATTACGTTAATAGTTTGCTTGTTTTAATGCGATAAATATAAAGTGTTGTTTCCCGCGATTTTGGTGGCAAATTCCTTTTATTCGGAGGGTTCTAATGGACAATGTCTGTAACAACATTGCGTTGAACTCTTGTAGATATCGCTGCTTGTGAAGACTGTTAACATAGCTTATGAGCTCTGATCGTGAACAATGTTAAGCTGAAATAATCTCTACGCAATGCTAAGCAAGTTGAATAAATGCTAGTATTATATACAGCTGAACGTTCAGCGTTCGTTCATATACAGATTATCTGAACTAATATCGTATTAGTCGAACTAGTAATCGAACTGCGTGAACTTTGACATAGTTTATGTGCAGGCAAATGAAAAACATACTTAGATTACTTAGATACTTAAATATGTACTATTTTTTATTTTTAATGACAAACATAAATGTTTAATTGAACATAACATAATATTATGTTAAATTTAAAAGTGTAGATATTCATGTAGTAAATTAAATTAAAAATTTACTACTGACTTAAAATAAACTCACAAGAGGAGATAGGCACTAGGCACGTCCTATTCAGGCCTCTTGAGTTCGGATAAGCGGTGGTTCGGAATTCGGATGATCTACGTTCGGATAATCAACGCTCTACTGCAGTAGTAGTACCTAACAGTAAGCTTAATTTTAACAAGTTTTTTCGAAAAACCGTAAAAATCGGCAATTTTTTATAACTACAAAGTTCTTATGTCTCTTTCTGCCCATGTAATAAGTTAGTTGTACTTATTACATGGGCAGAAAATTAAAATGAAAATTATGTCGCTCCGTGTCCTCATATTATACAGAACGTATTAATTTTAAACTACTCCAATGTCGGCGTAGTGATTATTCAGGTGTTTTGAAAAACAATACGGCTTTAAATAGACATTGTTATGTGCATACAATACGCATACGTTTTTACGTAATACACCCTAGTTCTATGGATGTAGGACGTTACATCGATTATAAAAACATTGTTAACGTTCTAGTGGACACTGGGCTATTTCGTATAATGGCAATTAGTTTTTACTAACGCGAACGCTAGAAAGCACTGATAATATTATCAATTTCATGTAAATTGACAAGTTGATTTTGAGTAAATTTAGTTGGGACAAGAATAACTAACTTCTTGTAACTACCTCTATCCATGCCTTATATAATAGCTATGAAAATTGCTACAGGATTCAACTTTTTAGTAACTGTCAGTTCACACTACGACGATACGCGACGCTACGCGGCACTGTTTTTTTTAAAATCTAGGCCCATTTAACATGTATCAAGACTGACTTCTGAGTTCTGACATAGAGTAGAAAATATATTATACTTAGATCCTAACGTACAGAGAAACGGCTTTCATAGAACGATCCAAATCGTTCGAAATTTGAAAATTTTAACGTGGGGGACGTTAAAATTTTCAAATTTGGAACAACGGCTCACAATTTTTCCACACAATCGTGGAAACACTATGCTTGTAGTAGGTAGTGCAATCAAATCTAAAGTTAACTATGTAACTGTTTATCTGTTCCTCTTGCTTTAAACTGTGCTTCAGAGGCCGATGGCTATCTCCATGTAATAACCCGATGGCCGCCACTTGTATAAACAAGCGAGACACTGAATTATTCAGTGAAATGAGCTCCACTAATCGATTAACACCTCCCAAAGTAATTGACGACCGCATTAAAGAAATAGACATTAGTTTGAATATTTTATCACTTGACAGTCTTGACACTGTCAACTTAATGACTTGAAAATTAAAGTGGTGGTACTCCGCCCATTAATACACACTACAGTTTTCATATTCTGTGATCCCATACAAACGACTGTCATTAAAATAATGAAATATGAGTTTTCTAATTTTTATATTGTATTTGTTTTGATTTGTTTATTGATTCCAATGATTTGAAAACTAAAACAAATCGTCTTAAAAGAAAAAGTTACGCCATCTTGATTTCAGTATGCCAAAACGGCCCCAAACAACCCCAAAAGTGGGGCTATTTAAGTGGAGACAGTTTTTGCCTGGACATGCCTCGTCTATAATATTATATATGTCACCGTAAACTTGTAAAAACCGTTAGATTGTAAAATAACTAACGAGATTGTAAAAATATGCCGAAAGATTAAAAACTATATATTTATAAGCTAACAAAAAATAACGTGTTAAATTATAGGCAGCATATTCGCATCGGAAGTCTATCAACATTTTACAATTTCACTAGTTTTATTACAATAACGGTTCTTACAATTCTACGATGACATATACAATATATTATGTACATATATATTAAGTAATTTGTCACTAACCTACCTTAAAAACTCGAACAAAAACCCACGTAGAGTTCTCGTAATTTAACAAAACTCCAAGCGGAAAATGTAAGACAATTGACGAAAAAGCATGCAAGTCATGATTGATTAATGAAGAGTTCGCCGTGAAGGGTTGTGTTGTATGAGTTTGTATCGCGTGCGGCGTTGTATTACTTATGTATGGAGCGGCTCCCCTACTATTTTTATTTCGGCTTTCTGGATTTAAGCGTTGCACTGATGAGTACGATCGATAATACAGCTGCATGTATTCTTGACTTGTTTGGGAGTTGGGACACTTTTTTTTTAAATGGCATTACGCATTAGCGTCGCATAAAAATTTGGTTCCACAGCTGCTCAAAAAGGATTACGCCACTGTTGTCAGTTCATTGTTAAGAGTGATAAAACGACTTAAAAAGTTTATTGTTGTAAGAAAGTTGGTTTCATTCTAATAAAACACACTGAAGACTTGCTTGCGATTTTTTAGCAATTTTCTACTTAATTTTATTATTTTTACAGAGCAAAAATCATCTAACTCACCAGACTCTACATAGAGTTTTAAAAAGTTGTACTTTGTTATTCGTTTGTATGGCAATTTTGTCAGGAGGTCGTAGCATCAGTGAATGGTGATCGATATCGTATAATTGTATGAAGCGAAGCCATAGCGGTTGTGACCACGTGATCGCGTAATGAAAATAGAAACGACCACGTACGCTGTACAGCCTGAAATAAAAACTTTAAGGGACTCTACATGTCAGATGCTTATTTGTATGTTTTGGCCCTGTCGCTCGATATAAAGTAAGTAGCGACAGTACTTAAGCTATTTAACACTTATTTAAATATTGTGAAACAGGCCATAGATATAACAGTATAAAAACCAACCGAAAATCGTTAAAATTATATTACGGTTTATATTACGGTTACATCATATTACGATTGTCTCTATAAATTATAATATTACTCTTCTCTAGTTTTGTGCATTCGTCTAAATAATTTGTAATGTGACATTCGTCTAAATACTTTGCTTATATTCATGCTTTAACAAAATGATTTAATTAAATATCAGATTATTTAATTAAATATTATCTGGGGGCACGCTAGTGTCCCAACCAAGACGAGCTAGGCACGCAAGAAGCGCAAAGGCACTACCTACAGATTACCTTTTCTCGAAGCGTTTCGTCGATTTTATGAACCCTTATAATTTGGCTTTAGATTATACCAGAAAAACGAAATTTTCAGGATATGAAATGATCCCAGCTGTAGCAGACTTATTAAACATTAACCCCCTTACTAATAAACACTGTATAAGATTTGAATAGTTATAGTGTTTTGTTCACATCACACAAGTGACATTTTGAATTCGATAGGAGACAAAACACTGTGTAGCATTCAAGGCTTATACAGCGTTTATAGTAATGGGGGGTAATGTTTTGATTGCATATTTCTTATACTTCAGATTTTATTATTGATATCTAAAAATCACTGATATCGTCACTGACTCACTGATGATCAACAAAATTATAGGGTATTTCCGGATGTCCTAGAAAGCTGAAATTTGGTATGTAAGATAGAATTAGCTCACAAACAACATAAAAATTTACTAACTCTGAACTTTTATCCTCTAACCCCAAACTAGGAGATGAAAACTTTTATGAAACTTAACTACGCAAAATTTTACTCCAGAGGTCTGAAAATTTTTGTAGGAATCCGTTTTATAAATAGTAACAATAAAACAAAAAAGAAAATAAAAATATTATCATAACAACTTTCAAAAAGAAGTGAAATTAGTGTGGCCAGGCCACATTTTTTAACTAAGGTTGAGTTTGTGTAGTCTTTAGGCTTGTAGAGTTAACGCGTGTAGAGTTAGAAGTTAGTAAAGTAACTTAGTTTTAACATGAGATCTGAATTCTGATAGCTTTTTGACAGTGCGAGTCATATGGCATCGTCTTGGAATAATAGGCAATCGGACAATTTTTTTATTGCATAAATGAATAGTACTCTTAAATATGAGTAACTTCTCAGAAGAAACCGTATATCAAAAGTCAATATTTTCAAAGGTACAGCGATTTGTATAAAAAATTTTGCGACCCTCCTAAAAACGCTCCATACTAAAGTCGACCTACAAATGACGTCACTTGTAGGTTATAGTATATGAAGTAGTATATGAAGTATATGGCCGCCGGAATATATTTGTAAATATCTCCCATATTTTTGTGTTTAAGTTCATACTTACCATAATGAATGTTTTTGTATATGATGTGAGTAAACTAATTTGCCAATTTCGCAAAAAAAACTTTTTGGTACTTTTAAATATATTTTATTAGTAAACTACACATAAATGTTTTTTTTTTTCATTTACCAAGTAGTAATGCCTCAATATTTCTGAATATATTAATCAAACTAAATATTTCAGATGTAGTCCGATCCCCTATTTTACATTAAAATGGTTTTGGTGGGATAACATAATATTACATAATAATTATGTCACAGTACACCTACCGTACTTACTGAATCCCAATAATAACTTCCTATATGACTGATAAAATCTAAATCCGCTGATTGCGGTTTCTGAGCTCATTTTGTCCATCCATTCATTCATGTATGATCCATCTCTTTGTGTTTTTAATATCTGGCTGGTCATGATACTAATGTATATCTATAACATCAGACAATACCTCTGTTTGTGGCGGAAACGTGCAATTATGGCCGCATTACCTCTAATGCCACGTTGTCGCAGATTGAATGATTCCATAGACAATCTGTTGAATTATAAACACGGAAATAAGCGCGGTTAATAAAATGCTCCATGATTTTTTCATAGGATTTGAGCCAAAATACATAGAGTTAATACAGCCCACTTGATGATAAATTGGGTGCTTTTAAAGCCAAGCTAGCATGTGCATTTGATTTAGGTATTTACATGGGTTAGAAAAACATTTCATGAATAACGAGAAGAATATGATGAAAATACTTGAACAACATATGGAAGAATAATATAATTGTTGATTACGGAGATACGTAATCAACAATTATATTATTCTTCCATCCTTACTGAAGCTGTAGTTTTTCCATCTCTCTGGTATTAAAGTTTTGGGCTAATCCTCAATTAAGCTTACATAACCTTCCTAGAAATTTAATTGTAATTAGTACATTGATCCTCTTGCAGGGCTTCGCGGATGTATATCGGGTTACATGATAGGGAAACTTGTCTATGGTCTAACAATAGTACATCCCCTTCCGCGCGTCCGGACTCCGGAACTCTCCTAAATTAAAAAGTTTAAGTATCTATCTTATGAGGGTACATATAACCATTTTTCTCTTGATTAAAATTGTGAAACAAGCCCTATAAAACTAAGATAATTATTACGTGAGGCAAAAACTTTCAGTACAGTTTAACAAGAATTGTGCAACTGGAAGTATATGAAATTTGCCTGCTTAATTAAAGTTTATGTGGAGGAAGCTGTACAGAAAGCTAATTTTTTTTAAAATAATGCTTAGAAATACACTATCTTAGATTATAACGCTCACAAGCGTGCGTTTGATAGATATAGTCATAGATGTATAATATTAAAAAGAGAATATAGTACTATTGAGTCGAAGTACAATAGACACTTTTTTTGTTACACGTTTCTCATTTTTTTTTTCTAAGGGGTAAAATAACACCCTAAAGTTCAAACCTAAAAATTATTATACCTAATATGAATTATTATAGGCGTATTTACACCCACAGGACGATATGTTATATAAAATAGCAAAATATTAAGCAGGGTCGTTACGATTTCTTATAATACTTTTAACACATTCTTATGCAATTGTATCTAACCATTTTCTCCAAAATGGATTTTTACTGTGTAGCGTCATTCAAGCCATACATCCACTTGCAAGCAAAGCTGTAACACTAAGTGAGGAAGCTGTTCAAAAGCTGCTAATTCTGTCGCAGGGTGTTTGTGAATCTCTACAAATATAATCTCATAAATATTATCTATCGACACTATTATGACATTAGTCTGTACTCTATGGAAACAAGTGTTATATTATAATATTCTATATTTAGAACGATATAATAAACAGCAGTTGTTTGTTATATTTAGTTAGAATTGGCCTTAATAATACGCAGGTAGAGCCAACAGGCATGGCGGTAGGCATAGACACTAGAGAGGCCTGAGCTCTCTAAGTTTTCTAGTACATATAGGAACTTGATGTACCTATATTTTGAATGCTTAATTGTGTTGAGCTCCGTGGCCTAGAGGGTAGACCGTTTGGTTCGCACTCGAGAGAGTGCAGGTTCGAATCCCAGGTTGTGGCGTGTACCAATGAGACTTTTTCAGATCTCAAGTACATTATACGGACGCTCTAACGGTGAAGGAAAACATCGCGAGGAAACCCGCACATGGTTTGCCCCAGACGTTATTGACCAGTCATTCCTCTGGATTAGGCTGACTGTGTTGCGAGAATGCCGTATGTGCTTGGGCAACCATACCCGTCGGAGTATTGTATAAATCATTTATTAACGGATGAAAAGGCCTAAGTTTTTAATTGTGATTTGACAATTTTGCGTAAGATTTTATTTATGCAAGCAGTTTTTCAGGCATTTCAACATTCCACATTAATACGCGCAGAAATCTCATCGTCTGAATTTGTAATTAGAATTTAGCGATTGACGTAGCCACTCATAGGTTCTTATTCTTCGTTTTGGCGACATCTGTCGTCGGCAGACAGATTCCATTCCACTAAGGAAGCACAAATATACTTGGAACGGTTTCAAAAACTTCGAGACTAGAGACTTTTTTCGTCCCAAAGTTTATTAGGACAGTTACCTTTATGAACTAATCATGTGATTTGTTTCTTTTTTTTATTTAATTAAAATCGCGTCAGGGTTGTCTTTGAAGAGTTATACCTTTTACGTTTTTACTTTTAACAAACATGTGCAAATTAGAGTTATAATTAAAACTAATTAACAATTTTATTGGTCTCTGTATTCTGAAAGAAATAATTTAAATATCATAGTCTCATTCTCGAGAACAAAAATATAATGACAAGTCAAATCGGTACTAAAACTTAACGTTTCCTAATTCCTCGCTTTTCTTAATCTTAATGTATGCTGTAAGTTATTAAGTTAGGCTTCTTCCCTTTAATCGTGAGCCAGACATCACGAAATACGCACGTCGCACGTGTAAAGTGATACTAATATTAGCGTCTCCGCGAGGGTCTGAAGTATCATCATCATGAATCACCATCCTGTTATTATTTGCACTAAGTATGGCGAATGATTTCAAGGAACACTCGATATGTTTTCGTCGATTTGGTAATAATTAAAATAATATTTTTGGTTTAATTTTTTTTTCAAAATTGAGATATCTCTTAATGATTCCTAATTTGATGTTCTTACTTAGGAATGCTTGTGCAGAAAGCAGCGTAATGGCATTCTTAAGAATATTGAATCTGCATTTTTCCTTAGGAAATTTTTCACTAGTTATTAACCTGTGAAGTATCTAATTTTTTACCTCTATCTCCGCACTAATTAAACTATCTAATCAGCGAGTAATCTTAATCAAGTTTTTTAAGATCTCTCTCGTATTTATGTGCAACAGCTGTCTCGCTGGTTATTTTTAAACGGTTTTGTCTTCGTCTTTTATTTTGTCTAAATATACGCGTTTTGGGAGCGACGCGACAACGCGGCTGGCAGAGCGCCAATACATGTTTCCCCGTCTTCTTTTGTACATGTCGCAACTTCGGTATTTAGATTGGAGTTAAAACTATCAGATAGTTGAGAGTTGAGACTAATTTGTTACTAAGATACCCACCTAGACCAATCGTGAAACCTCGAGAAACGTGAATAAGGGTAATGTTCCGCCATCTCCTTCTGTTTGTCATACATAGATAAAAAGTATCATACTTACTATACAGTAGACCTACAAATAACGGCAAAAAATCTCTGTTGTATGGGAGGTAGGTATGCAAAAATAACAAAATATTATAATTGTCAATTATAATAAAATTCTCGCAATTTGTATATATACCCTTGTCATTCGTTCCGGTTGAGAAGCAGAAAAATTTAAATGCAACAATAATTGTAACACGAATTGCGTTTTGTGATGCTTTGTTTATACATTTTCATATTAGTAATAAGTTTCTCCCGGCTACGTTAGGTACACGTTTATTAGGTTTTATCTTAGTCTTTAGTAAGTCTATAGGTATTAGGCACCCTATGTACATTGCACAAGTTGAGAATAGAGAGACCCCTTGAAAATTTAACTCGTAGGGATGTCACTCGCTAGAAATAAAAACCATTGATTTTTTGATTCGTAAGTTTGCACGTTCATTAAAATACTTATTACTTTTAAATACGTAATTAACTTAATATTTATTTATAAAAGGTAAAAAATAAATAAAAAAGGCTGTTTTTGTAGTAAAACGCCTTTGTTTTTATTTCTATCTGTTACCGTGGGATTAAGAATTAGCTATTAAAGTCAAGGAATATAATGTTGAATAATTACTTATTGTGTTTTATGTACATAATATGTACTTATATATATTTTTATCATCATATTATGCGCAACATGTACTTGATGCGCGTTACAAAACGAGCGCGACACAAGGTTTCGTGACGACAAAGCATATTGATGTTGCATTAGTGGTTGGTAAAACTATCCATTTTAACAGTTTCCGTAAAAAAACTAAACCATTTTTTTAGTTGCAAATTTTAATAATTTAGTTTTACGAGTATTTATAATTTAGTTTAAGTTGCAAATTTATGGTTAATGCTGGAAGAAATCTCTCGAAGAGATAATTACGCCATTGTATTATTATAACTTTAAAATGTGTGTTTGTTACTTCGGTGTATAAAGAATAAATAAAAAAGTAAAAAATTATTTTATAACTTATCAAACTTTAATATTGACGTCTGCTAGTTCTGAAAATAAATATATTCATTACATTCACGTTTACTAATTTCAGTATTTGTTTATAAAGTCGCATATGAAAACAATTTTTAAAGCGACATGTCTATTTTTAATACTAATGCTAAATGAGTTATAATAATTTATAAGTAACGTAGGAAGTCGATGACTTGGCCTGACTAACGTGACCTAAAAATAAAGTCTCGGGAAGGAAAAGAGAGCCATTAATTTCGCCGAATTAAAGTTTATATGTGCTGTAGGTGACAGCGGCTAGATCAAACGCAAGGACATATTTTTCAAAAGAACATAATTTCAGAGATATTTTGAAAAACTTTTATCAATGACTTCTAAAGACTTGTTCATTATTTTCATAAATCATTTTCCGAAACTTTCGTAAAATTGAGAGAGTTACTGAGTTAAGCTTTCTTTAGGACGATTTCCGATTTAGAGCCCTAATAATAATTTTTAACGTGTCAACCCTAAATTTCGACAAAATTCTATATTACAACAAAAAAAAAATTCGAGTTTAACAAATCGTGTCAAGCCTAATTTAAAAGAAAATTCTGTTGCTCAGTCATAATTTTTGAAGACCATTTTAACTTGCCAGGTGCCATCCCTAATTGATTTCAAATCACTGTTTTATCCAATTTTAGATGTCGAATTTTCCGAATCGTCAACCCTGATTTCGGCCAAATTCTGGTTTGGACAATAACTAGGGCGTCTATTCTTGGGCGGGCACGACACATTGATGCTACATTGTATTAACAAAGCTTGTTTCATACACTAATGAATTTTCCACGGTTTTACTGCCGACTCCGTCTGTTTGGAATCGTAAACGGCGTTTAACGAGATACGTAAAGGATTACGGATTTAGATTTACAATAACTAAATGAAAATATCTCGGAACATAGTACCTACCTACGTCTAATTTGTAAATATCGGTAAACATTGTGTGGAGCTGTGGAACTTGTGTCGAACAACACCGAGATGACTTATTTATATTTTTTAAATTTCTATTGCGTTAAATCTTTATGAAAATAATTAGCATTTTAGTAAATGTGCCGAAATACTGAACAATATTTTTCGCAGATGTTAAGTTCTAGTTAGTATTTCAAGCAAAGTAAAGTAGATATTATGCAGAAATCTCAAACTCTATTACTCGGTAACACAAAACAACGATGATGAATGTGTATTACCTACAGAATGGACTGTTGCTATAATTTTATAGTCGGTCATTAGCTGACAATCTTATTGCTAAAATGTAGTAGTATATTGTAGTAAAGTCAATGTAAAAAGTAAAACTATTTTATCATTATAATATTATTATTTTATTCACTATTCAAAGGTAAAATAGAAAAAAACTACATAACTTTCCATTCCTGGCTATAGACGTATATTAGGTATAGACGCGGCATGCTAAGGCGAAAAGTGTCTCCAGTACAATTTTGAGATTATTGGAGCCATTTTGACATTTGAAGTATGATGAAAATCAAGATGGCGTAAATTTTTATTGTATGAAGATTTGTTTTGTCAAATGTACGTCATAGCATATCTTGAGTTTTGAAATCTTTGTTTCTGACCGTATAAACTAAAACAATTGACTTGCTTCACTATTTGAATGAAAATTATGGGAGTTTTATATTCTAAATTCAAATAGTGAATATTTGAATTTAGAATATAAAACTCCCATCTCCTGTTTACTATTGACCGAAATCCATAGGCAACTTATCGAGCAGGAGACGCGGCTTATAGGTACTAATAGTAAGTAGAGTTTAAAACTGTATTTCCGTGGAATCCTTACAAGCGCATAAGCCCGGCTTTGCAGTGCATCGACCTGTTCCCTCCTGAAACCAACTAAGACCATTCAAAATAAAGCTTTATTAAGTAGTGCTCAGCTTTCAGCATGACTAATACTTTTTATAATGGATTAACCTAAAAATTATCCATAGACAAGATTGTTATAATAAATACCCGCACGGCGCACCATATTAGCCTCTTGTGAAAGAGGACAATTCGAAATTAATGTGTTATCTGAGTAATCTTTTTCATCATAAAACTACTTCTTCATTTTCTTGTTTATTTAGGGTTTTTCTATTATACGCTTAATTTTCGTTATTATTTTCTAATAACGCTACCTCCAAAAAGTTCGGAGTTAAGGCTTAGGCTGAGAAATAAGTAATAAGTAGATACATACTAGGTATACTAAATCGATGATACATACATACTTACTTATTATTGAACGTACCTACTAATTACAATACTTCAAGCTCATAATTAATGCATTCTCTACGTTACATTGTCCGTGTCCACGTATTTCAACTTTAAATAGTGTAGTTTAAAAAAAAGGCAATCGATGATGAACTAGGTCACACAGTAAAAGGGCAATTGGTAGAAAAATCTGATAAGGCATAGGACAGTGCGACCTCGGCCGTCAAACGTAAATCGATCATTCGAACATGCGATCAGAACCGAACTCTTTTATTTATTTAAATTTAAAAAAATGGAACAAATTATATGGTTTCTTTGTCACTTTGGTACAATTCTATGGTTACTTTGTTTCTTTGGTACAATTAAATACAGAGTTTCAAGTAATTTACAGATAGTCTAAAAATATATGTTTTAATGGAATTTTATTTTGCTCTACAATTTTTTACATAGTTTGAAATTATAGTTTGCTTTAAAAGCTCTTGATTTAACTATTTGTTACTTTTTTAAAAATGTAGCATGTAGGTATATAATGCAGGTGTATGTATTTATTAAGATTTTCTGTAACAATCAATGATTTCAATTTGTTACATGCGCTTTTAGTGAGACTGCGCTATCACACTAGTTTAGTATACCTACTTAATAGGTACTTAGAAAGTATTAGGTATTAACTATTAAGGTAGGTATTACCTACGTATATTTTGACTTATTTAAAGAGATTTGAATCCATAGATTTGAATACCAAAATCATTTATGCCCATAAACTTCGCAACATAAGGTCACATTAGTGGGTCCACCGGACCGCGACACCGGTGCCGGAACTTCCGCCGCCATTTCACCGCCATCACCGAGGTCACAGTCCTGTCATTAGCAGTGAATTATGGACACAGTTTCCCATTGTGAAATGCCCATGGATGATGGAATGGCGTAGGCTGTGGATCAGTATATAGTTTGGGAAAATTTCGATTCAAAATATAGTCTAGGTAATAGGTAAACAGCATTTGCCGAGGTGACAGTCCAGTCCATTGCAGGGCATGGCGTAAGCAAAACTGTTGATCAGTTTGGAAAAACTTGATAAAGTCACGATCATGAAAGGGTAGCAGCGCAAATTATAACTGTAATATTATATTGTTACGAAACAATAACACACAAACTTGCCAATATGGAGACATGGTCTGCTCGGCTGCCAAACTCCATGATACATAAGGAGTATTGTCTACTTGTCACGCGGCCGGGAGCGAAGCCCGGGCGGCCCGAAATAGACTCCGGCTCGCGCTTAACAATGCAATAAAAAGAAATAAACATCTAATGCTCGCGCTAACTTGAGTCCCGTGTCGTTTGGAATTATTCCAAACTCTATATATCGAGCATCCTAGACGCTTCCGTTAAGTGCCCATAAAAATAGACTAGCGTTGACAGATTTTCTTTTCCTTTCGTTCGAGCTGAGACTATTAAATATATTTTTGTTCCAGGATTCGGGCTGGCCGCCGCCGCCGCCGCCGGTGTCAGGGCCGGCTACCCCACAGTGCTGCAGTCGCCGTACGGGTGAGTCCAGTTACTGTCGCCGCCTATGCATCTGTTTCGCATCTATGTTAAATGGTTCCACCTCGATTTGCCAGCACAAGCGGTGCCGCGATCACATCTCACGAGACAAAAATCAGAACTCCGATTTGACAACCCTAAAAGAGAACATAGAGTAGGGACATGGGGCATCTAGGTACAAGATGAAGGATTACTTTGAGCAAGATGTGCGGGTATCGGATCGGTAAGTTGTGTTGTAGGTCCCGGTACAGTCCAGATAGTTGAGCTGACTTTTGTCTCGGTAGATAAGGCGAGAGGCGCGGCGGCTGGCGGCGCGGCGGCCGGCGGACACCTAGACTATATAAACGAATGTTACACATAGGTATCTATGGCAAGAGTGAGCGTGAGAGTGGATTTTTCGTTTTGGGTGTGAATTAGACAATTGGGTTTTTAAATGTTTACGTTTTGACGCTATACCGTTGCATGGGCGGCGCCGGCGGCAAGTTCGCGGGCGCCGCCCACCTCACAATTCGCATCGTTCTCGACACTCAATGTTTTTTTAATATATTTTGTAATATGTTATTTTGTTTTATGCCGTGTTCGTGTACAATTTTGTTGATTTTTAATTGATTTTTGTTGGTGGTGGATTTCGTTTAATACACTTACTAAGTACCTCAACAGTAACAGAATTTCCCTCGCACAGTGGCGCGTGGTCGAATCAAAATTATTGGAAATTAATTCTCAATTTGTCTATTAGACTCGTGTTCAGATAAACGGAATCTTAAAGCCAGCGGGTCACAAAGTTTATACACAAAATTATGCATTGTTATTTCAAAATTGAAAAAAAAAATCTTTTCGAAGGGATGTTCCGTTACAATTAGTGGCACGATTTTAGGAGTGCATATTGCATAGGTACTTGATGCATATCGCCGCCGTGTCGTACTTGAGACAAAGAGTAGCTGAATTGTAGACGCGCCACCTTAGAAACCTAGTTTATAGATTACCTAATTAGAGTAACAATCAAGTGGAAAGGCCGAAGAATTAATCACCCTTCGCTTTCAACTATATTAATGTCCTTTGCTTCGTTGAAGCTAAAATGGACTGACTATTTCTAATCAATATAAAATTGTAGGTGCATGTAAGTAATTTGATATACTTAAACTAAAACTAGACGGTTCCTAACAATTTAGTCGCGATATTAAGAATTTAGTATCTGGTTTTTGTACCTTTTGTAGATGTTTAAAGCTTGTGTGTCGTGTCGCCAGTTTTATTGCTCTTACGCGTGTTTTTTGTATTCTAACCTTTTTAGCCACTGTTCATACGTCCTTTTTATTTAATTTAACCTAGCTAGCGGTTTGGTAGGTACTAGGTACGTTTGTCTAGCGCACCACAGGTGGGCGGTTTGGCAGGCGGGGCTATGCCAGCGTGCGGACGCATGCGCCTAACTCTCGTCTCGCTGAACTAATGTAGGGTACATAGATGTCAATCGGGTATCAATCCGTCTCAGCCGGAGGCTTAACGTCGGACAGAGACATAAGATCGGTAAATGTCGTTAAGTAGCTCAGACTCGGAGCACCCTTTGTGAACGCTGATGCTGCACGCCCGAAGTGCTCTCGAACACTTGACCGCCCATCGACATCGCAGAAAAGAATGAATCGACATTTTTCACTTTTCTCGTATTCGTAAATCCTGTCGCTAATTTCTTTTTTATTTGGCTTTAAATAATTATATTAGCACCATTTAACTGAGTATCGTATATCAAAGTCAGACAATCTAAATCTTTGGTATCCGCGGCTGTCGGCGGGCGCGGGTTGGCGCGGGGCGATGCGCGGATAAGTAAAACATCCACGACACGGGGCTATTTTTGTCGCAGCGGTCTCAGATTTGAACGGACTTTTTAATATTTACCAAGTGACGCACGGCGGCTTATATTACGCATATTGTAACAGTTTCTATGTCTACTAACATAACAAATGCTCGTGCCCATCAAGGCTGCATATGGGGCTAGGTACAGTGTGATTAGTTTTCAAGTGTTTATAGATGATCTCTCGCGCTGCGAAATATCATCTACAGGCATAATCTTGTCGCGTTCAATTTTAGCTACCGTGTGCCACAGTATAACCCCTTGCACATTATTTACAGTCTCACCATCTCTCGGTTATACTGTGGTATAACCTATAAAATTATCGCGATAAGCCAGAACATTCGGCTTCTCCATCCCCATTGTTATACTTAACTGCCTCTTGCAGACTCTCCCCGGGCTACGTGTACGGAGCGCCGAGTTACATGAGCACAGTCGGCGGCGTGAGCGCGGGGGTGGGGGCGGGCGGCGGCCTAGTGCAGTTGCCACAACTGCAGCACGCTGCTGCGGTGGCGGCAGCCAATCACTTGTATGAATACCAAGCTGCTGCGCAGGGAGCAGCGGCCTACCAGCAACAGTATGCCGCGGCAGGCTTCGATCCTTATGCTACAGCTGCAGGTTTGTGCACATCTATCTATGATGTATCAACGCACAGGCCAAACCCATAAGGCTAGAAATATGAAATTTGCACACGTATTCCTCATAATATTACGTAGGCCTCCACTAAGGAAGAATTTTTCAAAATTCAACCTCCAAGGGGGTAAAAGAGGGAATGACAGTTTAAAATCTAATTTCACCTACTACTGTTGGTAAAAATTGGAGAACACTACAGTCCGTTCAGTGTTATTTTACCTCGGAGTTTCTATGAGAGTGAGCCTTATATGTCTTTGGCATAAAGCTCCAGTCAGAGGTAAACTAATGGTCTGTAGTCAAGTGTGCCTACCGGCCTTCTAATTATTATTAAAACCGGCTGCGAAAGTAAAAATGCACAAAAAGTATGAAATAAAACTTATTTTCTAAATAATTCTCCTTTGATTCTGAATAACTGTTTCCTTTTTTGGAAGTCGGTTAAAACGGATATCTTCTCTTGAGCCTTCAAAGTTGTGCCGGTAAGTAAATCGCCGGTGACAATTCATTACAAATTCAGTTGTCCGAGTTTGAAACAGTCGTACATACTACATATATACATGTTGTATTGTATGTTGACGTCACGGACATACTGTACAGAAATAAATTAAAGGGACACGTGAAAGGTGAAACTCCATATCCGGTGCGATTTAGTTGCTTGGAATTAATTATAGTAGTTCATAATCCATATCATTAGAATACTTAAAGGAGTGCTCAAATCGATTCTCTTCGTTTCAGCAGCAGCCGCGGCTGCTAGCGGCGCCAGTTACATGTCCCAATACTATGCGCTGCCCGGAGGAGGAGTTCAAGGACCTCTGCTACCACCCCTACCCTACCCACCGCAGCTACAGGAGGCACGCATGCAGTAGAGGAGCCCTGCATGCAGTAGAGTCATGCATGCCAGCCATGCAAAGGTCGAGACATTTCGTGCATGCCCATCGCGGCATTAATTGTTGATTTGAATTACACAGCATATATAGTTTTAAGATATAATACATCACGTTTTTTATGTCTACCAAAAGCAAATGACCAAAGCTATAAGCTTTTACAGTAGATGTAAGTATACATGACAAGGTATGTAAGTCAATTAGATGAGAAATAGGTTAAAATTCTTTGATGCACAGCGAAACCAAAGACCTTCGAGTGGAATTCACTTAAAACGTAGGATACAATAAAAATGTACATTGGTATTGTAAAAGTTTAATGGGTCACTAAAGAAATGGATTTCAAAGTATACAGGTTAGTACTGTAGTACTAAACATTTGCCATTGGTAACATGTTCCTAAGAACTGGCGTATCAGCATAACAATAGATTCACCAAATATGGGTCGTCAGGCGGATTTCACACGCCTGTGACCTTCAAAATAATCTATTACCAATTGTATTAAGTAGTATTATATATTTCATAGCAATATTATTCTTGCCTAATTTTTAAACAATTTCTTTAAGAAGTCACCATGATAGATCTTTTATAATTAAATTCTTTCAGTGTTAGGCATTGCTGTATCAATTATTATCATCGCTAATTATAGCCATCGCTAATTACGAGGCGAAGTCTGAAAACAAAAATGTATGGAATTTGAAATTTAAAACATCTCTAGCGAAGTGCGAAGCGATGCTTATGTCAAATCCGATACATTTTTGTTTTCGAACTCCATCGTCGTGAGTAGCGATGACATATTGGCTAAAGGATCTAAAGAAGCAAAAGGCCGACTTTTTTAACTGTTGATCTAAAATGAAAAGAGTGCGAGCCTCGAGAAGGTTTCAAACATTCTCTGATCAAAAATCATTTCTTTTTGTATGAGGTGCCAGGCTGGTATGGTAATGGTGTTAGGTATAATTTGTCCATATAGCTGCTCTATGACAATAAATTATAAGGCGTTTGCCCGCTGTTTGCTATCTTCCTTCTAATTTCAAATCTTAAATAACTCATCCATAACATATATTTTTATACGGACGCTTTTTATGGATCGCATGGTTTTGGATGCGTTACTAAAAGTTTCGTATAGGTAAAGATTAGCGCTCTTATTCATAAAAACTTATAGAACACCTAAAGTGTTCTATAAGATCACTATAAGAAGATTGGCAAAAAATTGTATTCATAACAGCATTATATCAACAAAGAGTTCTATAAACCTATCATAAAGTTATAGAGGCCAGGACCCTACTTTAACAGTACTATAAGATACAAGATGGCCAAACTCTTAACAGCTGATTACTAAAAAACTGACATTTGACACAAATATTTTGTGAATGTTATTTTGTAAACAACATAATTATTTCTGATTTTATAAAATAATGCAAGCTTTACACATCTTTGATGTCATTGAACAACTAGAAATACGCGTCGAAGAAAAGTGTACAGAAGTAGGGTTGAACCGGTTGATCCGTTTTCTTTGGACGTCCGTCCTTACTATGGTCCAATTTTAGGTGTATCAGTACTAACCTTATCTTCCTCCAACCAGTTTTCACTTCTCTGCCTTTTAACAGTCGAGATCAATTGCAATGCCATTAAAACTTCTTGTATAATAATGTTAGGTACTACAAAAATAAATTCAAATAGATACGATAAATTATTGATCGTTGACAACAGTTGACAACTTGAAATTATTTGACGTTCCGTATTGCGTAGACAACAAATTATTGTAGTTTTATACATATTATCTATGATCGATTCAATATGTTCGTCCAACTTCCTAATAATGGCAACATTTTTGCTTAAAGACAATTGTTAGTTATAGAAGGTTTATAGAACTGTTATGAATAGACAATTTTATCGAACGTTATATAAGCCTATCGAGCATTTTAACTATTATCCGTTATAAACGTTTTATAAGCTTTTTTTATGAATAAGACCGTAGGTCTTCAATTATTAAAAAGATGAACTTCCATCTCAACTTCCTTTAAATTTTCTCAAGTGTAATTTTGTGTTTAAAAATATTTCATTTTGATGTCTTTCTTTGTCCGGAATTCAATTCATACTTTGCTTATTTATATTTTGTAATATAAAATATGAATGTTATAATAATTACGTACCTAATTCAATTATTTTAATGTAATAATCTTGTAAGACTTACTTAATCCCAGCTAGGTACTTAAATTATTTTAAGTTATGTACTTATTGAAATGTTTCTTTGAATATTATATCTTGCAAACGCGTAAAAATATTCTTCGTCTTGTGAATAATACCAAAATAATGGAATATATTTTCTTCTATTCAAAAGTATTAGGTCATACGGTACATTACTTACCGTTGTTTGTTTGAAAGAAATGATAAAAGAGGTTTTTAACGACGCCTTTTATCATGCACGTTCGAATTTAAAATAGTTGACCCATTTTTACATTGCGTTCCGATTTACGTCAAAGTTCTTGTACTTAGGGAGGCTTATCTATTAATTCAGATATAAATTGATCTATTATCTATCAGCTGATGGAATACAAGAAAAAATTGTATATCTCTCTGTATCTTTAGGTATTTGATAAAAACATCTTAGCATTTTAAAAGATGGCGCTTTATAAAGATCGTAATTTTAGTATTCGAAAATTTAGAGTTAAAAGTATTTTGTCTACGAATTGTGAACCCCGTTTCAAGTCGGTTAAAAATAAATGTATACTAGTGTATGTATTGTGCTAAGTAAATCTAGCTTTTTAGGTCTTTATCATGTCCATGTTGCTCAATATGTCCTTATTGTGGACTTGGTTTAGCATAAGGGAAGAACATCACTTTCGTACTATCTTTCTAGATAAATATAAGCGATAGAACCCTTTTTCTATTTCTCCAAAGCGGTATAGGGTACTTACTAGGTAGAATAATTATTGAAATACTAGTCCATGTAATTTAAATATTAATATTGACCTCCGCTGGCCGTCCTTGTGTACATGACGAGGAATCGGCATAGGAAAGGTGTAGGTGAAATATTTTCGTATAGGCTATTAGAAAAATCCTTTTAATTAAGAAAAAAATAACCATTTTGTTCGTAGATTTAATGTTGCCTGTATACTGAGCTATGTACTTAGAAATACTATAGGTACATACTATGTTACTTTTGTCTTAACTGTACAAGTGTCAAAACATATCTCTCTCGTTCTTATTCAAAGTAAGAAAGAAAAGTGATTCACATAATCGTTGGACACAATAAATTGTACGTTATGGCTGCTCTATACGTATATACCTCAATGACTTAATAATAATATATTTAAAAAAAACACAGCATGACGTGTACAGAGTAGGTACACGTGACAGAAGTGAAACTTCGTTCATCATATAAAATCCAAAATCCAGAAGTTCGTGTCGTAACGTGATCTTGAAATTTCACTCTCAACGCGCCGAATGCAGTTTCACTTTAAAACTACAGCTTTATTCAATTTACTCTTCTAGAGGCATTGATTAACAAGTAAATGGTGGACCCGTAATTTGAAATATATTTTTAGATTCACATTATCAACAGTTCAACTAATTGTTCTATATTAAAAGATTGAGAGAGAGAAAGAGTTAAATAGAAATATTCAACAGATGATAGTGATTAAGTTTTAATTTTAATTTCTATAATATGCTGTTATTCATATCTAATTTATTTTGTTGATATTTGTAAATCTACATGTTAATATCTATTTATTGTGGAAGAGTAAAATTGTTGAATATTATTATCGAGGTAGTGGCTGCCGCCATGTCAATTCGGTGTACACATAGAATATAACATGTAATATTAAGTAGAATATAATATAACACATGTACCAAAAACATACTATGTTAGCCATATATGTGGCCATCTTGCCTTATGATAGATTATAAACTATACAGGCTATGTATACTTGATACATAAATATAGTAAAAATATATTTTATAATATAACACATATCATAAGATCTGGGGTCTATTGATAATTATAATTGATATCAAAGTAAGCAGTAGGTATTTTGCCAATTAGGTACTTACTAGAAACCGATTTTTTATTTGATGGCAGCCTATGATGGCAGCCAAATATTTCAAAACTAATGGCAGCAATAAATTAAGTAGGTACCTACCTATCAAAATGTCGGTTTTCCACTCTCTTTCGAACTTTAAATTTCTTTAGAAAGAAGAGTAGTATTCTAAATTCAAAACATTTTTTTTAATACCAGTAATGTTGCAAAAACTTAGCTTCTAAAGAATACAGTAGGCCCACTGTAAGTTCGGCATATTCGCCGAAACTGTCCATTAGTGCATTTCATTCAGTAATAATTTAAGCACAATAATATTTATGTATAACATTTTATATTTAAATTCATAATAAATAACTTAATAATTGTTATAATTAATTTAAAATTATACTTAAATGTACTTAATGTAGGATATTATAAAAATGAAAAATAATTTATAAGGCAGTGTGTGTATTTTTTATAATACCCTTTACCCATAGATATATAATATTAAAAAGAGGCCGGAGATCTCCCTCTGGGGCTTACCAACATACTCCTCCATTGGTGATCCTCGACAGAACATGCCTCTTTCAAGACATCATCATCATCACTCCCCGCCCCTATGCACCACACCAGCCAGCATTCAGCCTCATCGGGTAGCTCGACCACCAGCCTCAACGCACCGCGGCCTGGTCGAACCCTCATCGGCTTCAACGGGCATTCTCACTACAACGACCGGTCAGCAAACAGAGCACATCTCTCCTGGTCAGCACGTAGCATCGGCCCCGCACGGCATGCAGCACCGACTCACTGGAGCCCGTGCAGCAGCAGCGCAGTTCCGACTCACAGGGAGTACAACTCACAAGACTCATCTAAAATGGTTCGACCTCAGGTCTTCGGGGGGGAGTGATGTGGCGGACCAATCAGCTCACAGACCTGAATCGCGGTATCGAAGTTTTCACAGCTCGGCAGTATATATTGTCACCGTAAAATTGCAAAAACCGTTAGATTGTAATATTAATAGATATATAATAATATGCTGACAGATGACAATCTGTAAAATACAAATTTCTCCATACAATTGTACCTACGCATTATTTTTCGTTATATGCAGTGATCCTCTTTTTACCCGACTGCGCGACGCAAAGGAGTGGTAATGTGTTTATCAGCCTATGTATGTATGTATGTATGTATGTATGTATGTTCCTTTGAAGCACTATACAGACCAAACGCCTGGGCCGATTTTTATGATTCACACGTCAATCGATTCCTCTTAGTCCGGCGAGTGTCACTAAAGACATGACGTTGGTGAAAATTCAATATGGCGACTACTGGACGCCATATTGTGAAAATTAAAAAAAATAAAGTCAACAAACTATATCAAGTGGGGTATCGTTGAATATTGTTAGTTTTCTCTCAACATTTTTCGATTTGACTGACCGTTTAGGATCTATATCGATTTAAAGTTGCGTAACAAACATTCTCACATTCCAGTGCAATTGTGATATAGTTCTGATGCTGATAGGAAATCCAGTCTGGTAAATAGCTAGCTAGGCACTCAACTAAAAAGTATAAAATAAAAAATAATAATTTATAAAATTTAAAAACCCGACTGCGTAAAAAGTGAACCAAACTAAGTACATAATTAAAACTGAAAAGAAAAAAACAAGCACTTAGATATCCGGTGGTCTAGAATTCTATAATATATTATTGAATTAATACTATTGGAACAATGTAACAACTGAACAGTCGGGATCCATTATTCGACAGCCAATCTAATTTTTCAATGGATCCTGACTGTTTAGTTGTTATGTTCCAATAGTATTAATTCAATAATATATTATAGAATTCTAGACCACCGGATATCTAAGTGCTTGTTTTTTTCTTTTCAGTTTTAATTATGTACTTAGTTTGGTTCACTTTTTACGCAGTCGGGTTTTTAAATTTTTTAATTAATATTATCATCTATGGTTATAGGTACTTATGTAATTATTATTAAGAAAAAGCAAACAAATATGGCGGCGCGGGGCACATAATATTATCTACCCTTTATCTACCGTTTAACCAATCGGCTCCGCGGTCGTGGGTTCGATTCCCGTATTGGAACAACAAAAAATGTTGTTTCCAAGTTTGGTTAGGACAACGCAGGCTGGTCACCTGATTGTGACAAGTGAAGTGTGACAAGAAAGATGATCCATGCGTCGGATGGGCATGTAGGTAAAAAGTCAGACCTGCGTCTCATTTCTCGTCAGTCGTGTCGGTTATCCGTCCCAGTGGGACGGTCCCACTGGATTACAAGAGTAAAGGAAGAGAGAGAGAGAGAGAGTGCTCTTGTGTACTACGCACACACTTGGGCACTATAAATTTACTCCTGCATAACTGGCCTGGTTTCAATGAAACCTGCCACCGTCACCGAGATCAATATGTTAATACAAACTGTATAATAGCAAACGATATATTTTTATCATAACATAAATTAAGATACTTATACGTATCATACGACTGTGATGCCCTATGCAGCACATAATAAATTTGCATCTATGCCTTTTGGCATTTATCGTACACTACGGCCGCTGTATCTTGACGGGTCTGAACATAGGCTCTGCGAACTCTAGCGCATGTACAACTCGTGAAGAAAACTGTTATTGTAGTTATTATTTTTATATACGTATGTACTAAATTTTCCTAATACAGTTGACCAATTAGTACCTACAAATAAAATAAATACGAAAACACTTAGAAAAAGTTATTGCGCAACCTTCTGCGCGAAGTTCAGACTCGCCAAGATACATCGGCCGTATTGTACCTAGACTACCTAGTACATTTAATATTATTACTAGCTGTTGCCCGCGGCTCCACCTGCGTAAATACAGTATCCCTCGGGAACACTGCACTTTTTCGGGATAAAAAGTAGCATATTATGTCCTTTCCCAGGATTTAAAGTATGTCTGTACCGAATTTCATCAAAATTGGTTCAGCGGTTAAAGCGTGAAGATGTAATAGACAG
The DNA here is from genome assembly GCA_905404095.1 of Glaucopsyche alexis. NCBI lineage: Eukaryota > Metazoa > Arthropoda > Insecta > Lepidoptera > Lycaenidae > Glaucopsyche > Glaucopsyche alexis. The sequence continues at coordinate 6,852,421 of FR990051.1, read as the reverse complement.
ACAGACAGACACACTTTCGCATTTATAATATTAGTATAAATACTTACTTAATTAGTATTCGTTGTACCTCTACAGTCTACACGATGATTTGTTTATACTATAGTTTGTCAACCCGTGTAGAAATAGGCAATGTATTTAAACTTGCGACAAAACAATTAAATTTTGGATGTGAAAATACCCAATATTGAATACTAAATTACTAAGTTGGCGAAAGAATGTAAGGAACAAAAAAATTACTAATCTGGTGACTAAATAATACCACTGAATTTTCCAAACTGGCAGACAGATTATGTTTTAGAGACTAAATAACCATCTTGGCGACAATTTGTGAGTACACAAAAATTACTAATCTGGTGACTAAATAATACCACTGAATTTTCCAAACTGGCAGACAGATTATGTTTTAGCGACTAAATAACCATCTTGGCGACAATTTGTGAGTACACATTTAATTTAAGAATAGGCACATATATTTTCCCTGATGTAGGTAACTCAAAAAAACATACAAGCAGCGAAACGAGCGCACACAAAAAAAACATAAAGGAGTGTACAAAATTCCCAATTTTTAATTTTTCTCGGTTTTTATAAGGGGGTGTAGATTATTGTGTAGATTAATTTTGAAATTTAGAAATGGCGGATATTATTTTTCGTAAAATTGATATGGGTGTCGTTTACCAGGTTTTTGGGAGTGCTGGATACAAAAATGACATTTATTTTGAAATTCCAATATGGCGGACATACTTAATTTCATAAAAATAATATGGGTGTCCTTTTATTGGTTTCTGGGGGTGCTGATTACAAAAAAGTCATCCATTTTAAATTTCCTTAGTAACCCCGCAACCTCATATTTTCTTCATGATGGGAGAAAAAGAAATTTGAAAATCCTGAATTTTCCAACATTTCTATAGCTTTATACATTCCTAGTATCTCAATGTAGTACTATGTTTTTATAAAGTTGATTCTATCTCAGAAACGGTGCATCCTATTGAAAAAATAATGAAAATTTCGTCCCCTTAGGAATCCCGCAACATCATATTTTCTTCATGATGGGAGAAAAAAAAATCCAAAAATCCTGAATTTTCCAACATTTCTATAGCTATAAACATCCGTCGTATCTCAATGTACAGCATTTACTTCTTTTTTTATAAAATTGATTCTATCTCGGAAACGGTGCATCCTATTGAAAAAATAATGAAAATTTCGCCTCCCATAGGAACCCCGCAACATCATATTTTCTTCATGATGGGAGAAAAAAAATTTCGAAAATCCTGAATTTTCCAACATTTCTATCTCGGAAACGGTGCATCCTATTGAAAAAATAATGAAAATTCCACCCCCCTTAGAAACTCCGCAACATCATATTTTCTTCATGATGGGAGAAAAAAAATTCGAAAATCCTGAATTTTCCAACATTTCTATAGATTTATACATCCGTCGTATCTCAATGTACTGCATTACTTATTTTTTTATAAAATTGATTCTATCTCGGAAACGGTGCATCCTATTGAAAAAATAAGGAATATTTCGTCCCCCTTAGAATCCGCGCAACATCATATTTTCTTCACGATGGGAGAATTTTTTTTTCGAAAATCCTGAATGTTCCAACATTTCTATAGATTTATACATCCGTCGTATCTCAATGTACAGCATTTACTTCTTTTTTTATAAAATTGATTCTATCTCGGAAACGGTGCATCCTATTGAAAAAATAATGAAAATTCCGCCCCCCTTAGAAACTCCGCAACATCATATTTTCTTCATGACTTTTCCAACATTTCTATAGATTGATACACCCCTCGTATCTCAGTACAGCATTGTCATATTTTTTTCTATAGTCGCTTCTATCTCAGAAACGATGCATCTTACTGCAAAAATAATGAAAATTTGCTCCCACTTATTAACCTGGCAGCTCCCACTTATTAAAGCAGAAAAATTCATGAATCCTGAATTTTGAAAAAAATCTATACATAGCTGGTACCTTGAACTACATAACATAATATATAATAATCATCAATCCTAATTAGCATACCCAAGATCTTTTAATTTAGTATTCATATTCATTTTCCGAATATTGAATATTCTCAATTTTGGAAAATGAAATTGGAAGACAATTTTGTAATCAGAACCCCCAGAAACCGAGAAAAGGACAACCTTGTTAATTTTAATAACAAAAATTTACGCCATTGTGGAATTACGAAACAGATTTTATTTTCATATTATTCTGCACCCCCAGGAACCTAGAAAATGATACCCATGACAAAGAAAAACATACTCCAACAGTATCCAAAAATAGGATTTTCCGTAGCCTGCAAATTAAATTTTTAGCAGCCATTAATTTATCAACCAAATCTGGTTTTATAGCTGCTTAAATGGTATAATGGTCACCACCTCGGAAATTAAGTCACCAACTTATAAATGTCGGTGCTAATTTTTATTAAATTTCGTCTCTTTTTATCTGCCGACTTTTGAATTTTTTGTCACCCGAGTGTTTTCGCCAGTTTAGTAATTTAGTCGCCAACACATTAATTCGCTGCCAAATTCAGTAATACAGTATGCTCACGTGCAGCCGCCAACTTATTTTTTGTTCGCTCGATTAATTATATCCCGTAGAAATATAGGTAGATACCTATTTGTAGGTACGTACTTGCTGTGTTGTATGGCCCTACAACACAGCAAGTAGGTATTGTCCAGCGGTAAGCGAGTGATTTATACTGTTAAACATTTATTTTCTGGTTATACGTAATACGAGCGTTGAGTATCCAATATGGTTGGATACTCAAAGAATACGAGTTCATAGCATAATATTATCTTCATGCTAAAATATTTTTCTTTTAGCCTTTCTTCATCAGAGGATTTTTTTTTCATCATCAGAGGATCTAAGAGCGTTTTTACGTTATTCGATCCAATATCGAACCGATAATGTAAACGAGACCCAAGATAAAGCAAACAATTTTTTTTTGTTGGCAAAATATGTAACTGGTGAACATTATTGAAGAAGGCGAAGAAGTTAATTCTCAGTTTTGTCAAAATAAATGACATTGACATTTGACAACAAAGCTCAAACCACGAAGTATAGATAACAAGGAGTCCGAACGTAATGTTAAAATAATGGTCTCAATTACGGGGACAGATTTTTGCCGGTAGAGCGCGCGACGGTCCGACGTGCACTCGTTTGAAATTACGCGGGAAGTTTAAAGTTGCTATTGACAGCTCTGGAAAGATTGAAATCTTATTATATAAAAGTTTTAGGAAATTCTTAGAAACTGTTCTCGAAAAATAGATACCGTAGAACACGGTAATTGCCTAACAGTAATTTAAAAATAATTGTAATAAATAATAGTATTGGCAACACTCGGTATAATAGTATTGGCAACACTCGGTACTCGTCGGTCTCGCACGCCTAGCGGCAGAAAAGAGAACTAAGATCTGGTCCTATTATTGTGTACATAATTATTATTAAAAAGCCTATACCGTTCGGACTCCTGGTATCTATGCTTCATGGCTCAAACCAAGGAATTTGTAAGTATTATATACAACAGGAAAGAGTACTTCAAACTTTATTTTCTTTTAATTCAATCAAAAATGATCTTTACTACTCAGACTTAAAGCTTATCACGTGCGCAATAAAAAAACCGGTCCCGGTGAGATAGCTATAAGTTATCCCTGTGTCTCGTTCTAACAAGTAACCTAGTGTAGCCAGTTTATATCTTTCCTTAAATTTCAGGTTTGGTAGATTTTATGTGCGATATGGTGTATAAGAAAGAAATACTAATAAAATCGGTTAAATATTATCTTATTCATAATTTGAGAGAGAAATGTAAAATAAAATTCACTAGTTATTTAGAACCTACCTACTAACTGATAATTAGGAATTTGTTATTTATTTTTTGATTATTTGCATTTTGGTAGAGTAAAATGGAAGAAATTAAAATAGAATAGTTGCAACACAAAACGCCGTGTATTTCCCTTGGAACATTGTAGATGTTCGGGTGACAATATGATTTAATAGGGAATATAGGACATTTATATTATTTTACCTACCTTCATGATATTGTGAAGAGGAAACCATTGTATGTTTGTATGTTATTGATAATTTCTGAAACCTAACAGATTTGAAAAAATCTTTCACTGGTAGAAAAATTCTTAATCCCTGAGTGCTTATTATGTGCGCATAGTTACGTGAGCGGTGAGAACCTCGCGGGCGGGCGGGCGACATCAGACAGACAGAGTTATAATATTAGTAGGTAGGTTTATCTATATAGGATGACTTATAATATAATAATAATATTTATGGACACTTCACACCACATCAATCTTGTCCCGTGGTAAGTTCTCGAAGAACTTGTGTTTAATTTTATAAGCTTTTATTTAGTTTCACCTGTCCCGTTGTCGGTCTGTAATGGATTCTTGCAAGTTAAATTTGATCCACTTTCCGGTTTCCGATTGAGTTGAAATTTTGCACGAATATGTAAACCGCATGACAATGCAATATTATGATGACGTGGAGCTGATCTGATGATGGAGCTGGAAGGTGGCCACAGGAATTCCGAAATAAAACCACATAGTCCCATCGAATTTGGGCTCGTTTAGTTCGTCTTGACAAGTACTTTGATACTATATGGTAACCAGGGTCTGATGATGGAGCTGGAAGGTGGCCATAGGAACTCTGTAATTAAACGACGCAATCCCATCGAGTTTGGGCTCGTATGATTCGTCTTGACGACTATCTTGGTTGGCGTGAATATGCAATCAAATGAAAGGGCTTGCTGAGAATAACTCGAAAATCCAGCATGACGGAACATCCAAGATGGCCGCCAAGTCATTTTTAATGCATTCCTACAATATGGGTATCAAATGAAAGGGCTTGCTGAGAATAACTCGAAAATCCAACATGATGGAACATCCAAGATGGCCGACAAGTTATTTTTAATGCACTCCTACAATATGGGTATCAAATGAAAGGGCTTGCTGAGAATAACTCGAAAATCCAACATGAAGGAACATCCAAGATGGCCGACAAGTCATTTTAATGCATTCCTACAATATGGGTATCAAATGAAAGGGCTTGCTGAGAATAACTCGAAAATCCAACATGACGGAACATCCAAGATGGCCGACAAGTCATTTTTAATGCATTCCTACAATATGGGTATCAAATGAAAGGGCTTGCTGAGAATAACTCGAAAATCCAACATGAAGGAACATCCAAGATGGCCGACAAGTCATTTTAATGCATTCCTACAATATGGGTATCAAATGAAAGGGCTTGCTGAGAATAACTCGAAAATCCAACATGATGGAACATCCAAGATGGCCGACAAGTTATTTTTAATGCACTCCTACAATATGGGTATCAAATGAAAGGGCTTGCTGAAAATAACTCGAAAATCCAACATGAAGGAACATCCAAGATGGCCGACAAGTCATTTTAATGCATTCCTACAATATGGGTATCAAATGAAAGGGCTTGCTGAGAATAACTCGAAAATCCAACATGACGGAACATCCAAGATGGCCGACAAGTCATTTTTAATGCACTCCTACAATATGGGTATCAAATGAAAGGGCTTGCTGAGAATAACTCGAAAATCCAACATGAAGGAACATCCAAGATGGCCGACAAGTCATTTTAATGCATTCCTACAATATGGGTATCAAATGAAAGGGCTTGCTGAGAATAACTCGAAAATCCAACATAAAAGAACATCCAAGATGGCCGACAAGTCATTTTAATGCATTCCTACAATATGGGTGTCAAATGAAAGGGCTTGCTGAGAATAACTCGAAAATCCAACATGACAGAACATCCAAGGTGGCCGACAAGTTATTTTTAATGCACTCGTTCAATATGGATATCAAGTGGATATCAGTGGTATAGTGTGTTGGGGTTTTTTGAGGTCCTTACTGAGTAGAGTAAATAGTACATATTTAATACTTATCCATGACACGGAACATGGTAAAACTTTTGGTTCCTTCGGTGGGATTCGATCCAAGCATCCAAGGTCGGGCTTGATCACCAACATACTCAACCACTAAGCCAAAGAGGTCATCAAACTTTTAATTAGTGTAAAATATACTTTACCACGTGGTAGTGCTCATGATTACAAACTTTCTTCAGAGTTTTTTTAGAGTTACTTTTTATTTAATCCACCTCAACTTAACATTAGGTAGCGAATTAAATAATAAAAAAAAACAACGGGTTGCACTCCGGGAGCAAAGAATATATATTACTAACGTCCGCGAGTGCCGGTAGAAGTAAAAAATCTCAAATGTGGGGCCATTTAACTGGAGACACTTCTTTTCTCTATCGTGATTTCACTGTACGTCAAATTTCAAAATGGCCTCAAAAATCTCAAAAGTCGAGCCATTTAACTGGATACACTTTTCGTGGGGGGACAATTGGAGGTAAAGGTCAATGTAAGGGTAAATGTGATGGGGATGATTGGGGGTCAAGGTCAAGGCCAAAGGTCAATGGTTGGGGTCAAAAGTCAATACGAACTAAAATAGTTTCATGCTCGCGTAAACCAAGACAGCAAACAATAATTGTAAGTTGCATCTTATGACTTTTCGATCAGGGTCACGTGTCCTGCTCGAGTTTAACAGTTTTTACCCATCCAAGTGCACAGCGCCGTTAAAGGAATTTTCACTTATAAAAATGCTCTAAAAAGTTTATTTGGGTAAGTTGTTTGTTATCATGAGCATTATCACGCGGTAAAGTGTTTTACACTTATTAAAAGCACCCTATAATATACCTTTCAGCAACTTGTATTATCATTTATGACTTAAAATGGGGGCTCATGTTGTAAAAGATCGATTAGCAAGTTTCGACTAATTTATTCCCAAATTTTAAAATATTGTTATCACCCTTGTTAGAAAGAGACGGAGCGGTTTTTGTGAGCGATTCGCTGCGGCCCATGGCCAAAAGTGATTTGCTGGTTTTTAAAGCTGGTAACAAGAGCTATAAGGTTCCTCCTGTGATGCTAAATGGTGCTGCGGTTGCGTAAGTAAAACGTTTTAAATACCTGGGGCACTGGATCGGTGAAACGCTCAAAGATGACGAGGACATGTAATGGGAGCGAAGGGCTCTGTGTGTTAGAGCTAATATGCTATCCCGTAGGTTTGCACGTTCTTCCAGAGCAGTGCTTTAGGTATGCTAGCTTCAGCTGAAGTTGATAGCTTCTCAGCTATCATTAGGAAATGTGTAGCATCTCTGATACAGCGGGTGCGTGGCAGCGCCAACAGTCTCCTGAAGACAGTAGCGGGAAGGCTGGACGTGGACAGTGCTATCATACAGCTCTGGACTCACATCCACCTCACCAAGGATACCAATATCACGTATAATACTTATATTGTACGTGATATTGGTGTCACTCATACAACTAGATTTTAAAAACCAAGTTTCAATATACTAACATAGCTTCTAAGTAAAAATGTTTAGTAACACTTATAGCCTGTTGACCGAAATAATAATATTTATTTATTTATTTATTTGTACTGTATCTCCCTCTCGGCACAGATTTGATGTCGAGAGCTCATTCCAGTTGTTTACTTACAAATTCCTTGGATATATTTTGTTTAGTTATTTACGTCTTAAGATCGAATGAATACGCGCCCAGATTCCATTAAGTATCGTCATTAAGATGATGATGATGATGATGATGATGATTACTGTAAGTTACAAAGTGGCATATGCTTGCAGTTCTTTAAACAATGCCGAATTTACAAAAGCATATCTTTAAAGACTGAGGAGTTCTGTTCAGTGCTTTTGGATCCAGGGTACACATTGGTACAAAATCTTATTTTTTGGTAGCATAGCATATGCTTGTATTACTTCAGTAAAAGTCTACTAGTCACTAAATGTGTCGATATAAATTTCGAGGAGTTCCCTCAATTCGTCATGAATCGCATCATCAGGTTTCCACTTTAGTGACTAAAGGACCAATTTCGAATTAAACCCTTTACAATAACAAAATAATTTTGCAAATAGGTCCATAAACGGCAAAGTAATGTTCAAAGATCTCCGTGTTAGTGTAAAATACTATGAGAAGTACCTTTTACCATAATGTGATGATGTATGGTGTGATGGTGGTGGTGATGATGATGATTACTCTAATTGACATGGTAGCATATGCTTGCAGTTCTTTAAACAACGCCAGAATCCCCAAACATGTATCTATAAGGAGTCAGGAGTTCTGTTCTGCACTTTTGGATCCAGAGTATAACTTGGAGCAAAATCTTACTTTTTGGTAGCATGTGCTTGGACTTCTTTAGAAAAAGTTGAAATCACCATAAATGTTTCCAAACTTCAACTAATTTGTCCTCAAATTAAAAATATTGTTGTCACCCTTATTAAAAAGAGACGGAGCGGTTTGTATTGTATCTCCCTCTCGGCACAGATTTGATGACGAGAGCTCTTTCCAGTTGTATATAATACTTACAAATTCCTTGGCTCAAACAAATTCATCAAAATATTGCCATCTGACACTGGCAACAGTATAAGGTTTATTGCCAGGATTTAATTCCTATAGCTAAAAATCACATGAATATCAGGTGGCAAAATGAGTGGGCCAGAACTAGTGAGCATAAGGGTAAACAATATTTCGAGATCCAAAATAGTGTTTTAGTCAGACCATGGTTTTTTAAATTTAGACAAGCAAGTAAAGCAGTGTGCTCAACAATTTGCAGAATCAGACTGGGAAATTGTTGTTCGCCTGTTTTCCTAGCTAAGATTAGGGTAAGGGATAATTCACTGTGTGAGTGTGGCATAGACGAGGGCACTTTAGATCATATCTTCTTCTCATGTCCAAAAAACCTATCCTCACTATATGATTCCCTCCCTCCTACAATTCCCCACCCTATCAACCTTAAATCTGTTCTGTGTTTTGTAAATACTCCTTTCATTGAAACTTTATGTACATTTATTCTTATTAACAAAATAAAACTGTAAGGTGTGTGGTACTAACCCTAAATGTTTGTGTTTGTTCTAGGTTTAAGATTATTCAACAGACTTCCTCCAGTACACCGTACTCTTGTTTATTCATAAAACCTACTCAGAAAGCAGAGTTTTCGTCACCACACTCTGACACTGGCGAATCACTATGGAGCCATTATAAAAAAGAAGAAGACACTGGCAACTCACTGAGACCGCCATAATTAAAGAAGAAGAAGAAAATATTGCCAAATCTTGTTTTCAAACTGGATTCTTATATATTTTTATTTTATATTAGTTATCTAAACCTAGTTTTATAAATCGTGCAGATTTACATGTGTCCTTGTTATCAGATTGTGTCATAACTCATAATATAAAAGTTATAGTGCCAATAAAGGATTCGCAATGGCAGGGCAAGGGCATCAGTTTCCTGGCAATTTCCAAGCAGGTGCTGGACCTATGAGATCTGGATTCGGTGCCGGTCCTATGAGTGGACAAATGCAAGCTATGCCCAATCAATTAGCAGGTAGTTAACCTCATTATTTGGCATTGAACTTATTATAATTAACCATGTCTTTCATAGTTAACTTAAGTCTTAACCATGTTTTCAAAGTACAATTTACTCGTAGTTACCATAAAATTTATATTATAGTGCATCACATTTTATATCAAACAAGCTATAATACAACTTGTTATTGTTTTAAAACATCTACTTATATGAAGTTTTCTGTTAAAAGTCTCCCCTTAATGTACCAAAAATATGTATTTTCACTGCTGCAAAACTCAGGACGATAAGTATTTATTACAATACCTAAACACTTCCAGGTGTGATGGGTAGCCAAATGGCAAATCCTGGTATGGTTGGAATGGGGAACCAGATGGTGCCTCCGTATGGTGCTACCATGCAGAGTCAAATGGCTACAATGGGCATGGGGGCTCAGGTATGAATTTCAATTGAAGAAGCATTTTGCATGTATTTAGGATCTTGTGACCCATAATATTTAAGGAAGTAAGTATTTTTTGGTACAATAGCTACAATTTTTATAAAAACTATAACCTATCTATGTAAATTATATCGGGCTATTATTACAAATCTATTGACTCCTCATTTATGTCAACCGGACCAGTAGTTTAGGCGCTACGGTAGAATATACATTCATACATACATACATATACTGCTAAATCGTTACCCTTCCTCTTGACTTTGCTGTAATATGGTAAAACTTTTTTGGGATAATAAGTAGCCTTTGTGATAATTAATGATTGGATAATCGGCCGCTTATATACCTTAACTTCAAGAGAGTACCTACATAGTGCTGATAAAACCACCGTCCTGACAAAAATAAATAATAAAAAATCTTTGACATTGATTCTATTAAATTGTATATGTACTGGAAACTCAGGGGTCTTAATCTTGCTGCTCTGCTCTGTACATTGACAAATAGTAATAATTCTAGTAATAAAAATATTACATACATACATATAATCACGCCTTTTTTCCGTAAAGGGGTAGGCAGAGACCACTTTTTGCCACTTGCTACGATCCTTACATACTCGTTTCGCTTCGTTCACTTTCATTCTTACCATCCATTCATTCCTCCTCTTACATTCAACGTAGCGAAGCGGCTCTCCATGGTCTGCTTTTCACCTCCGTGAGAAACGAGACGTGATGGGTGGTGAACCACATCGCCGCCATTTTGGATAATTAAATTATTTTTATGATTATCCATTGCGTTTCCACAGATTGTTGGAGAGGGTAGGAATAGGGATAGGGAAGGATAGGTGGTGTGGAAAGGAAGATTGGTAAGTTAGAGTGAGAAATAGGAAATGTAGGATATTACCATCCAGGAGGGCAAGGGATAGGACAGTAATAGCTAGGGAAGCCGGGGTCGCGTACCCGTATACTATACCACAACTACCGGACAGGTAAGTTGGGATGAGTATCCCATGACATGGGAATGTTAGTTTCAATACCTTAATAAAAATATTAAGGTATTGAAACTACACAAACAGTACATTGACGTCAAAATATCGTCATGCATAAAATGATTATTTAGGACTTTTCTCAGTATGTATAAAAGTGCCTAGATTATCCACAATAGCAAGTTCGAATTATGCGTGCTATTTATTTTTGTCAGGATGGTGGTTTTATCAGCTCTATGTAGGTACTCTCTTGAAGTTAAAGGTAGCCTTTCGAACCGAGCGTCAGTGACGCCGCGACACTGAATTGTATGGGACGGCGACAGTGATGCGTGTCGCTACTGTCGCCGTCCCATACAATTCAGTGACGCGGCGTCACTGACGCTCAGTTCGAAAGGCTACCTTTAGGTATATAAGCGCCCGATTATCCGATCACTAGTGATAATCCAGAGCTTAAACTACAACCATACCAAAATTCATCAAAATCCCATTCTGTAGTTTTTGTATGATAGAACAAACATTCATCTATTTATCCATCAATCCTTACAAACTTTATAATAGTTGTCTAAGGATAAAATATGAAAATGATAATAATTATATACTATTCGTGATAAGATTTTGACAATGTATATTTTCAGGGTATGGGTGTTGGTGTAAACCCTGGCCCAGGTGGGATGGGTCCCCAGGGTCTATCGAGTCAACCTCCGGTACTGGCTGCTCAACAGGGAGGTATGATAGCAAACACATCAAATATATTATGACAAGTCTGCATAGAAAGTCTTATTTCAGCAAGTATTGATTAGGATCAAACCACATTATATAAAATTAATTACATCTCTAGCGCCAGATAATAGTTTTAATTTTGCCGACAAAATTAAAACTATTATCTGCTGTTATAAGCTCTTTGTGTCAAAACTAAACACTTTGTATATACTTTATGTAAAAGCGAACAGTTCAAAGTTTTAATTTGGAATACTATCTCTGGTTTATTATTGCACTAATGATTTTCCAAAGTAACCAAAAGATAATAAGGTTAGGGAAGGTTAAAGATAGTAAGGTTATTTATACAAAATAAAACAAACATTTCATCATGTGGGAAAACCTTTTACTCATAAAGTGTACTAGATAATAATAATAATAATAATAATATGCCTCTAAAATATGTAAACTGTAGATAAAGATACGCAAATTCTTGCTTTGTTGGATGTTCCAAAATCCAATGAGATCATCGTGATATGGCTGTTCAGGGTTCCATAGTATAAAATGAGGAAGTTTAGCTCTGGCTAACTATTGCAAGCTATACAAATAAATAATAAAAATCTAGTAAAATAAATCAATATGCCCACGTTTCTACAAAAAGAAGTGAAATCCCACCAAAAACATTCTGTAAAAAACTAGCCAAGTCTCGATGGAGCTGCTTGTTTATCTCTAAAAAGTAATGAAATCTAGACAAAGTCGTGCCAAGTCTAAGGTTCCTTACTGCGATTTCTTTATTATTATAGTTAATGTTGTGTGACTTGGCCGTTGAAGGGTACACGAGGGTACAAAAGGGGCTCCATGACACCATTGCTCCAATACATGTGTTGTACAATCAACAACAGCCTAAAATGAGACACTAGCGTCCAATTACCAATACCAGTATGGGCTATTATCTCGCTTAACAAACATAGGTAGTTACAACAGATATACATTACGTGTAAACAAAATTGACTTGTACTCACTAACGTATAAAGAATGTTCAACGGCCGAATCACACAACATTAACTAAAATAATAAAGAAATCGCAGTAAGGAACCTTACACCCGTATCATTAGTTGTTTCCTCAGATCCGCCTCGACTCAACCTCATCTGAGGTATCCTTGAGAAGTTCCTCGAGTTTGGTATTCTTAAACATAATTTCTACCTCAGCTGTTTACTCCTCCAGTAAGGTTGAGTGGAGGTATAACATCATAAATAATCATGGAAAAATATATTTTTTTATGTTAACACCAACATTACCCATTAAAACTTGATCCAAATTTTACAGAATGATGAATATCTATGCGCTGTATAATTATACGGAATTTCGTAAAAGCAATGGCGGATTTTCGTAAAGTAAAGATCCAAAAAATCCTCCATACTTATCTTTAAATAAGTATCCCTCTGTAATTACAAAATTGCTTAAAATAATTCCACTTTGATTGTAAAAATATTGATATAAATGTCGGAAATAGACGCTCGAGGGAGCCTCAAGGTACGTCCTGAGGTACCTTAAGTTTGACAGTTGATTCCTCCACTCGCGTAAGGAAATTCCTCAAGTCGAGGGAATTTTGTTGAACTAATGATACAACTTTCGTGGATTGAGGTTGAGTCGAGTGGAGGAAATCTCGAGGTAACAACTAATGATATGGGTGTTAGACTTGGCACGACTTTGTCTAGATTTCATTACTTTTAGGGTTCCGTACCTCAAAAGGAAAAAACGGAACCCTTATAGGATCACTTTGTTGTCCGTCTGTCCGTCCGTCCGTCTGTCAAGACCCTTTTTCTCAGGAACGCGTGGAGGTATGAAGCTGAAATTTATATCAATTACTCAGGTCTACTGTCCCTTGAAGCTGTGAAAAAATCAAACTTCTAAGCCAACGCAATCAAAAGATACAGCCGTTTATGCCGCAAATTTTCGACACTTGCAAGGGAATCAAAACCTACAGGGTGCTTCCCGTGAACTCAGAATCTTGAAATTTGGTACGAAGCAACGTCTTATAGCATAGATAAAGGAAAAATTACGAAAACCATAAATTTTTAGTTACATCACATAATATATTTTTTTTTAATAATTTTAAACTTACTACCCATTTCCTCATAAACGCGTAGAGGTATTAAATTGAAATTCATACCAAATACTCAGGTTGCAATAAAAATACCATAGTTATGACTCGATTGTCGTAATGAACGAACTTTGTAAACCTTGCAGGTTTGTACGGAACCCTCGGTGCGCGAGTCCGACTCGCACTTGGCCGGTTTTTTTTAGAGATAAACAAGCAGCTCCATCGAGACTTGGCTAGTTTTTTACAGAATGTTTTTGGTGGGATACAAATTACAGTTTTTATGAAAAACAGGACATGGTTTGTTGCTCAATAAACTGTAGCTGGGACATATTTATTCACATGTTTTTGTATTTTTTAATAGTTCAATATATTTTAAATCAATTTTGTGCCACTTTTGTTTGTTTTCAATGCACAATGAGGGAATAAAAACCCTCGGAAAAAAGGCTTTTTTGACGGGACTGTCTTACAAAAACAATCATTGTAACTAATGTACTTAATTCTATCATTAATTAATGACATTCCTAGGGTAAAGCGTACTAGATAATAATAATAATAATAATATGCCTCTAAAATATGTAAACTGTAGATAAAGATACGCAAATTCTTGCTTTGTTGGATGTTCCAAAATCCAATGAGATCATCGTGATATGGCTGTTCAGGGTTCCATAGTATAAAATGAGGAAGTTTAGCTCTGGCTAACTATTGCAAGCTATACAAATAAATAATAAAAATGAAATGTTTGTAATTAGAAACTTTTTACTAAACGCCCTGCATTATCGGCTTGTGCCATCCTACTAATATTATAAATGTGAAAGTTTGTGAGGATGGATGAATGGATGGAAGTTTCTTACTCTTTCACGCAAAAACTACTAAACGGATTTTGATGTAATTTGGTATCCTAGTAGTTTAAGCTCTGGATTAACACACATACTACTTGTTATTCCGAAAGAGTACAGTGTTCCCATGGGATACTGTATTTAATCAGGCGGAGCTGCGGGCAAAATCTAGTCTCCTATGTAAAATCTGTGTAATGTGCATATTGTCACTTGTTCGTAAAACTTCTTTACGCTTGACTTGGGGAGTAAGTTGGTGACGTGACGTGACGTGAGTCGTGACGACGAGCGTTTCGAAAAGTGTCATTGGGCGTGGCGAACGGAAGTTGAGAGGGAGATAGAAGTTATGAGACGGATTATTTTTGAGACGGAGGCTTTATATTAACATTGTTCATTTGAATAATCGATTTGATGTCGTTTTCGTTTTTTATGCGTATAATTTTTTCATCTTCGTTCTTCTTAACTAGTATGTTAGAGTTCTGGATCCATATAAATTTGTATAAATTATTGAGTTGATTTCTGGTTTCCCAGAATAATAATATCTAGTGAATTTGGTTAGATCCTCGTTTATAAATATTGGTGTTTCAATATTATATATATATTATATATATTCAATATTATTAGGTATTGTTTTTAATGTTTTTAAGAGCTCCGTAGCCTAGTGGGTAGACCGTTTGGTTCGCACTCGAGAGAGTGCAGGTTCGAATCCCAGGTTGTGGCGTGTACTAATGAGACTTTTTCAGATCTCAAGTACATTATACGGACGCTCTAACGGTGAAGGAAAACATCGTGAGGAAACCCGCACATAGTTGGCCCCAGACGTATTGACTAGTTCATTCCTCTGGACTAGGCTGACTATGTTGTGAGAATGCCGTATGTGCTTGGGCAACCATACGACAACGGCTCGAACTCAGTGCTGCGCGCGGGAAAAATGCTTGTTATTTCACGTAATATTGGGGAAAAAAGGATATACCCATAAAATAGTAATCTATACATAAAAGAGAAGCTATACTACACACATTTATGCAGCTGTGTAAAGTATTTTAGAAAAGGCGTCTTCAAATTACGCAAATCGACACTCAGCTGTTGGTGTTTTATGAAAAAACTATATAATATTTTTGTCTGAAGTAAAATTATCTCAATTGCTGAATAATTAAACTGTGTCGGTACGTACTTGATTTTTTATTATCATTCTTCGTTTAATTTTTATTTACGTTCAAAGTTGCGCTAAAAATGCGATGTTTGGAGGCTATTATTTTCTACACTAATTTGAATTTCAGAAATATAAGCAAATACCGACCTAGATAAGTGTCATAAAAATCGATATTACGCTAGAATTTGGGTCTACAATGTTTGACTTTGGAGTAAATCACCAACAGCGTTTGTATGGAGAAAAATCCGAGTAGCGCAGCCTTAACGGATGCAAAGGCCTAAGTTGTTTTTAAAACAAGGCGGGAACGTAGCAAACCCGGTATTTTATTTTGATGTCCTGGTACAGGGTCGCGACCACAGAACACATAATACTCGCGGAGAAGAATGTCGACTTCTTACAAAAAAATGTAGACCCAGGGGCGTGCGCTCCTTATAGGCAGAAATGCAGTGCTTTACTTACCATTCACAGATATTTTAATAAAACGTTCGTACGTTTTAGATGACTTTAATTAATAGTAAATAAATGAATAAACAAAATATAATAACTTAAAAACGCCTAATATTTTATAATAGCACCTATTAGCAAGCACATTATGTTTGTCAAGCGTATGTTGATGCGACTAATGCCTTGTCGTCTCGCAGGAGATTTGTCCGCATGTGTGTAGTAATTTTAGTGTCCGTACACAGTTCGCAAACGCACACACCTATGAATATCCCAAGGCGCGACGCGTCCGACTCCGGCGGCATGCTATAAACTTCGGCGAAGTTCGGCAGTTGTCGGGCCTCGGAAGTAATCGGGTATATTCGTGAATCGTGGCACGGTGGCCTATAATGCGACTAATTATAATTGACGTAAAATCTTTACTCATGTATGCACATGATGCAATTTTGTTTTAGTAAGGTTTTATTTGTTTAAATATCAGAAATGTGTTTCAACGAAGCCATTTTTTCATGTGAAAACGCATTGTTATTTTTCGTTTGCCATTATATTTAATATATTTTATAGTTTTCTTAAAAGATTTTTCATTTTAACATTTGAAAGTGTGTACATTTAACAGTTTATTACTGAAGTTCTATAAAAATTGTAGTGATTTGTGTTGAAAACGTGTGTTTATTAAAAATTAAAAATAATAAGTTCTCACAATTGTCATTCAGTGAAAAGATTCAAATTGCGTCTAAAGGTAGATGTGTACCCGAGTTACAACAATTAAATCAGCAAAAAGGAAATGTAACTCGAAAGTTTCATGTTAAAAGTTATGAAGTTCTGTTAGTTCTGTTGGCATGGTTTCCGACTTAGAGATCCGTCGCTTGGATGTGGCTATGCTAAAAATCTATAAAAGAGAAAGTTTTTGTGACCCAGTACCTACTCCGCCGCATACCCAGTGTCCAATCCTGTGCACGCCGCTGTGTAGACCAAAATATAGCGCCTCTAGTGAGCTGCCCCTCAAACTTTTAACCGCCTTCCAACAAAGGAGGACTATATATTATTTGATTATATGAACATGGCGGGAAATTTAAGATACGTAATTAAAGTTTATGTTAACGTTAAATTTCTCTTTCGAGTTATATTTTACAACCACCTCCATGAACAAATAAATCATTACTACTACATTATTAAATGTTCGTGAACCTTTATACATAAGTCTAGTGTTTTCGACAGCGCGATCCAGAAGCGGTATAGTGTCATCTGTTGAGGTTTTTAAGTAACTTTTATGTAACATTAACCCTGTAAGACAGAGAGCGATATATTGAAATATCGCCTTCTCGTCGCACCGTATTGCCCCCTTTTTGGTCCAAGGTCGTTCATACAAAGTCGACTACCCCTGGTCGCAACCCGACAAATGGGAAACGCTGGTCTAAAGTATACTTGTTGTTTTGTAATTTCAGGCATGGGTGGTGGGGGGGCGGTGCAGCCGGCTGCGGTGGCCCCCGCCGCGCCCGCCGCGCCGTCGCAGAACAAGGAGTTCAACATGGCCTCCTTGTGCAAGTGAGACAGTTATCATATTTATCGCTCAGATCAAATAAAAAGTATAGATGGACTTCTATAAACAACAAAGTGAAGCCGGTTTTTTATGCATTGTGTGCGTGAGCCGGTGTTGCCATACTAAATTTTCATTACCCTAGATATGTTGGCTAAACTTTCGAATATCATCCCACATTTGTACTATTAATTGGTTTATGGTAATTTTACCGCTTAAAGTTCTTTTATTGTCGCAGTAATTTCGCAAGTTTTCAAAATTATAAGATCCGTAGTTTTCGAGATAACAATATAATAAATTTTCGAAAATTGTATAGGAATTCGGCCATGTTAACGTTTCTGTGACATTTGATTGGTTTTTTATTTGATCTGAGATTTATCGTAGATAAATTAAATAAAATTGATAAGGTTTATTTTGTTATAATTCGAAAAGTACCTACTTACAACGTTTTGTATTCTAAGTGAAATGAAATTTGAGGAATCCTGAATGAAAATAAGTATGCGTAAGAACGCTCAGTCGTGGCAAGCGAACCACGCCTACTTCACTTCCATTTGTTTTCTGTTCCGTGATTTCAAACACATTTTCTAATTACCTTCTTTACCATTACAGATTCGGTCAAGAAACAGTGCAAGATATAGTCAGCAGAACACAAGATGTGTTCCAAAACCTGAAAGCGATGCAACCCCCCAACGGTACTCAGCACGGGGAGAACTCCAGCAACGATAAGAAGGCGAAGATGCAGGAACAACTGAGGACTATCAGGCTGCTGTTCAAAAGGTTGCGGTTAATATACGAAAAGTGCAATGAGACGTGTCAGGTTAGTAGTTTTGACGACCTCTGTGGTTTAGCGCGTTGGCGCACAAGCCGGAGATCGCGGGTTCGAATCGTGCCGAGGGAGCAAAAGGTTTTCAATGTTATTGGGTCATGGATGTGAATTAAATCCTACTAATATTATAAATGTGAAAGTTTGTGAGGATGTATGGATGGATGTTTGTTACTCCTTCACGCAAAAACTACTGAACTACTGTAGTAGTTTAGGCTTTAGATTAAAACATAGGCTACATTTTATTCCGAAAAAATACTGTGTGCCGCGGGCAACGGCTAGTATAATAATAATATAATAATATCTGTGGAAGCTTTCACACCACGTCAATCTGTGTATTCATTGTAAGGGTTAGAGCAGACACAAATGAATAATCTTCGCGCGGTCTCGATTTTTTTTTATATCGGGCGTATATTCGAGGACGCGCGAGCTTTTTTGTCAGGTTCAAGCATGTGTGCATTTAATTTAATAATTTAAAAGTTGATTTTCAAATGCGTTAATAAAATCCTCTCCGCTGCGCTCCTCTTTATCTGCGCTGGCCCTTAGAGGTCGAATGTCACGTAGGACCACGCTGCAAAGCGCATGTGCAGTGTATGACTGATGTCATTTGAAACGTGTATCTTGTTGTGCAGGGAATAAAGTTCAATTTTGAATAGCTTAAAAATGCAGCTCCGCGTAGCGTCGCGTGTCGTCGCAATGTAAACTGACTCTTTTGTCGAATGTTTATGTTAATTATTACCAGAACATACTATATTATTAAATGTTATTTTTGCTGTTTCAGGGTATGGAATACACACATATGGAGAGTTTGATACCCATGAAGGACGAGGCTGAAAATAAAGCGCTCGACGAAAGACGGAATACAGAGTCCTACAAATTAGTTCTAGAAGAGAACAAGCAGCTGACAGAACAGGTAAATATACTTTATACATATCTCATATCAAAATCAAAACAAGTTTGACGGTCGCGTTATGTTCACAAGGTGTGTCAGTTTCCTAACTTAAAAAAAAAAAACCGGCCAAGTGCGAGTCGGACTAGCGCATGAAGGGTTCCGTACAATCTGGCAAAAAACCACATGTTTGTATGAATTTATTCTGCTAATAGTATTAAAGTCCCAGTATTAAATTTATTCTGCTAATAGTTATTGTTATGCTAGGGCCGCATCTGCGCCTATCGTCCGAATGTTATGCGTGGCGAAGCTTTGTACGTTTTGTACACTAAAAAGTTATCGCGATAATACTATGGTCATATTAGCGGCTTCGTTATTTTTCACGATATATCGTGCAATAATCCAAGATGGCGTCATCTAGGCGTTTGAATATGGGCGACGACGACTTTCTTTACTTTTACATGTGTGCTAACAATTACCTAATGCATTTATTGAAATCTAAAAAGAAACCCAGATCCCATTCCAAATTTTTTACTGTTTTTAATTTTATTCAGATGAATTCTGCAATACGCCATCAAGGAATCTCTCTTCTTCTTCAATTCTTCGATAGACATTGAGTTTTCGTAACTTAAATTACTTTTCAAACGACGCCATGCGCCATTCAGACGCTGGCGCGGCACCGTCGCGCGTCGCACAGCCCGCGTCTTAACGAATTGAAAACAAACACGAAAATGAACAACGCTAATGCGACCACGCAGGGCGAATTATTAGCGCGCTAAATCCCTTTGACGTACCGCCACCCGCGCGATAACGAAGACGCAACCCGAATATTCGCCACGATACCCGATAACGGCCGATCAGATTTGCGTGTATCGTGTCATAGCACGAAGCTTCTTGACGATAGACGCAAGTGCGGCCCCAGCATTATAACGCGTTATAATGCTGGGGCCGCACTTGCAACGGCAACAGAAATACATGATCTGTCGTAGCTATAGCTACGACAGATCGGTTCATAAGATACAGCCTGGTGAAATACAAACGGAAAGACGGACATACAGCGGTGTCTTAGTAATAGGGTACCGTTTTTACCCTTCGGGTACGGAACCCTAAGGCTGCTGTGACAGCAGCGACGACGCGCGCAGGCGGGCGCCAGTCACCGCCTGACAGAAATAACTCCCCACACCGATCTCGGTGACGGTGGCCGGTTTCATTGAAACCAGGCCAGTTACGCAGTCGTAATTTTGTAGTGCCCAAGTGTGTGCGTAGTACACAAAAGCACTCTTTCTTCCTGTATCTACATTCAGCATTTGCGATTTGTTTAATCTGAGGGTCAATTCTGCTAAATAAAACCTACAATAATACAATTACAATCAAGTCCCGATACGCTAAAACTGTCAAGCGGTATTCTCGTAAACGTTAAACCAACGCGAAACGCGCTCTGATTGGCCCAAACTTCACGAAATCAGTTTATGATAACGTGTCGCTTCACTTATAATACAATCAAAGCAAAATGAATGTCTACTTGAAATACGAGAATTGAGCATTCAGAATAGGGAATATGCATGTATTTTTTTTAAACGTTTCTACTGGTTATAACATTACTAAAAATATATATAACACATCAGAAAAATTATCCATTGAGCTGGAAAAAATGTTACAAAATCACTATAATTTTTGCGCGGTTTAAACAGGCCATTTTCGCGGGCTTGGGTTGTGACGTCATCGTACACGAAAAAGACAGTTGACAGATAAAATCATAGACAAGTCAGAGCATAACATTCAATTTAACGTCAGTCATGTCATTGTCACGAAAGACAGCGTCGTGTAGCGTGACGTCACACGCGCGTCTCCATTGGTCGCGACTCGCGACCAATGGAGACGCGTTTCGCAATTTTAAATATCCCGGTCTGATTTTGCATTTTTTATATATTTTTTTTCGGCTTAAATAAGAACTAAATTTAAAAAATTCCTTTTAGTTATAATGTGACGACAATAAAGAACAGGGAAAAAAATATTTCAGGCAAATTAAATTTTATGCATATTCCCTATTATGTATCGGCTTGTAAACAGCGCCCCTCGCGAGTAACATCGGGACTGAATATCCAAATGGTTCAAATGTGCCAAACGCGATATCAATCTAAATATATAAAAGGCAAACCTGACTTATTCATCTATCTGAAACTACAGAACGGATTTTGCTGAAATTTGGCATACAGATAGTTGTAATCATGTAGGCATCCGCTAAGAAAGGATTTTCGTTAAAATTTTGTGTGGAAACCGCGACTTCGTTCGCGTGGAGTTCTCCACGCGAACGAAGTCGCGGGCAAAACCTAGTAGTTAATAAACTTATACTTGGGACACAAAGGTTTAGAAAACATTATCTTACATGGCTTGAAAATTGTATTCATTTAATTTCCTTTTTTCAGGTGATATTAAAAAATAAGCAGCTAAAGGACGTAATCTCAAATCTGAGGACAATCATCTGGGAAATAAACGTAATGCTCACCATGCGTCGCTCATAAGTGCTTATAGACTGGTTAATAGATTGATTTATTAAATTTCCCTTCTCTGGAGATCAGAAAAGTACTTGTCCCTACTTTGGCATTACGGGTGTCCGTGGACGGAACAAATCGCCTACCATCTGGTGATTTGTCTGCTCGTTTGTCTACTGTATCTCTGTAACTGGCTAACTGACAGCCTGACTGATATCTGCCATTCTGTAAGTTCACTCACAGACCAATACTGTTTTTGCTCAGTGGCCAAATAAAATGGAAAGGATATTCAAAGTTTTCAATCAATTTGCGTTTTGCGATTTTTGGTTGGATTATTATTATTTCTAGTTATATGATTGATTGTATATTATGGTACATAGGTTAAGTAAATACTTTAAGATAATACAGTAGTTGTTTATTTTACTGCACCCACTTTCTAATGTTTTGTTGTAAGGAAATTATCAACTAGAGGTTGAATTGAGGTTGCTCAAAGACGTCAATAAATAATTAATTAATTATTATAAAAAATGGATTTGGTGAAATGATAAAATAATGTTTAAAATATCTTTATTAAATATAAAATTGGGCATTTAATTGGCATTTAATAAATATTGGCAAGATTTTAAAAATCATCGACATAATATTAAATAAATTATAAGTAAAAGTATTTTTAAATATCACTTCGAATATGCTTCGAACGAATAAGCTAAGCTATTCTAACCTTAAAAAGACTAAAGCATTTGCTCTACAGAATGTTATTATAATTCCGCCTAGAAATGATCTTTGATCCCCGTAGATAAACTATATTTTTGCGTGTTTAATATCTTTCTGCGGAACGCCAGTATTCTGTAGATTGTTCACCTACGCTCTTGACTTTTCACTTCATAGCTGCCTTTGTTTGCGATTTGGTTTTCGTACGGGCGTCGATCGATGACACTTTCGGAAGGTAGATCTTCTGGAATGTTCGAGTCTTTCGAGAACTTTTCAATTTCTGGTGCCGCTTCAACTTCCTTGCCCACGCTCCTACCGGCTGGCAGTGCGTGGAAGGCTTCCGCCAGATCTGGGTTAATTTCCTCAAGTGGTGTGTCGCCGTTCTGGATGTATACTGGCACGTACCCTGGCATCGCTGGCAGGAATTGCCATTTTGGTCGGGCCTCTGGAATGAAAAATATATTTTTATTAAAAGTTTATACGTTATTTATCTTTTGGACAGGCGCCTTTATTGGGTAGTGCAAGGCTGATTAGATGGGTTTGGGTTATTTTATTTTTAGGGCCCACGTCATAATTTTTGTAGGACCGACAATCGGGCAGATTTTTTCTCCGATTCTTATGACCGATTTTGTGACCGACTCAACGCACACGGCCGTCACTTTGTCTGTAGCTTTCAAGGGAGTTGTAGAGTCCAAGCGGACGAGTGCCGACTGTCGGTGAGCAGGGTACGTTAACGCATACATTTCCGGACGTTCCATTTTTCACCGACAGTCGGATTGGTCGGGATGCACCGATTTTATTTCTGACCGACTTTTTGTATGACGTGTGCGTTGCACTATTGCAATCAGTATGTTCTATTTTTCTCCTACAAAAAAATCGGTCACCGATTATCGTACGTGGACTGGCACTCTTTTCCTTGCTACGGAATCCTAAAATGGTTCTAGTCATAGGAAGATCTCAGATATACAAAAGACCAAGATAACTGACCAAGAACTTTTGCATACAATAAATGCAAAATAAAACTATTAAATTCGTGCAGCCTTGTCTCAAAATACAATTGCGATTTGATACGCAATAGCTTATTAAACCCATCAGATTTTGATTACTGAGCCCATGATATTTTGATGGTCTTGAGTTCTGGACTTTAAAAAAAGTTTTATAGATTGCTATTCCCATGTCTCGCTAGAAACTCTAGAACGCTGTCAGAGGCTTGACTGCTTGTACATTATGCTTCCATCACTTTATCCCCCTTACTAATAAACGCTATATTATAAGCTTTGAATAGTTACACAGTGTTTTGTCTTTTTCAATCGAATTAAAAATGTCACTTTTGTGACGTGAACAAAACACTGTATAACGATTCTAAGCTTATACAACGTTTATTAGTAAGGGTAATAATACTACCCGTATAAGCATCTAGGTGTAAAATATCATAAAAATATTTATCCAGTAGATAAGTAATACAATGTTTTGTCCTTGTCTTATACGTTGGAAATGTCACTTGACAGACGAGGGCAAAACATTGTATTGCTTATCTACTGGATAAATATTTTTATTAGTAAGGGGGTATGTGTATATTCATCGAGGTGTAAAATATATGTATAAATCATATTATATATGTTATATTATTATAGTCTATAGTATATAGTCATATTATAGTCTCCGATATCGCATCATCCATACTAATATTATAAATGGGAAAGTGTGTTTGTTTGTCCGTCTTCCACGACAAAACTACTGAACCGATTTTAATGAAATTCGATACACAGATAATCTAGAGCCTGAGAAAGGACATAGGCTACTTTTTATCGGAGGGAAATGTACGGTTCCCGTGGGATAGTTTATTTACAGTTTCACATAAAACTACTAAACCGATTATTATCATGAAATTTGGCACAAATATAAAGTAGGTCACGTGAAAGGACACAGGCTAGTTTTTATCCCGGGACATATACGGTTACTGTACTTACGCGGACGGAGCCGCGGGCATCAGATAGTAACATATATAAGAAGTCCTAACCGCTTGTATGGAGTCGTGACCAGTTCTGCGGGGCTAAGACAATATAATTTGAGGTCACATGCTCACGCGAGCGCCGCGCCGCGTACGTCAATTCGCTAATAGATAGGTAGGTACCTATCAGATAGGCACTTGTTCGAATTGTTCCCGAGTAGGTCGTTCAACTTGACGATAAAGCTTTAATTATAGCAAAATTGTTGCTAGTAAGTAGGTATTGTATAGGATTTATGTGACAGTCATTAAAGATAAGAAATCATACATTATTAATAGGGCCATTCACATATTACGTCACGCAAAATTTCGACTTTTTGAACCCCTACCCCCCCCCCCCCCCCATGTCACGCTTTTTAGTATCCCTGTAGGTACCTGTATTTAACATGTACTGTCACTTTGTATGACCCCCCCCCCCCCATCAGGTGTGACGTAATATGTGGATGGACCCTAGTTACATGAAGCAAAAACTTCTTACTCCTTACGAAAATTATGCAAACGGAGGAATGTGAAATTTGGCTCAGTTAAAATGTGGAGGAAGGTGTGCAGGAAGCTAATGTTTTCTTAAATAATGCTTAGAAATATGTTAATAATAGTCTAGTTGACAAGTTGAAAATGGTCTAAAATAGATATACTGCTTTTAAAATTATGTGTGATAGCTCATTGGATTCGGAATAACGCCTGGAAAATGTGCTAAAAGCGTGTATTAGCACATAAAAAATTGCAAAAGTTATAAACAATTAGAGGAAAAAATGTCCAATAAAAAAGTCCTGCTCCCGGAACTCTATAAATATAAACTCTCAAATTTTTTATTGGAAATTTCCTCCTCTTTCGGAATCTTTATTTGAGATTTCTTAAATATTAATACTTTATGAAATAAAAGTATAAAATTTAATAATAATAAAAAAAAAACAACACACTACCTCAGAATAATAACTCACACCATCGCGATCGTGCGTTTTTGTATACAATTTTTTGTTACACGTTGACTTTTGTAAATCCTTACTACTGAGGCCCTTACAATACCTTCCAAAATGTATTTATTGCTAAAACTACAAAATATTACCATAAAAGATTTATGGTTAGTTTAATTAAATAAACAGTTTGAAGATAAACTACAATAAAAGCTAAATAGGAGATGCAAGTAGTTGCAGATTTTACGAGCCCTGCGGTTGGTTTATGGTCATAAGCTAGGGTTTACAACCTAGCTTATAAGTTATAAGCTGTAAATGCAATCTTGGCTGCAGTGTCTCTACAAAGTACAACGTAGGTAGGGGAAAGTAGTACAAGTTGATCCCCTGGGGTAAGATGATCTTTCGCGATTGTGCTGAAACCACTAAGGCCATCTAGTTGATTTCACTGGTAAAACATAGCTCCGGGCACCTCCACACCTTAGTCAAAACGTAATGGCGGCGTGGGCGATACATCGATTTTGACGAAAAAAAATAAAAATTGTGTACGGCTGATCTTAACTATCTGTGATAGGCTCAGGCTGATCGTATCTTGTGTACTTTGAGCTTATGTTACTTTTATTCAAACAATGTTAAATGTAATTACTGTCGTGTTTGAGGCTTTCTATTATGCTTAATTTTAATATTTTGGCCACGTGAACATAGCCGCGTGCTTGTAGGTTATGTTAGCAAACATTGAATGAAAAAGTGGGATTTGGTTCAAGATGATTCCTTTCTATATGTACAAGATTATTACTACTCGCTTTACTGCAGAAGGTAAATCTTTGATAACAATAAAATATGATTATTAGCGAGCATTTTATAACCTATGCGCTGCGTTTTGAATGATATTCTTCAATATTTATTCATTGATACCTACTTATTTATTATTTTTGAATTAAAATCTAATCTAGTCTAATAAGTATCTTAGAAAACTGCGTGCTCAGTCTATCTGTCGGATCTCAGGATGAGATTAGAAAAAAAAAGAATAAAAGGTAAGTATAGTGCGATTCAAATGAGAATAGGATCGAGTCGGCGCCATATTGTTTCGAATTTAGACTGTTATGATAGTTTTTATGTTTAGATAATAATTGATTTCTATTTAACGTTTTTATTTGAATTCGATGCAAGACTAGATATTAATATTTATATGCAGATAAGTTTTTCTGAAAATCGCACTTTTCAAGTGATATTTTAACAGAAAAAGGTCATTGACGTTCCTATTCTCATTTGAAACGCGTTAATCATACTAATAATATAAAAATCTTAATCTCTACTTAGTGATGATCGCCTAGTTCTTACAAAATTGTGTCAAACCCTTGAAAAAAGAATAGTAATTATTAATCTGAAGTACCTATTTAATGTATTAATAATTACATTATTATTTATTTTTAAAAAATACTGCTCTCTCTTCTCCATACAACTTTTTTTTTTTTTTTTTTATGAAATAAGGGGGCAAACGAGCAAACGGGTCACCTGATGGAAAGCAACTTCCGTCGCCCATGGACACTCGCAGCATCAGAAGAGCTGCAAGTGCGTTGCCGGCCTTTTAAGAGGGAATAGGGTAATGGGGGAGGGTAGGGAAGGGAATAGGGTAGGGGATTGGGCCTCCGGTAAACTCACTCACTCGGCGAAACACAGCGCAAACGCTGTTTCACGCCGGTTTTCTGTGAGCCCGTGGTATTTCTCCGGTCGAGCCGGCCCAATTCGTGTCGAAGCATGGCTCTACCACGTACAAAACTACCTATGCCAAATTTCATAGTCCCCCATTCGCATCATTTTCGTAATTATCGGAGTAGGTACAAAGTTTTTGCTCTATGTATTATTAATTATTATTATATAAGGTTTGGTAAAATCAATTACGGATATTTTGGGTATAATATGATCTAGGTACTGCTTATTAAAAAGTCGTTTAGGCAAAAAAATTATCGTCATACTCAAAGTTAAAAAATCATCTCGTCTCTCCGCTCAATGCAAACTCGCCCATATAAAGGAAGCTTTTTTTTTCGAGTATGACAATTATTTTTCTGCCCAAACGTCTCTAAATAAGTAGTAGATCATATGCTCAAAATATCCGTAATTAATTTTACCGGATGTTATATTATAAATAAATACATACATACATATAATCACGCCTTTTTCCCGTAGGGGTAGGCAGGACCGCCTCTTTCCCGTAGGGGTAGGCAGAGACCACTTCTTTACACTTGCTACGATCCTTACATACTTCTTTCGCTTCGTCCACTTTCATTCTTACCATCCATTCCTCCTCTTACATTCAACGTAGCCAAGCGTCTCTCCATGGTCCGCTTTTCGCCTCCGCGAGAAACGAGACGTGATGGGTGGCGAACCACATCGCCGCCATTTTGGATAATTTAATTATTTTTGATTATCCATTGCGTTTCCACGGATTGGTGGAGAGGGTAGGAATAGGGAAACGGAAGGATAGGTGGTGAGGAAAGGAAGATTGGTAAGTTAGAGTGGGAAATAGGGAATGTAGGATATTACCGCCCAGGAGGGCAAGGGATAGGACAGTAATAGCTAGGGAAGCCGGGGTCGCGTACCCGTATACTATACCACAACACAACTACCGGACAGGTAAGTTGGGAAGAGTACCCCATGACATATATAAATCATGATAAATATTAGGTAAGTAAGTCTGGTTTTGATAATCTGACATATCATTAGGTACCTATGTAACATGTCTGCCGTCTACCTATGGCTAGAGTCTACCGAAAAATTTGAGAACACCGTGGGATATCCAAGGCTAACTTATTCCCAACAGTAGCACAGTACAGGCCATTACAAAAAATGGTTCCGTACAAACCTGTAGGTATATAAGTAAAAGTTCTCCCATCACGACAATCGAGTCATAGTAGTAAGTTTAAATATTTTTATTATATTATGATGTAACTAAAAAAATTATAGTTTTCGCAATTTTTCCTTTATCTGCGGTATAAGACGTTGCTTCGTACCAAATTTCAAGATTATAAGTTCACGGGAAATAGTACCCTATCCCCGTTACTAATAAACGCTGTATAGGCTTTGAATAGTTATACAGTGTTTTGTTCCCGTCACACAAGTGATATTTTTAATTCGATAGAAGGAGACAAAACACTGTATAACTATTCAAAGCTTATACAGCGTTTATTAGTAAGGGGGTGTAGGTTTTGACCTTGCGAGTGTCGAAAATTTGCGGAAATTTGCCGCATAAACGGTTGTATCTTTTGATTGCGTTGGCTGGACCGTAGACCTGAGTGTTTGATATAAATTCCAGCTTGATACCTCCACGCGTTCTTGAGAAAAAGGGTCTTGACAGACAGACGGACGGACAACAAAGTGATCCTATAAGGGTTCCGGTTTTTTCCTTTCGAGGTACGGAACCCAACAAAAAATATATTTTTTACTCTCTGATGGTCATGTACTAAACAGTTTTTCAAAGCCGAATGATAAAACAACTTCTATCATAAAAATCTCATCAGCCCATTCGTATACGCCATCAAAAAAAAAACCGTTAGGTACCATGTTCTATATTAGATAATAATCATTGGATGTAACCGATCATATTTTTGTACGTACCTACACCATACATTTATGCTCTCTATGTACTGTAGATAAAATTGAAATCCCAGCTTCACCGACGGCTGTCGATTTCGAGTGTGTGCGACTTTCATCTAACGGTATCGTTTTTGCCGGTCAAAAGTTAACTGTAACCACATGTTACATCACATTCAAAATCAATTTACCAATAGCTAAGATCAACATAATATAATGGGTATTCAAAAGATGTAATAAGATGATGATGATGAAGAGATGTCATCATGACGGCCATATCTAAGACAGGCTGCACAGCTGTAACCGCAAACGGTATGAATGTGAAATTTGGACAGTAGTTTTAATTTACAATGTAGACCCTCTGGTTCGTAAACTTATTCCGTCTAATTCCGTCAACTCTTTAAAAATCAGCTATTTTGTAGCGCCCCTAATTTTTTCCACCTTACAAACCTCACTAACATAATATTACGCATTATTACAAAATAAACTAATAATCAACATTGAGCAATAATAATACTACTCATATACGTGGTAGAGCCATGCTATACGTGGTAGAGCCATGCTTCGGCACGAATGGGCCGGCTCGACCGGAGAAATACCACGGGCTCACAGAAAATCGGCGTGAAACAGCGTTTGCGCTGTGTTTCGCCGAGTGAGTGAGTTTACCGGAGGCCCAATCCCTACCCTATTCCCTTCCCTACCCTCCCCTATTACCCTATTCCCTCTTAAAAGGCCGGCAACGCACTTGCAGCTCTTCTGATGCTGCGAGTGTCCATGGGCGACGGAAGTTGCTTTCCATCAGGTGACCCGTTTGCTCGTTTGCCCCCTTATTTCATAAAAAAAAAAAAAAAATCAGCGCCCCCCAATTTTTTCTGGGCTCCTTAGACCTCCAGCGCCCACAATACTGATGTAGATTGTAGACGAACACTAAGAAGGGACTTTGAAAAATTCTAACATAAAAGGGGTTGAAAATTTGTATGGAAAATCTTTAAATCTGCACCGATTTCAATGAAAATCAAGATTCATGCTCTTAAAAACATCAGGGTGTTTCAGAGTTTATTCGAATTCACTCTCAGAGGGTGTAAAATAACTGTTGAAATTTTGTATGATATATATTTAATACTGTCCCGTTTTCCAATATCCGAGGATTCCGAGGTAATAAATACAAATTATTTAGTACGTAGGTATATACTCATTAGTAGTTTTGTGAAATTCGTCTTCTAAAGGGGTGAATGAGGGTCCAAAGTTTGTATAGTGAAATATCAACAACTGAAGGGATGGCGTTGAATTTTGGCATGCAGATAGCTAATATGACGTAAAAAGCGGTTAAAAAAGAATTTTTCGAAATACAAAACCCCCAGGGGGGTGTAATGGGAATCCACGCGGACGAAGTCGGGCGCAAAAGCTATAGTCATATAAGTAAACATACAGACATCGTTTTAAAAGGATAATCTTGTTGGCCAGAAATATATGAAATAAATAGCCTGATGGTAAATTTAACTGACGAAGTACATCATACATGAACGTCCGCAACACTGGAGAAGCTATAAGTCCCTTCTCTCACCAACACCTACTGTACTTCCTCTCACTCTCTGCGAAACACAAAGCTAGCGTTACGTTTTACGCCGGTTGTCTGTTAGGTTATTCATATCTCTCCGACCCATCTGCCCATTTGTGCCAAGTCAGCCATGACTGCTTGTACTTTGTTGCTATGTACTTTGTTGTTGGAGAGCCATCTCCTAAACTCTACGTGTCTTATGTCTATCCCTCATCGAATTGCAACTATATAACCGTATCGTTTAAATTACAACAAGTACAAACATTTTGCTATTATACTCGGTTTTACTTGAATAGTTACTGAGTCATAACAATGACATGGTAGGTACTTAGACTTACTCAGTCTTATTAATAAAATTATTTACACCACGGATTAGCTAATCCAACATGGCTGTCTCTGTCAGATACTTTGGAACAGTCACTTGATAGACAAAGAGAGCGATTTGGATTTGCTTATCCATGGTGTAAATATTTTTATTAATAAGGGTGATTTAGTTTTTAAAATTGAAAATCACGCTCATACTGCATGTCTAGATATGTAAAGTTATTCATAGAAGAGCAGGTCCTAGGGTTAACAGTTTATTCAACAACGTTATCTATTTAGGTTAGACCACACTACTACTTAGTAAATAAATCTAACTAGGTATAATGTTATGGGTTCTGAGTAGGTATCTAACTAATCCTACGAATTCCTTTTTAACTCTAGCTCTACCAATATCCTCCATAGCCCTACTACTTAAGTAATATCTATTACGAATGCAAGTAATAATAATTAAGTAATATCTATACTCAATACTCTGTATTTGTAAGCTAAACTGCTTGGTTGTTAATTGTTATCTCAAAAATAACAACCATCTAAATTGCTTTTCGATCGTTTGTCTAAAATCTAGAACACTGCAATATAATATTCTGCTTGGTAGTAGAACACCTAAGCACCTTATACTCGTAGTCCGTATATTCTTTATCGAGTTATAAATAGTGCCTCCTCCAGAGTCATTGTCCTGTACTGACCACTCAACTGTGACCACGAACAGGTCCATCTTGTTTGTTTTTACACCGCTATAAAGTATCAATTATGTCGCTACTCTATAATTTGCGCGCCGTTTTGTTCTAAATGCAAAATCTATGATTTTAAATAGATTTATGTTTTCAGCCAGTGGGTTAAACTTTTAAGGTTTCATAAGGTTAAGGATGAAACCTTTTCAGAATATCGTCATTAAAGTTTACCTTTTCTGCTTTTGAAACAGAAGACAGAAGGTCGAATCTGCTAATCCTGCAGTTACCTAACACAGTTACCATCCAGATTCCTGTCCCGTTAAGTTAAAACTGCAAAATAGTATTCTCATAAACGTCAAACGCGTTTTGAATTTTGATTGGTCCAAACTCCAAAAATGAAAAATCAGTTTATGATATAGGTAAAGAAGATTCGAAGTAAAATGAAAGTGTAAGTTAATTACGAAAATTGCGGTTCAGATATTCACATTTGCATTTAGTGGTTAGAGCTTAGCTCTCGACTCGGAGGTGGTGGGTACGATTCCCGCATTAGAACAACAAAAAATGTTGTTTCCAAGTTTTTTTAGGACAATACAGGCTAATCACCTGATTGTATGACAAGAGAGATAATCCATGCCTCGGTTGGGCATGCAAAAAGTTGGACCTGCTGACGATCTCTCGCCAGTCGTGTCGGTTATCCGTTGCACTGAGTTACGAGAGTAAAGGAAGAGTTGTTTATTTTGCACACACTTGGGCACTATAAAATTACTCCTGCCTAACTGGCCTGGTTTCATTGAAACCGGCCACCCGAATTCGCCGAAGTCGATTTGGGGAGTTATTTTCAATTTTTTTATGTACTATTCGCGTTTGCAGTCAGTCATCAGACCCCAATTCTGGAATTTAACTTAGAATTTCAATTTAATTTCAACGAATCTGATTTTAGTGCTTGCACCATAGATGTATTACATTAAAAAGAGGGTTTGCACCAATACGCGTTGGACGTTGGTTTGACGTTTATGAATATACCATTTTGCTGTTTTAATATTCAACAAGCCAGTAACTCTTTGTGTTCCTGAAACGTGATAATTATTAGATTATTACGTGAAACAAAAAGTTTCAGTACAGAAACGAATTTTGCGAACGGAGGAGTATGATATTTGGCACAATTAAAGTTTATGTGGAGTAGATTGTGTTGAAAGCATTTTTTTAAATAATACTTAGAAATACATAAAATTGAAAAAAAATTAACAACACACTATACCTCATATTATTAACACTGCCGTGCGGCCCCGTGCGTTTGGTAGGTCAAAAGTCATGTCATTGTCAAAATGTCATTCTTTGGATAATTCTGATCCAAGGAATTTGTAAGTTGTTTAATACTTACAAATTCCTTGTTCTGATCCAATCCGCCATGTTTTATTTTACGTTGTGTTGCTCTCCTTGACGAAGTTATTTGAAATGTACACAGAAACGAAGTGAAATTAAATAAAATAAAGAATAGGAAACAGTTACTATATTATGTAGCTATATTTACATATAGTGTACATAGTGCTAGCCCACGCCTCATACATTTCTAGAACATATCTTTTCGACTACAGGGCGACTTCTAGCAAATTTTATTCCCTAACTAACCTTTCCAAAACTAATAAAGCAGTTTATTAAAGCTACAAAGTTTTACCGCAATGGATGAACGGTAAGCAAGGCATTAAAAACAAATAAAATTTTGCGACTATATTTTTAAGAATCTGTGACATCATTATGAGGTAATTTAATATAAAAAGTTTTTAAACGATAAACCTGATTAGAAACTACCTGCTTTAGTTGATTCATATGGTGTTGAATCATCGTACCTACCTAATCATCGATTTCAGTTAAAAAATACATATAACCATAAACCAGTCATTATAGTTAAGTTGACTGTTGTTCTAAAATCTCGCCAAGTGTGAGTGCGAAATATGTAGAACATTTATAACAACACTAGTTGACCCGGCAAACATTGTTTTGCCTTATAAATAAAGTATAGAAAATAGATAGTAGCCGATTCTCAGACCTACTGAATACGCATATAAAATTGGTAAAAATCGGTAAAGCCGTTTCGGAGGAGTACGGTAACTAACAATGTGACTTGGAAATTTTATATATTAGATAATTTTTCCTAATACTGTATGACTACAGTTAATGTATTTGAAAATTAAAGGATTGCCAATTTGACTACATGTCTGCATGCACTGCATAGCTAGATATGAGCGCCGATGGGTGGTAGGTCGGCGGCGGCGCGCCGGCTTTTTTGGGTCGGCGGCGGCGGCGTCGGCGGCGTGACCTTGAAAGGGTTGAAGTTTGTACGTGGTAGTATAGAACTGACGTCGAAGCCATTTATATAACTGACTGCGTAGGCTCTCTATTGAACAATCTATAATAGAGGAGAACTCAGCGTGAAAAACGGTGCAAAATCTCCCAAACAAGCATATCTGCCTGTAGGTGGCAGTTTGCACGCCCCCGTAGTCCAGCGCCATCCCGTTTGTCTTTTTTAGATCTGTCCGTGAACCAAATTATGTCCTTAAGGTGAACATTAATTGGGACCCAGTCCTCCCTAGAAGTTATGAAAACTGTGTATAGCTTCTAGAAGCTATGCATCTTGATTATGGCTTCAGATGGCTAGGCCATAACAGGTCTCTCAATAAGAGACTGTTGCAGTTGTCCAAGTAGGGTGGAGGCAGGTTTCATCCTACCTGCCGTCATGGCCCTGAGAACAACCTTCTTAGCCTACATAATATGAACAAGCATAGGAAGTGGAGTCTGGTGAATCAGGGCTTCAAGTGAAGCGGTGGATGCCGAAGAGAGCGCACCCACGATTCGAGGACATTATGAAAAATGCTAGACGTGCTCTGTAGTCCTGCCCAAAACTTGTCAGCTCTAAATGAGGCCTTCGGTAGTGTGGTATGCCATACTGCGCAGAAAAATAGCTGTACAGGTCAACTGCATCAAAACATTCAATAGTCTACAGAGGCTGGCCTGTCTGATAAGATAAGTTTGTAAGTTTGTATCTGATAAGACAGGCCAGCCTCTGTAGACTATTGAATGTTTTGATGCAGTTGACCTGTACAGCTATTTTTCTGCGCAAAAATAAAAATAAAAATAAAAAAATATATGAAATTGGTTTTTGTCGTGCTGATCACTGATCTCAAATATATTTTCTTTGGTTAGGAATTCCAATTTCAAATTTATACCGCTAGTTACTCATTCATTTGTGTTTCGAAAGCCGTAATTTATTTGTTTTTTCCTCTTTTGGTTTTTTTTTGAGTCACTGTTTACAAAATGGAAATTTTGAAATATCGTATTATTTTCGAGTATGAGTTCCACCATGGCACCAGTGATGCAGAAACGGCTAGAAAGATTAATAATGTATATGGCGGCGGTGTCGCAAAAGAAAACAAATTGCGTTTTTGGTTCCAACGTTTTTGGCCTGCAGAACAAGCCCCATGGACGGCCGGAGACCAAAGTTGATGATGAAGAATTGAAGGCTATTGTGGAAGCGGATCCATCACAAACCACGTTCGAGTTAGCTGCAGGCTGCGGTGTTAGTGATAAAACTGTTTTAATCCACTTGAAGCAAAATGGAAAGGTGAAAAAAATGCAAAATGGGAAGGCTTGAAAGGTGGGTACCTCATGTTTTGAGTGCAACAAACCGACAAATGCGCGTCGACTGCTGCGTTACATCGAGCGGCACAATAACAAAGGAATTTTAAATTGAATCATTACCTGTGATGAAAAGTGGATCCTGTACGATAATCCGAAATGCTTATCACAATGGCTGAATCCTGGCGAACCAGCCAAAGCCTGCTCCAAGCGAAAATTGACTCAAAAAAGTTACTTGTGAGCGTTTGGTGGACTAGTGTCATTTACTACAACCTTATTTAATCTGGCCAGGCGATTACGGCAAATGTCTATTTCCAGCAACTGCAAATCATGATAGAAAAGCTAGCTGCTAAACAACCGAGGTTGGTCATTCGCTCTAGGTCACTGATGCTTCAGAACAACGCTAGATCACACATTGCACAACAGACGGCTACCAAATTAGAGGAGCTTCAATTGGAATGTCTAAGAAACTCCCCGGACCTTGCTCCAACAGATTACCATTTTTTTATAAATTTGGATAACATTTTGTAAGGAAAAAAACTCAACTCCGATATGCTCCGATCCGATCCGAAAATTCAAGTCCAAAGCGCCTTCAAAGATTTTATTGATTCCTGTCCGAATCAATGAACTACCTATGAGATGGCCAAAAGTGCTAGCAATGGTATATACTTTGATTAAATAAATATATTACGTTTAAAAAAATAACTTTATGTTCCTCCTTAACAAAAGTCAACTTTATATGTAATGACCTAATATTTGACCTCGCTTGCAAACGTGGTAGTTTTCCCGAAGAGTGTCGTTGGTTTTAGTTGCTTCAGCTTCCCCTTATTGGTGTTAGGTATCAAGACTGTCTTATTAGCGTTGACTGTTAGCTTGACCCTTTTGCACCAATTTTGCACCTGATTGTATTAGTCCAGCGACTACTGAGCATTAGCTCACCATTAGTATTGCTAGGTCGAATTTGAGCTTGGCTCACGACTCGGAGGTCGTGGGTTCGATTCCCGCATTGGAACAACAAAAATAACCTTCTATTGTTCAGTTCTTTTAGCAGCCCATTCACTACCAGGGAACGCTGCAGCGGTGACAGCACCGCACCCCTTCCTGTGGGCATCGTTGGGTCAACCTGCTCCTGAGCGTCAAGCCCATAATAGTTGATAACGCTACTCTGTTGTTTAGCGTAGCTTTGATCCACTCTATAGTAATTCTTGAAGCCAGGCTATCAGAGTATCAGGGTAATAGATCATTTTGAGTTTTTGCCGAACGCGCCTTCAATATCTAAGAAGGCGCTTAGCGCAAACTTGCGCAACTCCTCAATGGCTTTATGAATGCGATCTACTAGCTCCATCTACTAGCTATATCAATTCAGTAGATCTGCCTTTCTAGTAACCATGTTGTCTTTTATGCAAAAATCTTTCGATGAGATAGGTGTGACTTATGTGGATGTTCTCCTCGTTTAAAGCATGAAAGAAGTAAGGCTTATATGGGTATATATGACTTGGGTAATATGAATGCTCATGGTCACAGACTGAAATTACATATTATGATTATCCCTCTCGCTCACTCGGCGCGCCGATGTATTTTCGCGGCGGCGGCGGCGTGGCAAAATCGACGGCGGCGGCGGCGCGCCGGCGCGGCGCTCATATCTACTGCATACTTTATTTATTTTTTGGTCAAACCAAAAAAAAAATAATAATAAAGGAAAGAAAAAGTCTTGAAGTTTTCTTTTTCTAAATAATCTATTCCTCGTGTGTGGTGTTTGTTAGAGCGAAACGGCTTGACCGATTTTTTATGACATTTTGCAAGCGTAACAGGAAAATAGGTTGTAAGCTATTTTTATTTTATTACTGCCAACTGCCAAGAGGTGGCCCACCCCAAAAATATTTTGAAGACATTTTTTAATTTTAAGATTTTGCATCATAAAATACATAGAACCATCAATTTTCACCCTTCTCATTCCAGCCCCTTTGTTTAATAGCGATATTAGTACTGTAATAATCTTCAACCCTCAGTGGTCGAAAACTCCTTCACATATCACCTGTAGGTTGTAGGTGTAGGTTTATAAGTAGGTGTAGACTGTATATGTAGGATGTATATAATATTATAAGTTGAAAATCTACATCTTCAACTTATAACTTACTAGATGTTGCCCGCGACTTCGTGCGCGCAAAAGTTAATTTCGTGGAAACCGTACATTGTCCTTCCCCGTGGTCTATTCTATATCTGTTCCAAATTTCATCAAAATCGGTCCAGTAGTTTCGGACCCTATTCAATGCAAACAAACAAACAAATAAACTTTTCCTCTTTATTATATTAGTATAGATAGATAATAATAATATATTATACATTCTACATTGTTGGTGTAGAAACTGTATAATGTAGATTTATTCCAGTTCATAGTTAAGACAGAACAACGTATGTTGGGTACAGCTAGTAGGTACCTATTAAATAAATTTATATTCTTTAATAATTATAATTCCCAAAGCATCTGTATTTTTCTTTTGTCAGAAACAGCGAGAGAAATAAGGTAATTTAATCACAAAAGTTTTAGGGTAAACACTCTGTAATTGACCCGTCTGTACCCTAGCATTAACTTTTTAAAAACAAAGCTTCTCGCTCACGACACGGAAACACAAATCACGAGAAACTCAAATCGTGACTGACGCTACATACAATCAATTAGTGTTATTTTTTGTGATATTATGTCTGAGATAAAACAATTATGAAAGAGGATGAATGGTGAGTGATTAGTACATATACATTACTATCATTTATATCCTGATTATAATCACTGGATATGTTCGCCGCTTCGTTCGTGTATAACGTATAGAATAAATGTACCTACTTATTGGTTGGCAGTTTGGCACTTGGCTCTTGTAATCTTCTTCTTATATATAAAATCCTTATATATAAAAATGGATTGCAATTCTAATGTCTCGCTAAAACTCGAGAACGGTTGGACCGATTTGGCTAATTTTGGTCCTGAAATAATTGTGGAAATATTGAAGGTGTAGTTAAATATTTATTTTAGTTCATAGTTAAGACAGAACTATGTGTGTCGGGACTCGAGCAACTTAATTTTTCAACATTTTTATTTCAACTAGTAGTCTAGTATACCTAAAACACTTAATTTAACTTCAGACTTTATTGGGCAGTGGGCAACATTGTTTATAGGTGACTAGCTGTTGCCTGCTCCGCCCACGTAAGTACAGTATCCCAAGGGAATACTGTACTTTTTCGGGATAATAAGTAGCCTATGTTTTAATCCAGAGCCTAAACTACTACCATACCAAATTTCATCAAAATTCAGTAGTTTTTGTGTAAAAGAGTAAACATCCATCCATCCATCCATCCTCACAAACTTTCACATTTATAATATTAGTAGAATGAGCTGAGTTTAGTATTGAAAAATAAATGCTAATATCCACTTCATGCGTGGATTTCACGCATACATAGTATTCACAAAGAAAAATCGTTATTCGAGTGAAAACCTACTTACTAGTTTATGACCGTTTAAACTTCTCTATATTATTAAAACTGTGCCGATATTTATGTCCGTTATTCATTAACATAATTTATATACTACAGACGTAATTCTTTAAGTAGATATGTACTTATTTCTAATAGAAATTTCAATCAAGCTGAGTGTTCTGCTAAGAGTAAAAATATTAATCCAGCTTCAAAAATTTTCCCCTTTACATTAATGATGAATTTTAGATTTATTTAGCGATATATGCTATTTTTTATTGTGCTTTATATAGGTATGTACAATTGTAGATACATCGTACAGTGACCTTATAATTTGAATCTTCTTTTAACACAGAACTATCGCCCTTGAACTATTCACTTAATAAGAAAACTATAATGAGCTTCAGCGAATGACATACAATACGACTCGTATAATTTTAAACCAAGGCATTAAATAAAGCTTTTAAATAGAGTCTGATTAGGTGCAAAACAAGTTTGATTGGCACATTAATTTTTAGAATACCAGGAATGTATAAAATTATCAAGGTTTCATTGATATAATTGATTTAAATGGGCACTCTGTAATGTTTCTTACATGCTAGGGTCATCTCATACCGAAATGCGACGCGGCGCGCCATATTCAAGACAGCTTATTAAGATTGAACTTTATTCACTAGAAAAAAACCTAACCAAGAGCATCTTATAACGCGTTTCAAATGAGAATAGGAACGTCAATGACCTTTATCTGTCAAATATCACTTGAAAATTGCGATTTTCAGAAAAACTTGTGCGCTTATAAATATTAATAGTATTGTATCGAATTTAACATAAATTAAACTATCATAACAGTCTAAATTCGAAACAATATGGCGCCGACTCGATCCTATTCTCATTTGAATCGCACTATACCTATTTAATGATACCCCACACGATGGGGTAGAATGAAAAAAAAATCATCCCCACTTTACATGTATTGAGAGCCACCCCTAAAAAGTAAAATTATTATTATTTTATGATGCCTAAACCGAGATTTACACAGTCTTTAATTTTTTATAATTACAGAAGCTAGAAGCGCGGACAGACAGGCGCTGCGAAACTGTTTTAGTTATTTTGCATATAACGCCATCTGTCGGAAGCTAATTCTATTTCTTACATAACTTAACTTTCTAAAGAACGGCTCAATACACAGATTATTAAATAAGATTCAGGCGGCATAGGCCCTAACCTTACGGACTGACTATGAGAGCTAGGTGTACAAATTTTAAATTTTCTAGTTTTTTTGGATTTTAAATGAGGCATGAAGTTTCACTTCTGCCTCGTGTACTCCGTACATGTTCTTTTTTGACTAAACATACTATATGACTTGTCGGTTTTCTCAGTTCAATGATTTGCACTTTTGCAAAAGTAGCACGGACAAAGATAGTATTGATCTAGTTACCTAAATTGATCTGACATTAGATTAGATTAAGATCTAAAAGCTATGGTAAGAATGCAAAGTAACTGCACGGGCACGGCTGATTTATTTATATTTTCAAGTATTTTAGTTACTTTTACCTCTTTAGAAATTTCTAGACCACTTAATTTTACAAGCCTAACTCCATAAACTCTACACCATAGTCTTTTTATGTGGCTTGGCCGTTTCGTTCCTACAAGAGTAGGTAATACGTCCGGTGTAGAGTTTGTGAAGTTAGGCTTGTAGAGTTAGATGTTTGGTAGAGGCAGAAGCTTGGATAGTTTTTTGACGGTGCGAGTTATATATGGTATATCTTGGCATCACTTTACATGGAATCGTTTTTGGTGATGATGTTTTTATAAGGATATTATTTGAGCTGGTACCGACTTCAAAAATATGAAAAAATGATTAGAGAAATAGTTAAAATTTTAGTCGAAATTAATTTAATAAGTGCAAAAATATACCTCACCGAAAGCCATTTAGGTACAGGAAGTTTACCTCATTAATTCAGATTGAGGGGTCTATAAACTGAATTAATTAGGTAAACACAACGGATAAGAATTCATATAGATAAACCTATCTCAAGACGCAATAGTCTGCTGTCTGCTAATTTATGTCTTTAGTAACTGTAAATATATATGTAATATGTATACAGTATAACTGCGGTCAAAGATAAAAGATAACTTCCCGGCTAATAATAAATAACTGCGTAGCGAATTGATACTTTATAGATTTATTTTAACAGCACATCATAAAATATTAGTTAGAAATCAATTGAAAATCGAACTCAAAACTGATTGGCGGATTAAAATAACTCTCTACATGGATATAGAGAAGGGAGTACGTTACCTACTAACCATTAGAAATACCAAAGCTGTGTCATTATTTTTTTATAAGTAACAAAATTGTGTTAGACAAAATATGTGAAAGCAAATAACAATTAGGGTTTCGTACTCAAAGGGTAATAACCGTCTCCTTTTTTTGGAAGTCGGTTAAAACTGGACTTTATACAAAGGTTTCGCTGTCTGTCATCAGACTATATCTCATAAACCGTTAAGCTAGACAGTTTAAATTTTCACAGATAGTGTTCCCGCTATAACAAAATTCTATAACATAATATAATAAACAGGAAAAGTTTGTGTGTTTGTTTGCATTGAATAGGGTCCGAAACTAGTGAACCGATTTTGATGAAATTTGGCACAGATGTAGAGTAGACCACGGGGAAGGACATAGGCTACTTTTTATCGCGGTAGAATGTACGGTTTCTGCGAAATCAATTTTTACGAAGTCGCGGGCAACATCTGGTTCTAAATAAAAACAATAAAATAAATATTTCTCATAGAGCAAACGTGATTTTTTTGCTCCGAGAGTAGTAAAAATTAGAGTGTTCCCGCGTAGAACAGTAGGTATCTAATTTTTTTCGGGATACTGTGTTATTTAAGTGCTTAAATTACTAGCATACCAAATTTCATCAAAATCCGTTCGATAGTTTTTGCGTGATAGAGTAACAAAATCCATCCATCCTTATAAACATTCAAATTTATAATAATAGTAGGATATACCTATAACTATCTGTACCCAACACACGTTTTTCTGTCTAATAAATAAAAAACTACCTACATACACCTACAGTTTCTACACCAACAACGACACCTACAACCTAAACCTACTTTTTGTGGTAGGTCACTCTTAACACTTAGGACTATGAAAAATAGTTTACCTACAACCTGTTCTCATACCTACCGAATACATCTGTAAATTTTCTTAAATATCGGTCAAGCTTTTTCGGAGGAGTCTCTAGCAAACACTGTGACGGGATAATTTTATATGTAAGATTATATATACTCGATTATAATTAATAATTATATACTAACGTAAACTCTTATTAAAACTAATTTCGTAGAAAAAAGAGGCAAAAGCTTAAAAGCCTGTTATTGATGAAACTTCTTATTATTACATTCTCGTAAATATTTTTTGCTTTAAAGACGCTTATTAATACACTTGTAAATATTACTACAATCTTGGAAAATATTCCTACAGTAACTATTACATATTTTAGGTACGTTCTTAAATTTTTTGTAAAAATTTACTTTTTTCTGTTTGTAACACAAAGACTTTAAATATATTAAAATATGGGTTAAACAATTTAATAATTAGATGATTGTGTGTATGTCGAAATAGTGGGACTTGGGAGCCCCAAAGGGATCTCCGACCGAGCGAGATAATTCTGGACTGGGCCACAAGTCACAACTAATAATAATTGGTCCGCTAAAACTACATAACGTATTGGTTATAAGTTATCACATATAGCCAATAACTTATGTATACCTAACCTTTTTTGAGGACGATTCGTAGAAGACGAGTTATAAATAAAAGTCAGTTCTTAGCATACCTTAAATCTAGTCTAGTCTGTGTATGACCTATTACAAGATAGTTAAGTTTAAACTTGATAACGTTTCGCTCTTTCAGTTTAATTATTATTTTATTTCTTAAAAAATTTAAAATATAATATATTTATTTATTATCTAATCACATTTTTGTAAGTTATCCAATTAATCGGAGCTTTTATTATTCAAATCTTTTTCTCTTAACTATGTTTGAAATATTAATAATATCTTACCAGTAAAAGCGAGGTAAGCAACGAGCACTATCAAAAACTTGTACATTATTACTATTATATTATTAATTATTTTTTATATTATTAATAACAGACACGTGCGTCGCGCGCGAGCTTACTGTTGGTATTGCGAAGCCAACCGGCTTGACGCGTTGCAAGTTGCAACTTTCTATGCCAATAAGATAAACAAAGAAATGCCGAACTTTATTATAATAATATTAAACAATGTAATAAATTATAATACATTTATTACATTGATTATTATTATAATAAAGTAATTTCAAATGTGATCGATATTACATCAGCTTTTTGTGGAAATTTCACTTATACGCTATTGACTCTATATTCACAGAGAGTTAATATAGTTTTACATTTTGTGCAAGTATATTTAATCGGATATCTAGTGAAATTGAAATAAA
The DNA here is from genome assembly GCA_905404095.1 of Glaucopsyche alexis. Classification (NCBI taxonomy): domain Eukaryota; kingdom Metazoa; phylum Arthropoda; class Insecta; order Lepidoptera; family Lycaenidae; genus Glaucopsyche; species Glaucopsyche alexis. The sequence goes on along the minus strand of FR990051.1, from coordinate 6,809,239 downwards.
AATTAATTAGTGTGTAGATACTGTTATAATAACATGTAATATTTCCAGTCTTCGATCCTCTACCTGTTGAAACGCCTAATGATTTTATTACTAAAATTATAAGTTATGCTGTCTTAACAGTTGCTATTTTTGGTAGGTATATAAAATGCGATAAAGTAACGTTTGCATAAAAGAAAAATCTATCCCACGGAAGTCGATGGTTTCGGTATAGTTTGCTTCAATGAAAGCATATTGCCTTGAATTAATTTGTTAATTATCATTAATTGTTGGTTAAATATATGGCGCTCATTTTTACATCAATTCTTCTTAAGTTCCTTTAATTTTTCGAGTTTTTTTTTCAAGAACGTAATACTTTGCTTTGCTCAGAGTTATGATAAAAAAAAAGAATTACAAAAATATTTTACCGGGTTTCGAACCCACCACATTCCGAATTTCCGAACAACGCAAAAATGAAAAATTACACATACGCACACTAATAATAGAGTTGAAATTATTGATTTATTGGTGCACGACAAAAAAAAAACAGTTTCATAGGGATAAGACCTAGCTGGATCGATTTTTCTCCCGCAAAAATTCTAGTATACCTACAAAATTTCATGGAAATACTTGCAGCTGTGTTTCCGATAATTGTAAAAACCGTTAGATTGTAAAATAACTAACGAGATTGTAAAAATGACGAAAGATTTAATAATAATAATAATAATAAAACGTTTATTTGGAGCTACATACACAGATTATTACAAAATAAATTAAAAATAAAACTTAAATCTAAACAGCAGCCACAAATTGGCTCAAGCTCGGCATGAGCTGGTACACCTTTATAACTATAATATATTTATAATCTAAAATAATGTGTTAAATTAAAGGCAGAATATTCGCGTCCGCAGTCTATAAACATTTTACAATTTCACTAGTTTTATTACAATCTAACGGTTTTTACAATTTTACGGTGACATATTAATTATTACCTACCTTAAGGTGTCTTCAATAAATATTTTATCATGCCAATATATTCTCTACTTTCAACAATTATTATTTCAAAGGTTTTAAAAGGCCATAACGGCGTAAGAAAAGGCAATACAAGTGTTCTCCAATCTCCGTCGTTAATATTAAACACTAAACAGGCTATTGAAAGCATGTGAAAGTCCGCTAATATTGGACGAATGCTTTCTACGTACTGACATAGATTTATCTATGTGATTTTAACGTGGAATTATAATTGGGATCAAGTTGTTAACGTATCTTCAGCTGGCCGATTCTGTGTCGTACATTTTGTAAGTTAATCATTGAGTTAGTAACGATACGGAGGAGTGAGTAACGGAGAGTCTCACTTTTGTATTATAGTGAATACAAAAGTGAGACTTTCCGTTACTCACTCTTCCGTTTCGTTACTAACTCAGTGATTAACTCACAAAATGTACGATACAGAATCGGCCAGCAGTTCGTAGTAAGTGGACATTAATTAGATTGCACGAAGCTTCTGAATTAGCTTTAAAACTTTGTCAAACTTTATGTGGAAAAATGAACATCTTAAAAATAGGCTTTATTGCGAGATTCTTACGCCGGTTTTTGCGAGTTACTTACGCCGCGCCGGTTCTTGGGAGTTTCTTTCGCCGGTTCTTCGAGTTTCTTACGTCGCGTCGGTTCGTGGGAGTTTCTTTCGCCGGCTCTTAGTGTTTCTTACGTCGCGTCGGTTCTTGGGAGTTTCTTTCGCCGGTTCTGCGTGTTTCTTACGTCGCGTCGGTTCTTGGGAGTTTCTTTCGCCGGTTCTTCGTGTTTCTTACGTCGCGTCGGTTCTTGAGAGTTCTTTTCGCCGGCTCTTCGTGTTTCTTACGTGTCGGTTCTTTGGAGTTTTTTTCGCCAGCTCTTCGTGTTTCTTACGTCGCGTTGGTTTTTGAGAGTTTTTTTCGCCGGCTCTTCGTGTTTCTTACGTCGTGTCGGTTCTTTGGAATTTCTTTCGCCGGCTCTTCGTGTTTCTTACGTCGCGTTGGTTTTTGGGAGTTTTTTTCGCCGGCTCTTCGTGTTTCTTACGTCTCGTCGGTTTTTGGGAGTTTCTTTCGCCGATTCTTCGTGTTTCTTACGTCGCGTCGGTTCTTGGGAATTTCTTTCGCCGTTTCTTCGTGTTTCTTACGTCGCGTTGCGTCAGTTCTTCTCGGCGGGAAGGGCTGAACCGGTTGCGGTGGTAGCTTTGTCTGTTGACTTTCCGAAAAAGGCTTGTTAAGTTTTAGTACTTGGAAATAAAATGTTTTCATTTTCTAATTTCAATAAAATTTGGAATAAAGTAAATTACTCTTAATAAATTACCATTATATAGATAGATTAAAAGAAGCTCTCACTTAATTTAAGCTTTAAAACTTTGCCAAAGGTTTGGAATGTATTAAATAAGTATCTCTATAATTGGGATGGAGGTTATAGGAGTTTTCCTATAACCTTTTAATACTTTTTTAATTACTTTTCATAGAAAAACCTTCTTAACATTTTAATACTAGCTGGTGCCCGCAACTTCGTTTGCGTAGAATTAACGGAAACGGAACTCGGAACCCTACCTTCTTAACAGAATCCTATGAAAAAAAGTAGCAGAAGTTACTCTTTGTAACATCAACTATCTGCCAGTGTAAGTCTCGTGAAATCGGTTCAGCCGGTTCAGAGATTATTAAAAAATATAGTTTTTATATTGTAAGTACCGTACATATTGTATACTTTCACTTGCATTCAGTGAAAAGTTGTTAATTTAAAATTTCAAACAAAATTTTCAATTTTATTTATTTGTATAGATGTATTTAAATTGTCATATTATAAATCAAAACATATAATTACATTGTCTTGTAGTCATAAAAAAAACATGTTATTCCCGTGGTGCTTCCCCTTTAATTCTGACTTTTTTGTCATCAAAATTTCTACTGTCTCCCGCTTTGCTTGGGGAGGGAAACTGGAATACTTCCTACTCCTCCTACAATCTTCTGATTAATTTCGTTGCGGGTTCCAAGACAGATTTAGCATGTCCCCCGGGCACCCCTGAGATCATATCAAAGGGTTTTTGCGGTTGGTTACCACTGTCGATCCTGGCTACACAGGAGTTGCAGTGGGTAAGTGTGGTGGGCCAATTGCCCGTTTAAAAAAAAAAGAAAGATGTATTCAAAAAAATTATATTTATTATTGAACTTCCAATATAACAGCTATGAAACTTACATGCGATGTAGTGTCGGAATTACAGTAAAATTTAATATTGCTGGTTTATTTATAACATATTTTATGTAAAATACATAAAACTCTGGAATTTACAGACATTTAATGACTGACAGTCACAGTGCGTTGACCTTTAGAATAGCAGTAAACTGCCGATTGTAATTACGGACTTCGAGTGATTTGGCTAATTGATTTGATTCAATAAGAACACAATGCGTTCAAACTAAAGGTAAATAATATAAAAATTTAACGATTGGCGAGAATGAGAGTTTGTTAATATTGTATTTGATATTATTTAAGATTTTTATGAAATCCTTAAGAACATACTTTAAAGTACAAATTTCAATTAGGTATTCAAAATAGATATAATATAGATAGATAAACTCTTTATTGCGCACAATATAGAATACAATCAGTAGACTAAAACTAAACTTACACCCCCTTACTAATAAACGCTGTATAAGCTTTGAATAGTTATACAGTGCTTTGTTCACGTCACACGAGTGACATTTTTAATGCGATAGAAGGAGACAAAACACTGTGTAACTATTTAAAGCTTATACAGCGTTTATTAGTAAGGGGGTTAATCTAAATGTGGGCAACGGCGGCCTTATATGCGATCCCTTCCAGGCAACCCTGCAGGTCTCCTGTGCTGCAGCACAGGAGAGGTAAAATAACTTAAATGAGCAGGGTGTAATCAATCAATCAAGAATAACTAAATAGAAGGATATGCAATACATAATACATACAATATATATGCTATACAAATAATATAGGTAATACAATTGTTTAAGCAATAAATAATATAATATAGGTATCTACTTATAGTTAATTTTGCGAGAGATTTTATTCAGAAGAAGTTATACAGTTTGGATTTAAAAATTGCAAGCGACTTTGACTCCCGAATGTCACGGGTTTGTGTCAATGTATTAGGTAATTCCACTCATTCCACATGAGCGTAGCCTTCACAATGAAGGAACCTCCGAAGTAACCAGACTTATGCTATCTACAGACACACGAATTTGGTACGGAGCGTACAGCGAACCATATCCGGAGACCAAATTCGGTGTCGCTACACACGCACGGATTTGGTACGGTGCAGTGAAGCGAAACGCTCGACACTCGTGTGTTCGATTTTATGCTCTATTACATTAGCACAGAGTTCTATTTACAGTGCAGTTTTTAAACGACGACGATGATTCCCGCAATTCATTGATAACGGGCAGTGATACCAACACTTTAAAAAATATTTCTCCCCAAATTTTACCCCGGATTACTTATACCATTAACAGGTCTAAGAGATAATAAGCTAGAGAGAAAGGTTATGTGTTTAACATAACTTACGCGTGAATAACATAAAACTAACTTGTCTTAATCTGATTTCACTCCCAATACATTTTCATATCCCTGGCTATATACACACATTAAAATAATTTTTATTATCACATACAAATTGATTCATAAGGAGTAAACTCTAAACATCCTGTCCCCTAGTAAACCCCCGTAGATATTTTCCCTAATTTTGGAGGGTACATCCCTAAGTTGGCAACACTGATACCGTTGTACGGCCTAACCGCCGGACTGCTCTACACACGCACAGATATGGTACGGAGCGGACCAGATCCGATGCGGACAACGGTGAACTCTTCGCCTTCTTCTTATGTTCGCCGGACTGCCCTACACACGCTCGAATCTGGTACGGAGCATACCAGATCTGCTGTACGCTCCGTACCAAATTCGTGTATCTGTAGACACCATTAGTTAATGGCACATGAAGTTTCTTACTATATCCAGAGCGTAGTGCACGGCTTTTCGGAAGATCCCGGGACACTTTCCGGAAAAGGCTCAAGTCGTTTCGGGAGGGTGTGTCCTTAACACTTTGATACGAGGTTTTTATATATTAGATAAAACCTGCCTGAAGGAATATAAGGCTACAAAATCGGAGCGTTTTTGCTGTGTAATATAAGTAGGCACTGTAATATATTTTTAGGCGCTACAGCCTACACGTCATTGAGCAAGGACACAAGTTGTATGCATAATAATAAATAATAATTATTGTAGTTCAATCATAAAAAAATGAGTCATGACTAAGTATAACTATAAAATAGTACGTATAAATAGTAACGATAAAATTGAGAGGTTAAACCTTACTACTTAATCTTACTAATATTATAAATGTGAAAGTTTGTGAGGATGTATGGATGGATTTATGGATGGATGTTTGTTCCTCTTTCACGCAAAAACTACCGAACGGATTTCGATAAAATTTGGTATGGTAGTAGTTTAGGTTCTGGATTAAAACATAGGCTGCTTTTTATCCCGGAAAAGTACAGTATTCCCGCGGGATACCCGATACTATATTTACGCGGGCGGAGCCGCGGGAAACAGCTAGTATTATAATACAATTGTGAGCTTGTTTGTTCGGTTGTTACGCTTTCACGTTAAAACTACTTAACCGATCATCATAAAATTTAGCACAAATATAAAGTAAACCACGGAGGAGGACATAGGCTACTTTTTATCGCGGAAAAATATACTGTTCCCGTAGCGAAGCCGCGGGCAAAGTCTAGTACGAATATACATATTATCATTTATCAAACTCATGATAAATCAAATTTACGCCGGGATTCTGTGAGGGCGTGGAACCTCTTCAGTTGAGCCGGACATCATTCGTGCCGAAGTATGGATCTTCCGCTGTGAAAATGTTCATACGTTGCGCTAGGTATGACCACTGATTTCTAAATATTTACCTACACCAAATGTCAATGACAGATAGCGGTCACAGTGATTATTAACTACGGTTCAAGGATTATCGAACATTTAAATATAATCTATACTAATATTTTAAAGAGGAAAAGTTTGTTTATTTGTATATTTCTTTAATGGTTTGTTTGCATTGAATAGGCTCCTAATGGGCCGATTTTGATAAAATTTGGCTCAGATGTAGAATAGGCCATGGGGAAAATAGATCACGTCTTACTAGACGTGCCCCGCGATGAAACGTCGTAAATATTACACATTTAACATTACAATCATACGCGTTTCAATTTACAATCAAATTAAAAAAGATTTTTCGAGGAAAAGATTTCAAAATTTTCGGATAATCCACGGGAAAAGTGGGTAAAATATTGTCAGGTTTGAGGAAAAACCAACGACTTTACTTTGACCACAGACAATGGCTTCTGTGTAGAAAAAAAATTGTATGACTTGTGTTTATTAGCAGTTCTTAATCACAATTCATAACATCTACTTACATGACTAGCACCAGCATAAATAAAAAACCTAACCAAGAGCCAGAACATGTCAAGGGAGAGTTCCGCTATCAACTCGCAATAAGTTTTCTTCGAATTACTTCAAAAGTAATTATCCGATTTTGCTCAAAATAATCTTTCTAAAAAGTTTTTAGCATGATCTATTAGCATGGAAACTTACAAGTTTCTATATCTTATAATTTAGAAATGCCGAGGCGGGGGGGACCAAGTCACAAATCACTTTGGAGGCCGATTACTCGAAAATGGTCGACTTTGTAAAAGAGTTATATAAGAAACCTTGCCTTTATTTTAAAAGACCTATTTAATAATACCCCACTCGATGGGGTAAAATAAAAAAAATCATCCCCACTTCACATTATGGAGTGCCTCCCCTAAAATATGAAATTATTATTATTTTATGATGCCATAACCGAGATCTATATACAGTCTATAACTATACCAAATTTAATCAATTTATATTCATAATTACAGAAGCTAGAAGCGCGGACAGACAGACAGACGGACGGACAGAGCGAAACTATAAGGGTTCCTTATGTATTACGGTACCCTAAAAACATCAAAAGTTGCAAAGTTATGCTAAATTATATTATATGAGACATACTGAGACTGAGTCTAAATGCTAGAGTAACATTTTACAAACCTTCCTATTAGTTAGGAGCTTGGGACTCACTACTAGAGCTAGCGCCCACCGTCGAAAAAGGAGCTCATCGAGAACAAGCATTGGACCACTGCAGATCGCTAGGGGCCTTAAAGCTTGATATAAAACCGCCGGTCTGGCAGTCCTAATCCTGGCAGATTTTTTTTATTGACCAAAATGTGTGAAGATTTTTTGAGTAAAAAAAGCTCATAAGGAACAAGAAAACTGTTGTTATACACGGCTGCGCGCCAACTAGAAACCGATAAAAATGCAAGTCTGGCAGTCCTCAAAATTCTTACACGTTCAGGGCGGTCTGGCTGGAAACTGGTCAAGAGTAGGACCGCCAGACTTGCATTTTTATCGGTTTCTAGTTGGCGCGCAGCCGTGTATAACAACAGTTTTCTTGTTCCTTATGAGCTTTTTTTACTCAAAAAATCTTCACACATTTTGGTCAATAAAAAAAATCTGCCAGGATTAGGACTGCCAGACCGGCGGTTTTATATCAAGCTTTAAGGCCCCTAGCGATCTGCAGTGGTCCAATGCTTGTTCTCGATGAGCTCCTTTTTCGACGGTGGGCGCTAGCTCTATACATGATAGGTGGCATGGGCCATTTACAACAAAATTCAAGAAATATTTTATTTACATATAAGACTCTTGATACCAGAAGTATTTTGATGCCACAACATAATTTATTTATTTTATGAAACCAGAAGCGGTCATGATAATATGATTGTAAACCGATCAATAACACAAATTGCAGGCTACAGTTTCCGCGTTAGTCATCAGTTTTTGCCTGAACGTGAATAGGAAAACAATGTGTAGTAAAAAAACAGAAAAAAAAAACCTACTGCCTTATGTTATGAAGGAGTTGCCTTAACTGCTATTTCCGTAAGTAGCAGTGGCGAAGGCTGGTTCTCCTTCATAGGGAAGCCGTAGCCTGTAATATTATACAGGCTACGGCTTCCCTATCAAGGAGATATAATAGGGATTTGGATGAGGGTCGTCAAAAGGTAAGCGGTAAGGGAAGCCGATAGGAATGGAGTTATAGGAACCCCTCGCCACTGGTAAGTAGGTTAGGGGCTTAAGGCCCCCTTTTTTACTTGGAAAATCCTTTCTAAATCCTCGGCCGGGGTATATGGGACTAACCCCAAGGTGATTAACCCCAAGGTGCCTCCTTGGTGCCGAGTCGCCGGACCCGCCTCGGCGATAACAGCAGCGGCCCAGTAAGCGGCATCTTCTTTCAGCAGCAGAACCATCGCTATCCATGACAGCTGCTTTTCCTCCTGGAGAGCAGTCCGAGGTACCGTACGCTCTTCATACCGTATAATAGATACATGTGGTATACATACATACATACATAATATAATCACGCCTCTTTCCCGTAGAGGTAGGCAGAGACCACTTCTTTTCACTTGCTACGATCCTTACATACTTGTTTCGCTTCGTCCACTTTCATTATTCCCTTCAGGTTTAGGGTACTCTTGACCTGGCCTTTTTTCAAGACGTCCCTGATTTGGTCTCGAAACGTCCGCCTCCCTTCCAAAACCTTCCATTCACACTCGCCTTATACACTTTTTTCGTCAATCGTTCTTCATTCATTCTCTCGATATGGCCAAACCGTCTCAGCATACCTGTCTCAATTTTTGTCACTACATCTTTCAGACCATACCGTTTCCTTAACTCACTATTTCTTATCCTGTCACTCAGTTTAACTCCTATTAGTTTAGTGGTACATGTGGTATATTACCATGTATTATCTTGTATAGCAGTATATAGGTAGAGCACTATACTATTGTAATTATTCCTACAACTCATCGATCTAAAACTAAATCCGGTTTATTTTACAAGAAACATTACTAGGTGTAATTAAATGAGTATTAAATATAATTATAGTTGTCTAGATGCTTAGATTTATCATATATATTCTAATAATACATACATGTTTTTATTGGTCCAATAGAAAACAGAGCCTTTAGCAAGTTGAATTTGCTAATTACGACGACGAAGTTCGATAGCAAAAATGTATGAGATTTGTAATAAGGATCGATATGTCGCTAATTACCAGTTTCATTTAGTGTCTACCAATTACTATTTGTCAAAAACGTAAAATTTGTATCGCGAAAAACTGGCAAATGATTGAATGACGTCGTTTAATTAACAAATAGATCTATCGACCCAGATAGGTTATTGAATCGTTAGCGATGCTTATGAAACTTAGCGATGATTATGTCAAAACCCATACATTTTGTTTTCAAACTTCGTCATCATAATTAGCGATGGCAACATAGCTCTTTAGCTAGAGCCTTTGCTCTGATTATTATTTAAATATGAGAGTTAATTCCCACCAAAAAGAAACGATACAGAGCTCCATTTTAAGATAGGTAGCTATTCGAAATTGAACTTTATTCACTACATAACAAGATATACGTTTCATATGACATCAATCATACACTGCACATGAGCTTTGCAGCGTGGTGCAGCTTGACATTTGAACTCTTACAATGAAATGTACCTATATCTTATTGTGTAATTAATAAAATTCAATTCTATCGTAAGAATGCAGCGCCGTGTCGCGTCACGTATCGTCGCATTATTAACTGACCCTTATTCGTAAGAATATTTTTTTACATATGATTAACCTTTATTAATTCATTCATTCATTCATATAATCACGCCTCTTTCCCATAGGGGTAGGCAGAGACCGCCTCTTTCCCGTCGGGGTAGGCAGAGACCATTTCTTTCCACTTGCTACGATCCTTACATACTTGTTTCGCTTCGTCCACTTTCATTCATACCATCCATTCCTCCTCTTACATTCAACGTAGCGAAGCGGCTCTCCATGGGCCACTTTTCGCCTCCGCGAGAACGAGACGTGATGGGTGGCGAACCGCATCGCCGCCATTTTGGATAATTAAATTATTTTTATGATTATCCATTGCGTTCCCACGGATTGGTGGAAAGGGTAGGAATAGGGAAAGGGAAGGATAGGTGGTGTGGAAAGGAAGATTGGTAAGTTAGAGTGGGAAATAGGAATGTAGGATATTACCGCCCAGGAGGGCACGAGATAGGACGGTAATAGCTAGGGAGCCGGGGTCGCATACCCGTATACTATACCACAACTACCGGACAGGTGAGTTGGGATGAGTATCCCTGACATTTTGACATTCATTTTTATTAATAGGTCTTGACAGTTGACACCGACTCAAGAAAAAAGACCTCGAAGTAAATTCTTTGTTCTTATTACCTGTAATCGACGAAGATAATTGTATTCGAGGAAAATAAGGCATCTATGATGCACAAATCACAGCACTCCATCCTGTAGATCAGGTTAAGGAATGGCAAACAGGAATAATCTAAAATCTTATATATAAAATGGATTGCAATTTGAATGTCTAAGTAAAACTCGAGAACGGCTGAACTGATTTGGCTAATTTTGGTCTTGAAATAATTGTAGAAGTTCAAGGAAGGTTTAAATCGTGAGAAATGTTAGAAAAGGTATAGTGGTTGTGGGCTGTAGCCTGTAGTAGTAGGTGTAGTCGTAGATGTGGTTGCAGGTGTAGATGTAGGTGCATGTTGTAGATGTAGTTATTTGTTTATTCCTGTTCATAATTAAGACAAAACAACGTGTATCAGGGCAGGACAAAAATGTAAAGCTACAGTTGGTCTATCCGCAAAAACGTTCGCTAAAAATGATTTTCTTGATTCTAGAGTTGATGGAAAATTATTAATGAAACGAGACAAAAAGTAGCTTTACTCTTAATAGTTTGTTTAAATCTTTTTCTTATCAGATTTTAACTACATCCATGTCATAATCGACATCTTATAATATGCAGGGGCTTTCAATAGGGACGCTCGAACTTTAATAATGTATAGCGGCTATTTCGGTAAAGTTATAGCTGTAAAATTCATCATGAATACATATTTATTATTTAATAGTGATAATTCACTAGAGAAAACTGCAAGTTTCGACAACACGTAAAAATCGTTAAAATTTATAATCAAAATCAGTACTCCATTCGCGTTCGTTGTGTTCGTTGAGTTCCGTGCGTTGCGACCAATTTACGGAATTTTAATCAATAAAGATTAAAATTCCGTAAATTGGTCGGTACACTAGTTCTTCGGATACTTAGCACGGAGCCAGATTGACGTGGTGTGAAGCGTCCATAGATATTATATTATACAGATCTTACAAACATTGACGCGCGCGGTTGACATCAACTGGTCCCCGAAATCCACGGCTCGATTATTTTCTGAGGGGCTTGGTTTTCCCTCTAGGCTACGTAGACAAACCACAGTCTATTATTTCTGGCCTAAGAGCCAACATAACCCGGTTTCATCGTGATGTCGAGTCCCATTTAGGAGAAGATGTTATCGAAAAAGGCTCCAGCGGAGTCGCGGAGTCCACTTGGTTTAAATTATTTTCCGTACATAATGTCATCGGATATCCTTTACAATAAGATAGATAAGATTTGGTTGTTTCACTTAAACAGGTTGTATTATTTCATTTCAAAGTTCGAGCACTCTTAATGAAAAACTCTTTATATTCTTTGCCCTTTCATCCACATTCGTAACTGAAGTTTCGTAACCAGCTATGAACAAGGAATTTTCTTCTCGTTTGATAACCAGCTACGAAAACAGAATAAATTTTCTGTATTTGTAACTGGTTTTCATAACCAGCTACCAAAAAAGGATTATTTTTCTCTGTTCATAACTAGTTACCTAAACAAAATTGAATTTATTTTTCGTAACTCATAAAACTTAAAAACGCACAATGACGAAATATTTTTATATTTTTTCGAAATATGTATTTTTTTATTTTTTTCGTTTTATGATTAAACTCAATTAAAACTAATTATTATAAAATTAAATATATTTGTTACTTATGTTTAGAGGAAAACTAATAAGGCGAAAACCAATAGATCCATATAAACATATACGAGTAGGTACTAAATCTTATATGGAAAAATAATTTCCAGACAGTGTCCAACAGTTATAATATTATTTTCTAAATCTTCGATGGCCGAATTTCGATGGTCGAAGGAACGTTCTTCCTTTGATCTTTGCAATCCTTCCGAATAAAGCAGAAAAAACATACGAGACATTATTTGAAATGATTTACCTACATGGAACTCCAAAAAAATTACGCTTGACTTCGAAAAAGCAGCTATGAAGATAATTAAGAAAGTTCTTCAAAAATCTACTATAAAAGGTTGTTGTTATCATTATTGTAACAGTCTCTTTAAGAAGGCTAAGGCGTTGAGACTAAAATCTTGTGTTCAAAGACGGCATGTTGCTAGATGTGCTGGCTTAGCTCGATTACCATTAAATAAGATTTTGTCGGGCTACAAAAATATAATGCAAAGATTACCTAAAAGTCAGAATATAGAATATTTTAACATATACTTTAATAAGTTTTGGTTAAGTGATGTTAGTTTTATTAAGAAATGGTGCTGCTATAAAGAAGATATCAGAACTACCAACCATTTTGAAAGATGGCACTCTAGGCTTAATATAGGGCGTAAAAATCCATCTCTGGCTCATGTTCTGGAAGTTTTAGTAAAAGAGACTAAGATACGGTACGTAATAAAACTAATAAATGCCAAATTTATTTAGAAATAGACGCTGAAGTCAATTCGGCCATTGAAGATTTAGAAAATAATATTATAACTGTTGGAGACTTTCTTGAAATTATTTCTCCATATAAGATTTAGTACTCGTATATTATATATGTATAGGTTTTCGCCTTATTAGTTTTTCTCCTAAACATAAGTAACAAATATAATAATTAATTTTGTAGTAATTAGTTTTATTTGCGTTTAATCATAAAAATATATACGTATTGCAAATTACGAAAAAAATATAAAAATATTTCGTCATTGTGCGTTTTTAAGTTTTATGAGTTACAAAAAATAAATGCAATTCTGTTTTGGTAACTAGTTATGAACAGAGAAAAATAATCCTTTTTTGGTAGCTGGTTATGAAAACCAGTTACAAAAACAGAAAATTTATTCTGTTTTCGTAGCTGGTTATCAAACGAGAAGAAAATTCCTTGTTCATAGCTGGTTACGAAACTTCAGTTACGAATGTGGATGAAAGGTTCTTTGCTAGGGCACTGGGCAACGGTCTCTACTCAGTAAGACAAGTTACCAATGGCCTGCAAAACGCAATATATTAGAGTTTATTCGTTGAAAACTCGATCGATCAAATACAAGGTGTTAGTGCTTATACTATAACTTAGGTCTTAGACTATATAACTCCCCACACCGATCTCGGTGACGGTGGCCGGTTTCATTGAAACCAGGCCAGTTACGCAGGAGTAATTTTATAGTGCCCAAGTGTGTGCGCAGTACACAAGAGCACTCTCTCTTCCTTTACTCTCATAATTCAGTGGGACGGATAACCGACACGACTGACGAGAGATCAGGCGCAGGTCCGACTTTTTACATGCCCATTTTTGTCAGACAATCAGGTGATCAGCCTGCATTGTCCTGCATTTCCAAACTTGGAAACAACATTTTTTTGTTGTTCCAATGCGGGAATCGAACCCATGACCTCCGGGTCGAGAGCCAGCCCTCTAACCACTAGACCACGGAGGCTGTTAACTATAGTAGTCTCAAGGATCATAGAATTCTAATGCTAGATAATGATGATCAATCGCAACTACCTACTATTATTATTGATGTTCTGCGTAATGCAATTATCTTGTCCCAGTCTATTATGTATGTATACTTCTCATACTAATATAATAAAGAGGAAAGATTTGTTTGTTTGTTTACATTGAATAGGCTCCGAAACCACTGGACCAATTTTAATGAAATTTGGCACAGATAATATGTAGAAGACCACGGGGAAGGACATAGACGTAGGTTACTTTTACTGTGGCAAAATGTACGATTCCTTTCCGATTTAACCTAGTTACTTACAAAATGACTCGAGTCCATTTTATTATATTTATTATGATTTTCTTATACTAATGATCTAATGAAATTAATGACTTTAGACTACCAAGCACTCCACTATAATAAGGAAACAAAACACAAATATTAAAAAACTTGATTTATTTGCATAACATTGTCACATAATAAATATAAAAAGACAAAACCAAACACTCACATTTACATCGAATAACTTATAATAATATTATCATTGAAATATTATTATCTACGTTCATGGCACTCTTTTACTTTTTTTTAAACTTTACATTGCTGGGAAAACATTTCAATTCATAAAGCATTTTCCAAACGCGCTCCAAAGTGCGCAAGATTCAATAGTCAATTTTAGAAATTTCTTCTATTACTTTTTATTTTAATGTTTTCTGCCAGTGTCAGTCTACTTCTGTATACAATACATCAACGCTTCTAAAATTGATTTCTAAAGCCCCTTTATAATTCACAGGCAGTCACAGATATTGACTTACTGAAAGCCTTACTTATTTGGCATTACTTAGGTCTAATCTCAATAAAGCCTAGCCAGACTTTGCACTTGGTCGATGTTTCCAATTTAGCGCTTTCCGTACCTGAAAACATAAGAAAATAATCAAAAATTAAAAACTATAATCCGACTACGCAAATTATATAGTTTAAGTTACCCGGGCTATTATCACAAATCTATTGACACATCGTTTATTTGAAACGGATCAGTAGTTTGTGTATTTCAGGCGCACGATACGCATACATAACATACATAGTTTGCCAAAATCATTCCTTTTAATTTCGCCGTATTATCGGGTAAAATACGTCAGCACACAAATCCATAAAACCTAAACTTTGACATATAAAAATATGTCCCGATTGTATTTCTTTAGTCTATGGAATACATAGCCAAACTTTATGTTATTAATTAGCTTTTAATTAGTATAAAATAATATTTGCATGGAATAATTTATAGATCTGCTTTTAAAATAAGTAGGCATACAAGTTGTTACTGTCTCAAATCAGCTACATTCGGAGTTTTGCCGGGAAAGTCAATCAGCAATGTTGTGTTTCTGTGTTATTTTTCTAAATTCGTGTTATTGCGGTTTTTAATGTGTAATAAATATTGTTGGAATTAATCATTAGTTATTCGTTGACGTGCACTAGTGTGGTCCGTGATATAGCAACTACAAAATGCGTGCTAAATTGGGTTTCCCGCCAAAACTCCCTAGGAAGTTTCAGTAAAGCGTCTACCACTTTACTGAATCGACTGACTTGACTAATTGACTACCTTGACTTTTTATTGGGACTTTGACAAGACTTTGGACTTGACGATTTAGAAATAAGACAAAGAAATACCTCTAACGACAGAAGAGGCAGTATGGTCTAAGACCTTAGCCTGTTCCATTTCGGGACGAATAAAAAAAAATCAGCTACATTGGGTCCCTATTAGAGATGTGATAAACGGCTTAAAATTAAAAGTTAACTTATCCGTTATTAAATATTCAATAGCAACTTTTTTTAACTGCTTAGTTGCTTAGTTGCTTATTTGATTATCTACTTATTGCCACTTATAAGTTATAGGTAATATTTTTTGCGCTTATGTTACGTTTTTCGATCGCTTAAACTGATTTAAATTAACTTTCCTTCGTACTTTGCAGGCTTAGGACTGTCTGAAATCTGAATAATTATTAATATAATAATATGAACTCATAAAAATGTTTTTACATGTTGATAATATGCATTAATCTTAAATGTTGCTTATCATTAGTAATAGTTGATTTATAGGATAACAAACATCGCCACTTTTTCCACCTCATTTCTTTCAAAGTAGTTCCATAAATTACTGTTCCAATTCACGTCGTTTATTCGTCATCTTACGACAAAAACTTAATAAACTTAATACTAAAACACTACACGAAAAGTTTATATTACGTCCATATGGACCATTATTATATTTATTATTTACATTAAAACTTCACGGTAAGCCACCAAAGCACCACTATTACGATTAAAATACGAATTATTGCGTAACGTAATATAACGTGTTTTCGTCAACCCGCAAAGCGCAACTAACAAAAAGTGAATAAACACGAAAAAGCTTAATAGTTATAAGTACAAAAAATAACCCGTTTAAATAAGTGATAAGCTACATTAAAGAATTTTCACTCTTATTGCGCTGTCATAAGAACTATTTTTCTTTGCTCATACCACACTTATGGCTTTATGACTATAAACGATATGAACGATAAGTATAAGTGATAAACGCTTAAATTTTTAAACGACTTTACAACTTATTTATAAAAGCACGCTTTTTTAAACGCTTTACGTTATAACGGCCATCTCTAGTCCCTATACTAACGAAAATAAAATCTATAACATTATCTAGTATAGACCTTTAGACGCTTTCACGCCTTGTCATTCTGGTCCCGTGCTAAGTTCTTGAAAAATTTGTGTTACGGGTACCAGACAACCGAAATAGATTTAATACTTTAATATATACTATAAATATTAAATATATTTAAGATTTTCATTATATAATACACATATTTAGTAAGCGTCCATGACTCAGGAAGACGGAAAACTTTTTGTTTCCTGGAGGGATTCGAACCTGCAAACTCCGGCTTGAACGCCAACGTATTAATCACTGAGACACAGAGGTCATAAATATTTATAGGATCGACTGTAATAAATAAATCTTACCCGTAAGAATCTGCGTGAGCCGAGGCAGTCGCTGTGGCTGTGGCAGTAGCGTGGCTGCTACCTCCACCATTACCTCCGCCGTTTCCGCCACACACCCCGCAGCCGTTACCGCCATTTCCACCGCCGTTTCCATAACTACCACTGTTGGCATATGCACCGCTGTTGGCATATCCGCCGCTATTGGCATACCCGCCGCTATTGCCATATTCACCGCTGTTGCCATGACCATTGCCATATCCACCGCTGTTGCCATGTCCATTGTCATATCCACCGCTGTTGCCATGTCCATTGCCATATCCACCGCTGTTGCCATGTCCATTGCCATATCCACTGTTGCCAAAGTCTTCATATCCGGCGTTGTTTTCATATCCGCTGTTTCCGTATCCACTGTTGCCGTATCCGCCGCCACCGCCGCCTCCTCCACCGCCACCACCACCGCCGCCACCGCCGCCGCCTCCGCCACCTCCACCGCCAAATCCAAAACCTCCGCCGAACCCTCCTCCAAATCCACCGCTATTTCCACCCCCATTATGCCCGTGTCCACCATGTCCATGGTAGCCACTGTTGTAACCACCTTCGTAGCTTCCACCTCCATGCTCGTAGCCTCCATCATAACCTCCTGAAAGAAAAATGAAGATTAATTATAAAACGCATTTAGAATGTGTTCGCATATTTTACGACCCTTCCAATGCCTTTGATTGCGTACACTGGAGATTGGGTGTAAATTAAGAAAGGTGTTCCACAAGTATTTATTTTAGGATGTGTTGATTTTATATTATTGCCAAATAAGATACTAAAAATCTTTGTACTTTGGAAATTCTGTTGTTATACTTTTAGGAAAATTAATTTAGAAAGAAACAACTTACCATGTTCTTTAACGACTTTGACGACTACGACTTTGGAAGGTTCCTCGTAAACTTGACCACTTCCTCCTCCGTAAGCACTTCCGTAACCACCGCCGTAACCACTTCCACCCCCGTAACCAGATCCTCCTCCATAACCTCCTCCGTATCCACCTCCACTTCCTCCAAACCCTAGTCCACCCCCTAAACCTAATCCGCCTCCGATGCCAAAGGAAAGACCGCCTCCTAATATCTTGGATAGGTGACGCTTTTGCCTTGAATCCTGCGACTTTGGCTCTTGGTCTTCTAGTTTCTGTAGAAAAAAAATGAAATTATTAAGTTATAGAAAAATATTATTTTTAAGATTATTTGAATACTTGAATCTTGCACCTACGACTATTACTTTGTCTGCCACAATGTTTGCTTGCTTGATTTCATAAAATCATCAGTAATAAATTCTGCATCCTGCATACATATTACGTAATTATAATTGAATATTAACATTCAGACAGTGTCATCGTAAGTAATGATGTCATAGTGAATAGGAAATGAAGTAATGAACTGACGATAATGATAGATTAAAGACTGATCGATTGACTTATCTCGATTATTCTATAGGACTGCGATTAAATCTAATTGATAGTTTCATCAATCGAAGGATGTTTTAAAATAATACAATTATTATTGTCCGGCATAATCAAGGTCTAATGTTGATTTAGAATGTAATTTCTTTCTTTAATGACTGCTTTCATGATACAGTATAGTAAAATCATTATCAGAAATTACAGATACAAAAGTTTATATAGTGTAAAATGTTTTGTATATTATCTCAAATTTAATTTCATTCAAATTTAATTAGTTTAATTTCCATATAGGTTAAAATAATAACATTTACTGAATTGTCCCTATGTGGTGCCTACTGCCTACCACCGGTTCGGGAATTAACCCGGCGAAAAGAACTGGCGTAAGAAACTCGCACGGGTAATCTTTTAGCAAAAATATTGATCATTGTTCTTTTTAAAAATATATAATCCTAGCTTTTGACCGCGGCTCCGCCTGCGTAAATACATTATCCCGCTGGAACACTGTACTTTTTCGGGAAAAAAAATTCCTATGTCGTTTTCCGGGACCCAAAGCATGTCTATATCAAATTTCATAAAAATCGGTTCTACTGTTAAAGCATGAAGGGGTAACAGACAGACAGACAAAATTTCGCATTTATAATATTAGTATACAAGTATAGATATTTAAACAATGTGTTTTTCTATTGTATAGGCGTATACTTTGACCTTTAAAAGATTTACTAGGTACTTAGTCTGATCACCAGTATATCTAGTTTGATCTTATTTCTAGTGTTCCTACAGTGATTATTGCTTTTCGTTTTGGAGTTACTTAAATTCTTTCTAACATCGTCCAAAATTTATTGAGAAGCGATGGTCAGAATAACTTTTTCTTCTTGCATTGCTATCTTGATTTTTTTATCACAACTGATACATATTTTATAACGTTAAGATCCTGTTTCACAATCTTCTAATAATTGTCAGATAGTTGATTTGGAACTTTTTTCCGCTTACTTTATATCGAGCGACAGAGACAAAACATGCAATTAAGCTGACGCAGATTTTGCAACAGGCCCTAAGTATTTTATTTAAATCCAAAAGTTTGCCGATACTACTTTTTTATTGACTTGTAATAGGGGATCGGACTACATCTGAAATATTTAGTTTCATTAATATATTCAGAAATATTGAGGCATTACTACTTGGTAAATGTAAAAAAAATATATTATTTTATATGTAGTAAACTAATTAAATACATTTAAAAGTACCAAAAAATTTTTTTTTGCGAAATTGGTAAACAAAATCTATATCATTAGTTTACTCACATCATATACACAAACATTCATTATGGTAAGTATGAACTTAAACGCACAAATATGGGAGATATTTACAAATATATTCCGGCGGCCATATACTTCATATACTATACTTCAAGTGACGTCATTTGTAGGTCGACTTTAGTATGGAGCGTTTTTAGGAGGCTCGCGAATTTTTTTATATAAATCGGTGTACCTTTGAAAATATTGACTTTTGATATACTTACGGTATTTTCTGAGAAGTTACTCATATTTAAGAGTACTATTCATTTATGCAATAAAAAAAAATTAGTCCGATTGCCTATTAAGGAATCAATCGTAACTTTGTTTTTTGCTTGCTTACGCAATTAATAAAAGTTTCTTGTTAGATGCCGATGATCTTCAAGGATATAATAATTATTGTTTGTATCAAAAACAAACAAAAAATGTTTATGGATACAAAAAACTGAAAACGATGTCGATAAAAGATTTTGTTTGAAAAGAGAACCTGAACGTCTTATCTTAAAAATGTAATAAATCACCCTTTAAACTGTAACTTCAATTTGATTGTTCAACAGGTGGTTAACTTTTGTACCCAATTTTAAGGTAACTAAGCCGCACGGAGAAAATGTTATCGGAAAATTTACCTGGACGTATATCGGATGAGGGTTGTCTGGAGATTTCGCCTCATGCGCTGAATCCTGTGAGTCCACCAGTTTAGGAGACTGTAATGCCCGGTCGTGGTCTCTGGATGGGCCCAGTACTGGGGTTTCCCGTACTACCCCATTACCCAGCGCACCCACTACCAGAACCAACAACACCACACCTCTAAGCTCCATGTTGACAACTAACGCAGGTCCTTTAGCGCGACCTATATATAAGGCCATTTTTTCGCCCACCGACGTCACAGTTCGCGACATCTTTATGACGCTCTGTGAATGGCAGATTAAAAGCAATTATCAAATACGTAATATTATTTATGAGCCGGTTTATCCCGTATTATGTATAGTACCGAGAAATTTATAATTGTTGCAGGCATCTGCCTTTCTTTACTAAACACCTTGATTGATATTTCAACGGCAATCTCTAAAAACGTTACCTTCATCTTGTCTGAATGGGCATGAACTCGACTGTACATAATATTATGTAGAGCTTGCCTTTTAATTTTTTTTCCAATTTTTAATTGGTTCTTTTCTTTAGATTTCATTAGGTATTAGGTAAGAAACGTCTTTAAGTTTGTCTAATGCCTGGTCCTACACGATGGTGGTTTGTCTGGATTTTTTTAATTATATATATTTATGTAAAAATTTAACATATTTGCACACGTAGTATGACCAACATAGAAATGGTTTCTGTCTACGGAAGAATAGACAAAATGACACATTGATAAAGGAAATCTGTCATTTTGTCTACAAAATCTGTCAGCATGTATATTCCTGTGTAGACTAAACGCATTTTCACGGCGGTCATCTATGCGTGCTGATCAAAAATCATTGTGTTATCGTTGGGTTAATATTTTTAAATTTTAATTCCTTGTTTTCTACGCAATACGTAACGTCAAATACTTTCAAGTTGTCAACTGTTGTCAACGATCAATTTATCGTATCCAGTGATACCTCTTATTAATATTATATATCTATGATCGTATCTATTTGAATTTATTTTTTTAGTACCTAACATTATTATAAAAGTAGTTTTAATGGCATTGCAATTGACCTCGACTGTTTAAAGGCAGAGAAGTGAAAACTGGTTGGAGGAAGATAAGGTTAGTACTGAAACTACTTTTTTTTTTTTTTAATTTATTCACAAGTATTTTACACAATATAAATATAACTATAAAAATCGCCAAACTGCGAAACAGTTTGTTGGCGATAATTATTATAAAATATAATAATAATATTATATTAATATTAAAGCTACTTAAATCTACTGACAATTTAACAAATTCTTAGGTTAAAAATAAATAACAAAAAATAATATTTTCTTTTACAAAACAAACAGAGGCTAAATCTTAAAAACACGATAAATAAAAAATATTTACTACTGATACACCAAAAATTGGACCATAGTAAGGACGGACGTCCAAAGAAAACGGATCAACCCTACTTCTGTACATTTTTCTTCGACGCGTATTTCTAGTTGTTCAATGACATCAAAGATGTGTAAAGCTTGCATTATTTTATAAAATCAGAAATAATTATTTTGTTTACAAAATAACATTGACAAAATATTTGTGTCAAATGTCAGTTTTTTAGTAATCAGCTGTTATGAGTTTGGCCATCTTGTATCTTATAGTACTGTTAAAGTAGGGTCCTGGCCTCTATAACTTTATGATAGGTTTATAGAACTCTTTGTTGATATAATGCTGTTATGAATACAATTTTTTGCCAATCTTCTTATAGTGATCTTATAAAACACTTTAGGTGTTCTATAAGTTTTTATGAATAAGAGCGTTAATCTTTATTATTTTGAAGTCGGTACCAAAATTCTTTTTGGTTAAAAAGAATTTTCTTGAAAAGGAAACTATTTTCTTAATAATAATTAGAGGTTAATTTTCCACATATTTTTTATTTACGGCTGTTTGTATTAAATTCAGTAGCAACACGTGTATCAAAATAAGCTCGTAAAAACTCCACAACAGGCCTACTGTAAATAAAAACTTAATCATAACATTATAACGTATGGAAGATCCCAAAACATATTATACTAATATTATATTCATGCGGCGTACAGGTTTTTACGTCCATAGTCCAGAGGTATTTGAATGGTTCACAACCGCAGAGTCCGGCTTAGTGAATTAATCATAGACGTGTACCTATATACTAAGTCTGGCCATAGCCCATAAATACTGTTACAATTAAAAATAAACAAAATATTACATTTGAATTTGGAATCTGTCATTTTTATATGATTGGCTTGGTGATTGTACGAACAATCTTATAAAAATGACAGATCTGTCAATCTATTCCAAATGAATGAGATTTCTCATTTTGGCGCCAATACATTATACAATATTTTGTGATATTAAAATGGAGTGGAGTGATAATGAGAACCAAATCGCTGTGATTGCATTACACAAAGTAGGTATGGAGCCAAATGCAATTTTTATTATTATTTTTAAACAAAAAATTAAACCGACTTCCAAAGTAAAAATACACAAAAAAGTATGAAATAAAACTTATTCTCTAAATAATTCCCCTTTCAAATTCAGCTAAAAGTTTTAGTGTTTCTCTACTCAATCGGTACCAGCCCAAACAATATCCTACAATATTGTATACAACTCACGTTCATATTTGCTGGTACCGACTTCAAAATTATATTACGATGTATGGTATGGTGTGATGATGGTGGTGATGATGAGGAATACTCTAATTGACATAGTGGCATATGTTTGCAGTTCTTTAAACAACACCGAAATCCCCAAACATGTATCTACTTTTGGACCCAGGGTATACCTTGAAGCAAAATCTTACTTTTTGGTAGCATATGCTTGAATTACTTCATAAAAAGTCGAAATCACCGTATGTGTCCATATAAATTTCGAGGAGTTCCCTCGTTGTTTGTGTACCGGACTATTAATAAGTACAATGAGACTACTAACTAAATTTAGGACGAGATACTGCAAAAATAAAAAACAGTAATGGCTGCAAAATTCTTTATTACTGGCGTAAAACTAAAACCCACGTTTATCGAATTTATCCTACAAATAACATAACCTTCAACTGTTTACCTTTTTTGCGGTCGAGAAATCATTACTTTATTTAGGGTCCGTAAATAATGAACCCTTATAGTTTCGTTCTGTCCGTCCGTCTGTCCGTCTGTCTACCTGTTCGCTCTTCTAGCTTCAGTAATTATGAATATAAATGGATGAAAGTTATAGTTATACAATGTTTATTGTTTATAGATCTCAGTTTTGGCATCATAAAAAAAATATATATTAGGGGTGGCTCTCTATAAGTCAGGGCTGATTTTCAATCGTCAGATACATAGATTTAATAAATTAATAAAAATAAATACATAGATGTATAATATTAAATTGTATTGTATTATATTAAAATATTAATAACGTATCTATGTAATAATTAATCAAAGGTTTACCTGAGGAATAAATACTTATTTGACTTTGACAGAATTTTCATACAAAATCTGCCGGTCAACTTATTGTTTATTCCTCAGTTATGCTTATGAGTTATTTGATGATTGAAAAATCAGCCCTTAGTAAACCATTTTCGAATAATCGGCCTCTGTGGTTTAAAAGTTGGTCCATCCCTGGCATTTCTTAACTATAGGAAATAGAAACTTGTAAATTTCTATGCTGATAGATCATGCTAATAATTCTTTAGGAAAATTATTTTGAGCAAAGCCGGACAATAACTTTTGAAGTAATTTAAAGAAAACCTATTGCTGAACAACAACGCAACAATGCTGTTGATATAGTTACGAAACCCTTCTTACTTCTTAGACAATATGTCCTGATATGCTCATAATAGTTAATTTATTTTTATATGTAGGTAGGTACTATATGTTATTTAAATTCTCATTTTGTACGTTTTTTTGTAATTATTATAATAAAAGTTAAAGGCAATATGTATTTTAGGAATTTGCTCTAAGAAATTATTTGGGAAAACATAATAATTATAATATTAAACCTCATTTTTCTTCTGTTCTTATGTTGGTAGTTGGTTGTTTAAAAATATCCAAACATAGCGGATAAAATCACCTTAAATTCGATATAAAATTATTCTAAAATATTAAAAAAATGTTTTTAAAAAGCATAAAAAATCTCCTCAACATTTTTACATGTTTTACCTACTATTGATTCTTGTGCTTGAATATTGCTAACAATAAGGTTAATTTTATTTTGGTCTCTGTCTAGATTTATTACACAAAATATTTCTAACATCTTTACTCTCCATACTACCTATCCATCGGGAATATATCGAACAACTTTTAGTAAACGTGTTCTTATATGAAAATCCGTTTAGATTTATTTTACCTGACAGGATCTTTATACCGAAGACTCACTCTCATAATAATCACTCTTATAGTTAATTCGATGAATAATTATCTCTCAAGACTCAACAGACAGTAGATTATTTACACACACAATTTAAAATGGCGCCTTTGCATGAAATTTTTCCAAAGGCATTTTATTATTCGTGTGTGTGTTTTGGTGTTTAAGTGAAAACTTATTTTAGCGCTGTACTACGTTAGTAATATATATTCTTAGGCTGTACGCATATATTTAGATGAGATAAAATCTCTGGGCTCGCGACACCGTCACGAGACGCAGTTTGACGTATGGTGAAATTTAAATAACTTGGAATCAAAATTGTTTGTTTCCTATTTTAGTTACCTATAGTTTCTATTTTAGATTGTAATAATTTTAATGATAATGATGATGATACAAGAGTTGTCGAAATTGTTAACGATGATTCATAAAAGAATATTAAATGTATTTTAAAGTTTCTAATAATTAATAAAATACAATTCATAAATAAAATGCAATTCATAACCCAATAACCCTAGTACGGAGTACCCATCTAAATAATGTCTAACGCGCTAAAATAAGTTTTCACATCTGTCGGCACTCCCGGAGTGTATGTAACCCGTATTTTTTATCATAAGTGTAGTAATGTTTGTATATAATTAACATTTAAATAAAATATGTAGTATACTCGTTAGCTTTTCTTGCATGTAATGTATTTAAAATTTTTGATTTGATTGCACAACTACAAGCATACGGTGTGTCCATTACTGTGTGGAAGGATTGTGGGCCGTTGAAAGGGACATTTTCAAATTAAGATCGTTCTATGAAAACTCCTAGATCATTGTCTTTACATAAGTATTATAAATTTTCTATTCTATGATTAGTCTGATTCTGATCAAGATCAATTTCAGTGAATTTCTGTCCATGGGCCCCGAAAATTATGATCGATATCTTTAATAGTTTCCGAGATATTTTCCAAAAACCTTTTTTAACGAAATTGTTCATAACTTTGGTAATTTTTTTCGAGCCCCTCTTGAAATTTTTTAAAAGTTTCTAGAGTTCATCCCGAATCAGATGAGCCCTGGATCATACTTGGACAGAAATTTACTGACAATAGGAATAGGATCTTGTGAATCAGACGAGATTTAAAACAAAAATGTTTGTTTCTAAATTCAAAATTTCACCTTGACAATTTTTATAATTATTACTTCGACGATTTGCTAATGATGTAAATATGAAGAGGATCTCGCCATCGTCGCGTCGCTCGAAACTTTTTTTAGATATTTTGAACGACTATGATTCATGATTCTGCCGTCTGCGGCCATCGTAATAGAATAATAACATAGTGTGCGATTCGTTATGGTAATCAAGTCATGATTAATACTAGATAGGTACTAGATAATAATGTTATGTGATGTTGCGGTTTTTACGCAGAATATTATCCTACGATTACCTACTTGTTATGATACCTTGCAAGATGTAAGTATGTATAAATATTTTACTAGGAAATGTTATGCTATATTGCACATAAAACATTATACAAATAGTAGTACCTATTTAATTTTAAAAAATTATTAACAGTACTTACATTCTGAACTAGTTTGAAATATGGGAAAAAATAAAAATAGACAATATGGTATATTAACTTTATTCTATACTCATTGTACATACGAGTATTTAAATCACAAAAATGTT
This sequence comes from Glaucopsyche alexis, assembly GCA_905404095.1. Classification (NCBI taxonomy): domain Eukaryota; kingdom Metazoa; phylum Arthropoda; class Insecta; order Lepidoptera; family Lycaenidae; genus Glaucopsyche; species Glaucopsyche alexis. Next base: position 6,783,148 of record FR990051.1, on the reverse strand, counting down.
CAAAATATTAATTAAATCACGTCTACAAGAAATGTATAATAATAGCATAAAAATTGAATGAAATAATTTTTTATGCCAAAATGACGTTTGTGGCGTTCGAATTTTGAATGTTTTCTCTATCATGGCGGCTTGCTTCTATTCTATCGGTGAGTCGTGTTATGTCCTTATTTTACTATTAACATATAAATTAGTCAATTGTTCATACTTCTTAATAATCACAGACAGAATTAATTCGTAGTATAATTATAGCCGTTCAGGATTCACTTAACGTTTTCTGAAACAAAAAATATAATTTGAAGCTGTTAGTTAAGTCTTCGTGTAGTTTAAATCCGGTTTATTTTGATTAGTGGCAGGGGTAGTATGAGTGGCAGGTAATTTTTAAAGAAGCTCGTCAAAAATTTAAGCAATGTTTTATCTGTTATTATTTAATCAGATTTGACATCAGTTATCTAATAACTTACCCATAAGCAGTCGCTGTGGCAGTGGCATGGGCGACTGCCTGGCCGCCGCTGCCACCTCCATAGTTACCGCCACAGTTGCCACAGCCTCCACCATATCCGGGACCGCTCTCATATCCACGACCGCCACCGCCATAGCCACCGCCGCCGCCGCCGCCGCCACCGCCACCGCCACCGCCACCGCCACCGCCACCATATCCGCTGCCATAGCCACCGCCGCCACCACCTCCGCCGCCGCCGCCGCCGCCACCGCCATGGCCGTAGTTGCCACCACCATGACCGTAGTTGCCACCACCATGGCCGTAGTTGCCACCACCATAGTTACCACCTCCGTGGCCGTAGTTACCACCGTGGCTCTCTGTAAGCATAAAATAAATAATTTAGTTTAATAAGAAATACAGAAATTGTTCTCAAATAATTCATCAGCAATAGCTAGTTATAAACGGGTTTTCAATAGGGACGCTCAAAAATTGACGGCGCTAAAGCTATGGCTGTAAAAGCATGAATGAAAAAATCGTGTGATAAATTTACCACGGCTCGATTCCTTTTGAGGGACTACGCAAAACTTCTAGTCTACGAAGCAGAAAAACCCAGTCAATTTTTGCAGCTTTAAAAGCAAACAAAACTTGGGTTCATTATAAGCGAAGACGTCGTTTAAAATCGTCATCAAATATTACTAAAATTGTAGTTATATCACGTGAACAGGGCCTCTAGTCAGTATGCATTCGATAATTACGACGGCGAACTTCGAAATTAAAAATGTATGGGATTTGACATAAGTCATCGTTATGTGACATGTCGCTTGCGACGCGTTATGTCAAATCCCATACATTTTGTTTTCGAACTTCGCCGTCGTTATTATCGAATGCATCTTGACTAGAGGCCCTGGTGTTTTATTTCATAGTTGGAGCGCTCATAATGAAAAACCCTTTATTGTCCCTTGTTTCGGACACCAAGCTACTAAGCAGGCTGACTAAGGAGTTGATATCGAAAAAGTCATGATTCTGTCGAGCATCTTTCAAACCATTCCATCGTCATTAATTCCAACGAAACGAGGTCCAGTTTTATTACATTGGTTTTAATTTACTTACTCTCTTTTATGACGACAATCACATCAGGTTTCTGGTGGACGTAACCACCCCCACCTCCATAATTTCCGCCGTGGCTCTTGTGCTCCAACAATTTCTTCAGTAAGTGACGCCTCTGTCTGTTATGGACTTGGTCCTCAAGTTTCTGTAACAAATTGTGAACGTTATTATAATTGGAGATACTAATATAACAATATGTAATTGTCTCTGAAACTTATGTTTTGGGAAGATAACTGAAAAAAAAAATCAACCTCATTTTGATCGAACTTAACCAAAGTTTGATGCGTATGTTTCTACATATGCACATACACACCCAGCTCGACCGGGTAAATACCACAGCCTCACGTAAAACCGACGAGAAATAACGCTTGCGTTGTGTTTCGTCGAGTGAGTGTGGTTATCGGACGCGGAGGCCCAAGGCCCTTGGGCCTCTTTTTCGAGGATTTTTGAGGGTATTTAGGGATTTTTAAGGACTGGGAACGCTAGTCGCAACACCAGAAGAGTTACCAATGTAACTCATCTGGTGTAACTTTATGGGCGGCGGTATCGCTTACCATACCGGGCGGCAGCGGTACGGTTCATTTCATGAAAATATATATGTAGTAATGGGTAGGTACTTAGAGTACACTATATTTTAAGAAAATCATCGTCTTCATAACAAAAACTCATTGTTTTTGAAAATCAGGGCCTCTAGTCAAGATGCATTCTATAATTTCGACGGCGAACTTCGAAAACAAAATGTATGGGATTTGACATAAGGCATCGCAAGCGACATGTCACCTAACGGCTAACGATGCCTTATGTCAAATCCCATACATTTTTGATTTCGAAGTTCGCCGTCGAAATTATCGAATGCATCTTGACTAGAGGTTTAGGTCTCTACCTAAAACGAACATTTTACAAAAGACTCGCTCGCAAAACTGTATAATTTATATTTTGTTATTTTTTTACTCTGCAGAATACTCGATTGGTATATCATTACCTTAAAGCCACAATCCAACAGGTTGCAGACATTTTTAACCCAAACACCCACATAATTTTCAGACTGGGCGGTTAAGCAAAACTGGTTTAAAACAACTATGCAATATGGTATTCTTTGACCGTTAAAATATTATCTTAGTTGTTTTCATATTCAAATGCAATGTTGTCAATATCTCAGGTATTGAAATACATTAAAATAATGTGTCTTCTGTGAGATAATTATTCGGTGCTGTCTTAATAATATTTCAAAATACGAACGAAAATGGGCAAAAATGAACGTAATTAGTAAGCAATTCATAACAAACTAGCCTTCAAGTAATTAATTCAAATTTTTTAATTGTCTGCTTCAAACTGACCAGCCCTAAAAACTTTTAGTGCTTTTAATTATCTATTTATTTACTATCTATCACTTATATATTATATGCTAGGACAAACTCGTTCAACAACTAATTTTTATTTATTAATTTCCTGCATATACGTGTATGTTATATTCAAAGATTAGGTCCTCGTCCTCGTCCATATTTTTAGATATTTTTAGGTTCAAAAAGAACGGGGGTAAAAAATGAAGGGGTTAAACATAGAATAAACCATTTTTACCTGGACATAGACGGGTTCGGGATTAACCGACAACGACTTGGGTTGCGGCTGCGCTTTCTCCTGTGACCACACCACGAGGAAAGGGAACTGCCTCGCCCGGTCGGTTACGTGGTTTTTGCCGTCCCTGGGTGGGGCCAGCACTGGGGCCACTTCCACCACTTTTTCCCCATCCCCAATGTCACCCAGCGCACCCACTGCCAGCACCAAAACCACCACTACTCGTAGCTCCATCGTGATGACTGAGGTGGGTCATCGCGCAAAACTATTTATAAGACGATTCTTGATGCCTACGTCATTAAAATCCTATACGCTTCTATCGAGTATTGACTTGATTGTGGATTTAATTGTGGTGTTTGTATACAACGGTTTTTCCCCTAAACCCTAGTCCAGGATTATAGCGTAATGTACAGTACTCCACTGAAAGTATTTGATGCGAAAACATGTCCAAAATAGCCACATTAAGTGAAGCTTACTATGAGGCATCTTTTCAATTTCAATAGATTTGACGACCTTTGTTGCTCAGTGGTTAATACGTTGGTGCTCAAGCCGGAGATCGCGGGTTCGAATCCCGCCGTCACTTCTCACCACGATCATGTGAAACTGATGATCATTGTTGTTGATGTTTTACCAATGATTTCAAAAATAAGGATTCATACAAGAAAAAGTTAAGACGTCTTGATTTTAGAAGATTTTCTCAATTTTAAGCGGACTGATTAAACCAAAGGATTAAACTGTGGAGAGCGAATGTCAAGATGACAAAATATATCAAACCTCGACTGCCTTAAACAACCCCAAAAGTAGAGTTATGTTTCTTTTTGCCTCAAAATGCCTCTTATGTAATCCTACTAATATTATAAATTTGAAAGTTTGTGAGGATGGATAGATGTTTGTTACTTTTTCACGCAAAAACTACTGAGCGAATTTCGATGAAATTTGTTATGGTAGTAGTTTAGGCTCTGGATTAAAACATAGGCTACTTTTTATCCCGAAAAAGTATTGTTCCCGTGGGATACTGTATTTACGCGGGTGGAGCCGCGGGAATTAGCTAGTATATAATATATTACAATCAAGACCTAGGTCTAAGAGTTTACTCAGACTCGTTGGTTTTTTTTCTGAGAAGGTACGCTTGAATGAGATTTTACAACCAATGACTAGCATAAATGCCAACATCTGAACCAGTATTCAATCTACTTGTAGCAAAAAGGTTTGACTGATCGTATGGTAAAAAAATATGATATACCAGTAGTATATACAGTTTTTTTTTTTGAGATTGAGAGATTGACGCCCATATTCTCATAACTCTATGTAATTTTTCAAACTCTTTTAATGTGTAAATTCTCACTCTTCTATGTAGATTCTCAAAATCATGATTAGCATTTTACTTACATTCGGCATAGCTCATAAATCCGTAACCGACGTTATCCGAAAGTAACGGATAATATGAAATAATTATTCCTATATCCGTTTCGTATCCGAAATGGAATTTCTGGTGATAATTTTTGTTGATGATGAGTTTGACATTGGAATAAAATATCTAATTTTAACAACAGCATATTAACAATGATTTTAGGATCACTAATAAACCTAATTACTCATGACGACTTATTTATTACAGGAAAATTTACCAAAATATTACAATAACTTGGATTATTTGTAGCAACCCCGATTTTTAAATGGGTATTTAAGATTAGAATCTACAAATACTTCATTAAGCATATCAGATAGTAATTATTAAAAATATTAATCAAAAATCTATAAAACAAAAACTGATTTCATTGAAACAAAAAAATAGACGGCAACTTGCACTTACATCGTTTTCCAGACAATTGTGCAACTTCAATTCAAGTAAATTTTTGTAGAGCAACTAGCAAAAACAAAATTCCTCAAAATCGGTTCAGTCGTTTAGAAGGAGTTCAATTACAAAAACATAAGATTTATTTAATATATTTAAGATTATTAGGGCCTGTGTTATGTTTTGAAGTATAATATGTTCCGCCTATCATAGGCAAACAATACAAGAGTGTTGAGCTTGTTTTGCTAGCTTGCTGTAATTGGGCTTGATGCGGGTCTTGCACACGTACCGACAAGCAAGGTTTTACGAAGCTAGGAAAGTAGATTGAAACAATTTGCTAGCTTGGAATTACTTCGCCTAGCGTGTAAATATTATTTACATAAATGTAAATTGTGATGGTGGATGGATGGATGGATGGATGGATGGATGGATGGATGGATGGATGGATGGATGGATGAATGGATGGATGTTTGTTCCTCTTTCACCTACAAACTACTGAACGGATCCATGGTTCAAAAATGAAAATGTTTTTTTTATTATTTCCAAATAGGTTATTAAATACCACTCACGGAATTGCCCCTACGTGATACCTACCGGTTCGGGAATTAACCCGCCGCGCCGAGAAGAACAATAGTCGACAGCATTTTTGCGCACGGGTTATACATAATAGGTTGGGGAAAAAGTCTTTTCGCATTATAGTATGTATGAACTTGTCATAAAATATCTTGGGCTATAACCAATTGTATCTGGCTGATTTTGGTATCATTAAAAAGTTTTAATTTTACAGAAGACAATTCCAAATTCAAATTAGGTAAATTTGAGATTTTCATTTGTTTTTCTTATTGTTAAAATGAGTGATTCTTATGAAGAATTTCGATACATTTTAAAATTTTATTACAAAAAAGGTAAAAATGCAACACAAGCCGCGAAAAAAATGTGTGATGTTTATGGACCTAATGCAGTATCTGTGAGAGTAGCGCAAATTTGGTTTAAGCGTTTTTCAATCCGGAAATTTTGATATCAAAGATGCACGTCGCTCTGGTCGCCCTGTTACGGACAAAACTGTTGCCATTTATGAAAAAGTGGAGCAAGATCGGCATATTAGTAGTTACGATGTAGCTGAAGAACTGGGGATTGACCACAAAACGGTTTTGGCGCATTTGAAAAAAGCTGGGTACACAAAAAAGCTCGATATTTGGGTGCCTCATGAGCTCACTGAAAGAAACCTAATGAACCGTGTACTCATTTGTGATTCTTTATTACGACGTAATGAAACCGAACCGTTTTTGAAGAAGCTGATAACTCGTAATGAAAAGTGGATCACGTACGACAAGAACGTGCGAAAAAGATCGTGGTCAAAGGCCGGTCAGGCTTCACAGACTGTGGCGAAACCCGGGTTAACTCGCAACAAGGTGATGCTGTGTGTGTGGTGGGATTGGAAGGGCATTATTCATTATGAGCTGTTACCGCCAGGCAGGTTCATCAATTCTGAACTGTACTGCGAACAACTGATGAGATTAAAGCAAGAAGTTGAGAGAAAGCGGCCGGAATTAATCAACAGAAGGGGTGTGGTTTTTCACCATGATAACGCTAGACCTCACACATCTTTAGCCACTCAGAAAAAATTACGGGAGTTTGGCTGGGAGGTGTTAATGCATCCGCCGTATAGTCCTGACCTTGCACCTTCAGATTTCCACCTGTTTCGGTCGCTGCAGAATTCCTTAGGCAGTGTCAGGTTGACATCACAAGAGGACTGCCAAAACCATTTGTCGCAGTTTTTTCATCAGAAGCCCCAAAAATTTTATAGCAATGGGATCATGTACCTACCAACAAGATGGCAAAAAGTTATCGAACAAAATGGCACCTATATACTTTAGTCACTTGTAAATAAACTTTATAAAAAAACCTTTTGAATTTTTATATAAAATGCGAAGAAACTTTTTCCCCAACCTAATACATTATTTTTATTGCGTTTATACCTAGAAATAATAATACGAACAAAAAATAGTTCTGTATTTGCTTTTAAGTGTAAAAAATGAAAAAAATCAAATCAATGAAAATACATGAAAAATTTACACAGAGGTGATTTATTAAAAGATACTGAGCATCAATTTTAGAATATAATCTTACAAAATAAGTTTGAAAATAGTGTTAAAATGTTTAAAAATTAACAGTTTTGCTTTTTGTGTTATGTTCAGTAGAAGTTATCTTATTAACCACCAAATATAGTCCCTCAATCCTTAACATGCTTTCAGTATGTATACTGGCCTTGGGAACGTCCTTCAAATTCCAACTATATCTCGATGGAATCCTTCCCCTTGTTCTTTCGAATAAGTTCTCATATTATCTTTAAACTTATCAAAATGAGAATGGAACATTTGCCTCTTTATGGACATCCTATAGCCGACGATGAAAATCTTAATCATCTCGTTAGTTTATTCATAGATTTATTTCATAAGCCCATTTTTGGTCTTGATTTGTAACAGGTAGATGGAAGTAAGCTTGTTATGCCTCGCAAATCTTTAAATCTGTAGTTAAATAACACTTTTTCTCTCTCACTTTAATAAATCCACCACAAATATAGCAAAATGAGTCACCATCCCCTTTTCAACTTCTCGAAGCTATTTTGTACAAGATAATACAGCGAAAAAAAAATATTAAACACGCTATTTCTTTATAATATGCGAGGTCATACCGTCGTACACAAGGAGGGATATAATAAAGACAACCCCCATACCATACCTCTCTATCGCCAGCAATAGAGAGCAAAGACCGACTTTAACTGGAAGCAAAAATCATAAATGGTCAAATCGCTATAACTTCTTATAAAGCAAATATTTTCGATTTGTAATGCACTTTTTTATAAATATTTGCTCATATATTCAGAATAAATCAAGTATGCGCAAAAAAAAATATTTTTTTTGTTGACCGGTGAATCGGCGAAAGAAACTCGAACCGGGCGCTCTCGCAATCGCAAGCTCGAGAATATCATTTGTTGTTCCAAATTAAATATACTATAAATAGTAAAAGGATATAATTTATGATTCTTGATATTTTCTATGATTGGATTTTAATTAAATCCAATTTATGTTGTGGTATATTCCAAGTTTTTTACACGTTAAGTCGTTGTTTACAGTGATTGAATAAAAAACTATTTTGGTGGCTTCTCTGTGGTTGAGTTTTAATGGCGTCATAAGAAGCATAAAAAAGGATTTGGAAAAAAACTATATTATGCCTAAAATGTACAATCATCATTAACACGCACATAATTAAATTGGAAAACATGTTTTTAAATTCAAGATCAAGTATATAATGTCTCCGAAAATTAATTACGGATACTTCGGGCTTATGATCCACTGCTTATGTAAAGTACGTTAAGGCAAAAAAGAATGTCATACTCAAAGTAAAAAATCTTCTCATGTATACGCAAAACGCAAACTTGCCATAAAGAAAAAACTTTTTTTCTAGTATGACAATTATTTTCCTGCTTAAACGTCTTTACATAAGCAATAGATCATATTCCCAAAATATCCGTAATTGATTTTATCGAACCTTATAATTATATATCATAGAGTTATTCTCTTATGGAAGAGTTAAGCTAGAAATGAGACTAACTTAATTCAAATGCTTGAAACGAGCAGACGGATCACCTGATGGCGAGCGACTACCGCTGCCCATGGACACTCTAACTGTTGCGCACTTGCGTTCCTCGTCCTTAAATTTTTCGACCCCCATTGGTACTCCGGTAACCTCTCTCAATCAGCGAAACAGAACGCAAGCTTTATTTGACACCGGTTTTCTGAGAGGATATTTATCCGGTTGAGCCAGCACATTCGTGTCAAAGCATGGCTCTTCCACCTAAGAATGAAATTCTCATGTGTCTATTTGTTACTGTTATTGGAATTTTGATTTATTGGGTGTGTTCCGCAGAAAAAAGCTTGAGCAAAATGGCGGATTATGTTAGCGGTATTGAAGTGAGCAAACGTGTCCTGGCCGATAATCAATTTTTTTTTCTTTAGCGCTACTTTTTTCCTCGCAACATTGTTTATTGGTAGAAAATTAATGCTTGTGTCTCGTCTGATAGATATAATTTTTTACTCAAACGAAGCCACCGGCAATCGTTAAATTCACTGATTAGTTCTCTTTGGCCCCAGCCAAAATATAGTCCCAACTATATTTTTGATCCGGAATCCGGCGGGTCCTTGAATATTCAGAGCACTGAAAATATAACTCTGCGCTAGACTTGAATATATAAAAATAATCTTGAAAATCGAAGTATGTATGACATTGACATTTGACTCGACACTTGTGAGCTCAAATTTCAGCTCTTATGTATTAGCGCAGAGTTTAATTTTCAATGCTCTCAATGAATTTTCTCGGCTTACCGGATTCCGGGCAACATGGTCCCAGACTCCGTCTTAACTTGGTTCTTAGTTGGCTTAGTAAGAAGTGTAAGAAGTAAGAACTCGTTTTTCGTTGTGTAGAAGTGATGTCAGATATTTGGACTTGGGAGTTGACTGTATGTACGCGTTCACGCAGCTAAGCTGTTAGCAAGCTATGCCAGCGCACCAGTGTAGTGATGGTAGGATGATCTCATATATTATGATCTATGCAAAAAAAAGCATGACGTGTACATTAGACGTTGACGTAGAAGTATTACACGTTGTGGAAGTAAAACTAAATTCATGGTTCAAATTAAAAATCGTCTCGCTCGTGCCGTGACGCGAACCGCGTGACGTAACGCGACCTTGAAATTTTACTTACAACGCGCATAAAGAAGTTTTACTTCAAAGGTTTTCCAGAAAGAGGAACGAACCATACTACATACGGCACTACAAAGATCACCTGCGCAGGTGCCTATTTCTACGTAGTACTATTATACAATTAGACATTTTTCTCAGAAATCCGTATTACTAATAAATAAAAATACGTAATTAATTTTACTTACTTCCACGTATATCGGTTGAGATTCTTGTTTTCTAATTGGCGTGTTTATGGCTTTGTTGTTCACACTCAACAGTCTTAGACTTGGGAAATCCTTGGCGATTTCCTTTGATCTAGGATTCCTGTTTGGCGCGAGAACTGGCACCAAAACAACATTTTCACACTCTATTATGTTCACTATTATTGCAACTATAAATATAAGAGTGGATAACATGGTGTCCAAGATAATAATAATGCGATGACTGTATATTTATATATTTTAAGCACGGATCAATCACGATTTTCAGTTGTCTTCCTAGTTGGTGGCATTGGATGTGATGAATCTATCTAAGTGCCTATTTCACTTTGAGATAAACAAACAAACATCGAATGAAGTACCTAATCTATAAAAAGCTTTTAAAGTAATGATCCTCTTTTTATTAATATTATACATATTAATGATAATATTTTTTGTCGTTCAAATCTACGAATGCCAGATATTAAAGCTTTAGCTTTTCCAATATTAAATTACCTTTTACAAGATTTTTGCGAATGGAGGAGTATAATATTTAGCACAGTTTATTTATGTAAAGAAAGATGTGCAGAAACATATTAATATCTTTAGAAATAATGCTTAGAAATACATAAAATGAATAAAAACAACAACACACACAGTGCCTCAGATTATTTTTAACACCGTGCGTTTGATGGTACAATTATTTATGTCAATCTGGCACAACATTTACATTTTTTATATTTTATATTTAAAAGGCAAAAATAAAACTTAAAAATTATAATATGATTAAATTATGAGCTAATTTCGACTACAGGGCAACCTCTAGTCACTAGTGATTAAAAATCTTACTTTCTGTAAACTGTAACTGGGTTAAATGAAGCTGGAAGAAATATACTATGTCGTCAAGTAATGCATACTCAGTTAAGTATACGTTGTGTTCTGTGGAGCCGTTTATAATCTGTGGGTGGATCGTCCGCTCGACCGGTCACTGGGGAATCCTAAGTAAGATAGAAACAGAAGTAAGGTTGATGCAAATACAGCGTAAAGACGCAGCGGTGCGCGGCCGACACCTGATAGGCTGATACAAACACGAGATATCTAGTTGCTTTGAAGTGGGGTATAGACAAGCGTACATAGTAGATATAAGACGTTTCATATATTATAATTATGTATTAGGTAGGAAGACGGGTACACGGACAGAATAAATTGTAACTTAAACAAAGACGGTCGTGTTCTTCATTTACACCAGCTCCCCACATCTCAGCTTAACCATAAATTACTCAGTTATTCGTAAATCAAAATATCCTACATTAAATAATTATATTTTCCTAAAATTGATACTGGGTTTTACACTGAAAACGTTTCACTAAATGGTAAGCACTTATTATGTATCTATAAACATATCAAACAAAATTTATTGGATTCTTTGCAATATAAGGGCGTCACAGAAGGCGAAGATAATAATATCATATTTTATCCTTAGATACATTTTATTGACATATAAAATATAGGTAGAGTACCCAGGCCATCTGTATATTATCTTAACATAAAATATTAAAGTATCTTCGCCGTCTGTGATGCCCCTTGTGTTGGAATTAGGAAATTATTATAATAAAATACATCGTCTTTGCTATTTGATAGTGTGATTCGACCTTATGGTCCTCTATTTACAGACTTTGAATTCGTAAAAATATACAATTAGGATTTCCGTATATGATCATATTTCTGATTTCGATCACAAAAAATTGGGAATCACCAGTATGAAGTATCACATACACGACAAAAAACGATGTAATAATTTACATGTTATTTGTATAATAAACAAATACATGAGTACATTCTTATTAATTATATTCAACCATAATATTTTTTAATTCTTGACTAGGATTTGCTTTTTATTATATTTTTTTCTGATACATTATTGTAAATGTTTGTGTCATATAATTATGTGAATGACCACGACTTATAATAGATATATTTATATAGCAATTACTTTAACTTACGGGTTGCAGTGTGAACTTACCCTAAGGGGTTATAAAATAAAATAAAAATTTCTAAGAAATAAGCTTATATTTTAATAGTAATATTGAAATACAACTTTTAAAAATATATCTAATAAGGTAAAACTGTTTGATACACTGCTGATTTTGCAGGCGTAGCTTCGAATCGAACGTGCCATTTTGAGTCAAAAGTTGTCGAGTGCAAGTTTATGGTAGGATCAAATCGAGTTGGATAAAATGCTTCACCTGTCGACAGCTCCGACGACCACTTCGAAAACTTCATTCTGCCTGTATCCATCGTGAATGATGGTTGCTCAACCACCTTAGTTTCATAGTCTCCTGGTAGCACTGGTGTCGGTTGTACGGCGAAACCTGTGCTCGAAATGGTTCCAATCCCTTCGCCGTGCACGCACAATATTGATAGAGTTAATACAAAAAATACGGCCATTTTGTTTTTAATTATACACGAAATCGCAATGGCCGGTCAAACGCGAATGCCGAATTCGGAATCACATCTAGTAATACTTGTTTGATAATGCCACCAAATGCGTGGACGCCAAGAGAGGATAAATGCCCAAAATAACTGTACATAAATACGCGCCTGTTAAAAAATAATGCAACTGTTTATAAATTAGTTAACTATGAATATGACATTTAAACGATATTATATTTTATAAGTATTTTAAGTGCCAATGTGTTTCTTTAAACACACATTCATCGGGTTTCTTTGATAACTGTGATATGTGTTGTATTTTATTTAGGGAAACCAAAATAATACGTGGAGTTATCTTATTATTATTTGTTATTAAACATCATACACCAAACAAAGTTATGGTAGAGTAGTAAACATCAGGTAGGTACAACATGTACGAGGAAAATGCTTTAGCCAAACCGGTCGTTGTGCTTGTTATTATTAGCAACAATAACTTCATGCATGTCGAAATAATCTGATCTATGGATGTTTTCTTCCATACGGCATAAATTCTAATATCTTTGAGCACATATTAGGAAGATATATTTATTTATTTTTAAGTTTTTTGCGCCTTGTGCACTGGTGTTTTATTAGTGACTTAATGCCTTAATAATATCAATATTATTACAATATAACTAACGATAATTTAAAAAATTATGAGCATTTGATATAAAAAATCTTCATACATGAAAAAGTTACGCCTTCTTGATTTCAGAAGATTTTGTATAAATGCGGACTAAAACTGCGAAAAGCAAATGTCAAAATGTCAAGATCAGTCAAACCTCGACTGCCCCAAACAACACCAAAAGTGTGGATACTTTTTGCCTCGACATGCTTCGTCTATACTTATTACATTATAAGGTTCGGTAAAATCAACCACGGATATTTTGGGCAATTGATCTACTGCTATAGACGTTTATATAGAAAAATAATTGTTGTACTCAAAGAAAAAATCTTCCTTTATATGGGCGAGTTTGCGTTGAGCGGAGAGTAACCCATACATGAGAAGATTTTTTTACTTTGACTATGACAATAGTTTTTTATGCCAAAACGTATTTATATATTATATAAGCAGTAGATCATATACCCAAAATATTCGTAGTTGATTTTACCAAACCTTATATAGATCTATGATAAATAATACTTACTCTAGAGGTTCTACATCTACTATAAAGTCATTGCCAAACGTTATTAGAATTAGTAAACCTATGTATTTCCTTTAAATCTGCAAGTGCATGTAGGTAATATAACAAAACACATCACTTAATTGCATTCACAATTTATTTTACAATGAAATTCAACACATATTTCCACAATTTCGTGACATAAAATTCTTACGTTTCCAAGACAAAACTCACTTAGGTGGTTTCGTTTCATAGAAAATTCCATTCACAACTGTTGCCGGTTGGAGCCAATCAACATCAAAGGTTGTGGACTGCAACATGATCGCTGCATTCATTACAGAAGGTAAAACTGCTTCTCCGGTAGAATATATTGAGGTTCTAGGAAGTTCGGGAACAGCCGTATCTGCAGTCGTTGCTGTGCATTCGAAAGGCTGCTCCTTCACCCTTCCTTCTCCAGTCGTCTCTACTTTGTTGGTTTTCAAATCGACAGATAAAACAGGCGTCGGTTCGACCGTGTAGCCATTTTCTGATAAAACTCGGTTTAAACTCACAAATAATATGAAGAGAAATATCTTCATGGTACAGACAGTTTGCCGGGTACGACACAAATGGCTAAGGAATTCATTATTGCTCCTTGTTAGCCTTGTGATGAAATGGTTTATTTGAGTTAATAGTGGCAAGGTTCTTAAAAATCGGATATAAGTAGTAGGTATGTCATGGACATTAAACTTTAATGGTGAGAAAGTGTCGTTTTCCGACAAGAACGAGTCAAGTGTGTTTGTTACAGTTCTGGCAAGGTTCCGTAGTTGTTTTCCTGTCTATAATTATGTTTAAGGCTGGGAGTAACATTATGATCCGGAATCAGGCGGGCCTGGTAAAATTCAGACCAATGAAAATTTAACTTTGCGCTTATACAATAGAGTTGAAAATCGAACTGTCGAGTGTTGAGCTGGCATATATATGACATTAATATTTGACTCGACACTTGTTCGATTCTTAGCACTAGCGCAGAGTTCTATTTTCAATGCTCCGAATTTTACCGGATCATAATATAATCCCAGCCTCAGATGCAACAATATTTAGCTCCAATTGTTTTCAATTTGATCATTATCTTGATGCAAAAGTTTTGATACAATAACGTTAGAAAATAGAAGCATCACCGAATTTAGACTTTATGAATATGAATATGAATATATGAAACTCATCTTTCGACTACTATTCATGAACAGTTGTTAGATAAAAAAAAACTTTTTATTTATCTGTTTTGGGAGGTTAAAAACTAAGGAAAAGCTAGCGGCAATAAACTTGCAGACACCTTTTTTTTTATTGACAGCGGAATCCTATTAGACTTGAACCAATTTAATATTATGTATGTGTACCTATGTGATAGGTACTCGTATCACAATATTGTACTGTAAAGGCGAACTAATCGTTGCTTTAGTTATTAGTATCAACCAGTATTACTGGTTGTAACTACAAGTTTTAGTTTATAATTATAGTTTAACTACTAGCTGTAAAGCTATTGAAGTACGATTAAATTAAATAATTAATACAAAATTAGTGAAAAAAATGCTTTATTATAAAAGTAGCTAATGGATGGATGGTAAGAATGAAAGTGGACGAAGCTAAACAAGTATGTAAGGATCGTAGCAAGTGGAAAGAAGAGATCTCTGCCTACCCCTACGGGAAAGAGGCGTGATTATATGTATGTATTGAAGTTAGTAAACGTGTCTGGGCGACAACTGTTTTTTTTTTCTCAGCGCTAGCAATTTTTGTCAAGCGTTTTTTTCGCCAAACACAGCCAATGGATCTACCACGGTAGTGTGTTTTAATAATCAATATTTCTGCACATAACTTTAACTGTGCTAAATATCATACTCCTCCGTTCATATCTCCGTATCATATTTATAAATGTTGATGATGATGACTCTGATAATATTTCCAAAAAGTTAATAATGGCTAGCCGCACACATACCAATTATTGGCAATAATGCTCATATTGTCAATAATATTCCTTGTGTCTAAGAATATATTACTAACGTACTTTATGCAGTTATTACCGTTTTTTTTTGTATGTGTTGACTAGTATTGTCAAATTTATTCTTTTTTTTTTTTTTTTTTAATAATTTTATTCAATAAAAATACATTAAATAACTTAAATTTCTAGCCCGCCAAACTATTAAGTTTATTGGCGGTTATGCACTCTTAACATAAACATTTTAAAAAATATAGAAACCGACTTCCAAGATAAAAGCAATAAGTAAATAACATTCTTAAAATCACTAAAAAGTATGAAATAATTCTTAGTGTCGAAAGAGTTCCCCTTTTAAATTCTGCTAAAATTTAACTATTTCTCTACTCAATTTTGCTATTTATGAAGCCGGTACCAGCCAATTTGAACGACAGTTCTTTACATAGATATAATATAATATTAAAAAGAGGGTTCTTTAATAATAATAATAATAATAATAATCATTTATTCCTCTCTTCTACAACAGTTACACAACCATAAATACAATATAAACAACAAAAGAAAACAATAGTAAAATATAGAACAAAATAGGGTTAATTAAACAAAAAAAAAAAAACATTCATAATATGGCAGTGCAATGCCAAGAAAAAAGGAAAAGGGATCCCTCAGGTTATGACAGCGACTTTCGCCGCTGTCCCTGGTCTTCCGTAATCCCCAATCCCCGTATTACAGTGAAACTTTATAAACAAAAATTGAAAAAAGTACATAGGACTTTAAAATAAAATAAAAAATGAACCGTGGTAAATAAAATAAAAATTCTTAATTAAAAATTAATGTTCACGAGTTGAACAGGAAAAAGTGAGAAAAGATGACAATATTATAACATTTGAGTTTATTTTTGTGTGTATTAAAATATATTATGTAATCGGTGTTTAAAATAACATAAAATAATTATGTGCAAAAACATACATAAAATATAAAGTATTGAGTAATAAATAATAAGAAGAAAAGTACTACATTTATATAAACAGTATGGAGAGACATGAAATTTACGTAGCTAATTATATATTTGTTGTTGTAATAGATAATACTTAAATTTGAGTTTAAAGTTGTTAAGAAATTTTAAAGCACGAAGCGGTGGCAGCAAATTATTCCAAACCTTACTAGCTACGTGTTTAAAGCTGCCTCTGAACGCAGCGGAGTGGTGAAGTTGAGACACTAATAAATAACTAGAGCCCCTAGTGGTCATAGATAGCTGTTTGTCACCAGCCCACTGCAGCTTGCTGTAAAGATAGGAGGGAGTTTTAAGCCTAATCACTCCGAAAAGAAGCGTGGCAAAATGCAGCTGGCGTCGGCACTCCATGTTAAGCCACCGCTCACTATTTATATATGGCGAAACGTGAGTGCGAGGAGGGATGGTCAAGCAGTATCTGGCACATGCATTCTGTACTTTTTGAATTATTTTTTTTGATCTTGACAAAATACATGGTCCAGTCACCACATCTGCATAGTTTAATTTAGAAAGAACAATGGATTCACAAATGGTTACACGCAATTTTTTAGGTAAAAAGTTTCTAATTTTATATAACATTTTTAATCGATAAAAACAATTACTAACCAGTTTTATTATGTGTTTCTCAAAACGTAAATTTTCGTCCATAATAACTCCTAAATTTCTTGATTCAGTGACTCTTTCAATTTCTTTGCTTTTTATATTTACCGACAACCGAGTGTTACAAATATTCTTTATCTGATTTTTTGAGCCTAAAACCATATATTTTGTTTTAGCAGGGTTTAATACTAATGCATTAGTTTCGGACCATTCAGATATGCGTCTTAGGTCATTATTTAACCAGCTCAGGGCCTCCATTAAATTATTTGGCTTAAAAGAGATGTACAATTGTATGTCGTCAGCATAAATGTGATATTTACAGTGAAGTATATGCTGGATGATGTCTGCAGAGTATAAAATAAATATTAGAGGTCCAAGAACTGATCCCTGAGGGACACCCCTATCGACACTACATGGTTCCGACCGAGTAGGAACACCCTCGCTATTTCGTATTTCAACGACTTGTGACCGATGTTGTAGGTAACTAGAAAACCACGAAATAACGCTATAGTCAAACCCATAATATTTTAGTTTAGCTAGTAATAGGGGTACGTTTATGGTATCAAACGCGCGCGAATAATCGAGGAGTACCAGGAGAGTTCCCTCGCCTGCATCTTGTGCGCTTAGTATGTTGTCAACAACATCGAGGAGTGCAGTGGCCGTACTGTGATTTTTACGAAAGCCAGATTGAGCTGGTGGCAAAATATGATGGATTTCTAGAAACTTACTTACTTGTGCACATACTACCTTTTCGAGTATTTTGGACATGCATGGTAGTAAGCTTATAGGTCGAAGGTCTTTAAATTCTGTCACATTGTCTTTTTTAGGTATCGGTTTTACTATTGCACGGTGCCACATTTGGGGAAAGGTGTTAGTTATGAGCGATGTATTTATTACTTGAGTGATAGTCCTAAGACATATATTAGAACGACTGACCAGTAGTAATAACATATCTAGTGATATACCATCAATACCTAAAGCGTTGGATTGAAGTGATTTTAGAATTTTTAACACCTCACTTTCGCTTACGGTAGAGAAGCTAAATGTGGAAGTGCCGAACGTGTTGGTCTCAAAGTAAGTGAATGCAGATTGTGGCACTTTGTTGTTTCCAGGGACGTCAAGGAAAAAATTGTTAATGAGGGATGGGTCACAAAGATGTTCTGGTAATGTAAAGTCCGATTTATTATTATTTATATTTATATTATTCTTTAGGTGGTTCCACATCTGTTTTGGCGTATTAACATTTGAATTGATGTAAGTATCAAAATAGGCTGTTTTTTCTCTATTTATGGCACGAGATACCTCATTCTTAAGATCTTTGTAATAGTTTATGTGCGCGATATTTTTGGTCTTACGAGCTCGTCTATAAGCGTCGTCGCGTACTTTCATCATAAGTTTCAGGTTGTAGGTTATCCACGGGTACTGCCGTTCTTTAATTGTAAATGTCTTAACCGGAGCTAGCAAGTCAAATATCGTTAAAACGCTTTCGCTAAAGTGTTGTGTCATGTCGTTAATATCTCTCATATACATTATAGAATGCCAGTCAATAGAATTAATTAAATCATCAAGGTCGCTCATGTCAATATCTTTAATAGATCTGTAATCGATTTTTGTCACTGCAGGTTTTATTTTGGGAATATCTATATAAAACGAAAGGAACGCGTGACTACTGAGGTCAGCTATATAGTCAATTGATACTTGGTCCAAGTCAGCATTTGTACAAACGAGGTCGATGAGAGTTTCGGTATTAGATGTAAAATGCGTTGCCTGCGAAGTACATTGACGCAACCGGTGGATGGACAGAAAGTCATTTAACATTTTGTAATTACTATAGTTTTGGTTCAGACAGTTAATGTTGAAATCTCCAGTTAAATATATAATATCATAAGGAGGTAGGGTAGTGATAGTGTCAGTTAGGGCATCTAAAAACAGATTTACAGATAGCCAGGGCGGCCGGTACGCCGTACCAATAACAATAACTTTGCCGTTAGCCTTTATCGACAGCCACATTTGCTCGACGTTAGGTGGTGATGTGTAGCGCATGTGTGTTTGTGCTGTTAAACCCTTCCTAATGTAAAAGCCCACACCACCTCCGCGCGAGCGCACGGCGTCCTGTCGGGGCTTGTGCACCAGCCGGTAGCCTGGCACCTTGGGCGCGCGGCCGTCTTCTCCGGGTCTTAACCATGTTTCGTTGATGGCGACTAAGTCGCAATTATGTTTATTCATGGCAACTACAAATTCCTCATGGCGAGATCCTAGGGAGCCGGGATTTAAAAAACCAACTTTAACTTTCTTGAGTTTAAGCATTTTGATAAATAAAATTATATAAAATCAGAATTGTGATGTAACAATAAATAATTAATAATATGTTTAATAAATTACCGGCATTGACCAAATTATATTCAATAGAGTAAAGTATAAAAATTGAAATACTTGCATCATTTGTATTTTTATATAATATATAAGTGAGTATAATTAATATAATAATAATAATAATAATATTATGACCAGTTACAGACATAATATTGTAAGCGTGTCGCTCTACAGCGGAGATGAATATTTTGTGTATGTTGAAGATTGTTCTTGGAATGTACAACGTGAAGTTACAGAATAGTATAAAATCTAATATGAAATGTATGGTAGTTAAAACAAACTTGAGAATAAGCATACTTAGAGTTACTAAGATAAAAAATATGTATAATAAAGTATGGTTACAAAAACAATTGTATAAAATAAATCGATAACGCCCTATATAAAAACAAAAAGCGATGCACTGAATTTCAACATTATTACATACTCGTACTAGACAGATAATTCGCATAAATATATCCAGGAAATAAATTATACAACGGGTTAAATATGTTTTGTCTATTACAATAATACTTAACAAAGTATAAAATGCTGGATTTAGCCAATAATTCAGTTGTGAAAATATTTTACGCTTACAGTATGAGATTACTTTAAATATTAAAATCTCTATGGAATGGTAAGATTGTTGTCCACAGACAAAAATAAGTGTAAACACATTATACGTTACAGAAAATAGCTTAAAATTATAAGTAAACGGAAAAATAAATAAGGTACACTTCAGTATAGCGATATTAAACTGTTTTGCTAACATTAGCGACGTTAAAAACCCGCCCAAGGTCTGCATCAGTTTTTATTGAAAACACCGGCTTTCCATCCCCTTGGCGCACGTAGATTCTACCTCGTTTGGTCCACGAGTATCGCCACTGCAGATGGCGGCACTCTTCGCGAGCCTGGTGGAACAGCACGCGGTTAGCGCGCGTCAGCCGCTCGTTGACGTAGACGCGGCGCGGCGCCCCGGGCGCGCCCAGGTCGGCGCTGCTGAGCGTGCGGCGCACCCGCGCGGCGCGCAGCAACTCGTCGCGCAGGTCACGTCGCGCCAGCCGCACCACGATTCGCCGCGCACGCCGCTCCTCCGCTGCGGCGGCATCACCAGATGGGGACCGCTCCACTGCGCCGACCCGCTCGGCGAACACAATGTCGGCACTGCTCAGCGTCACACCTAATTTAGTGGCCAGCACGGTTACTACGTGTATGGTGTTTTCGCCGGTAGTCTCGGGTAGGTTGCCCACGTCTAAGTCAGCCAGCAGAGCCTCCTGGTCTCTATCGTTGAGCTCGGATTTGAGCTGCAAGACCACCTGCTCCAGTTCCGCTACCTTAGGCGATGATAGGTTCTCCTGGTGCTGCTCTACAGCCTCAACGCGGCGCTCGAGGCCATCTAGCCTCTTGTGTATGTCGGTTCGCATCTCCAACATCTCTTGGCGGTACTCTCGAATTTCCGACATGTACAGGGCCAATTCCCTACGCATCTCTACTATGTCAGGCATGGCACCTGGATACATTTGAGAGGGTGAGTGGTATGAGCTATTAAGAGAACTAGGGCCAGGTAAATCATTAGGGCTCCTCTCAATTTTATCGCAACATTCAGAACACGACCAGTCCTTTTTCTCAACAAGAACGCCGACACATACTTTGTGAAAAATTCCTGTGCATTTGTTACACTTAGCGGCATCTAGCGGCGAAAGAAACTTTCCACAGGCTTTGCATTTAGTCATGATAAAAGCTTAAAAATAATCGAACAGCTTTATGACGTAGTACCGAATACTTTGCAGAGATGGCGCTTTTAATTAATGAGATTTATCGATTTGTATATTTATTGATAAAATATATATTTTGGGTATTATTTATGAAATGTTATTTTCTGTTATGTGTCAATTAGTATATATTACTCACTGTACCAAAAGTTTACACACTCACTTGGTCTGCAGAATAAAAATATTAGAGCGCGCGTATTATTATTATTACGTTTCATGCAAATGCACTGAAATTCACAATTTTACTGTTGAAGGTTATTACTTAGCTTTTAAATATTTTCAATTTTACACAATAACACTATTGTCTTTGTATTTTACTAAATTAAAATGTTGTTAGTGGGATTATTTTCAATATTATTCACTTTATATGTCAGGTTTCACTATAAAACTATTTTTTTAGTATTTTTTACACGGAGCGAAATAAAAACGATACTAGTCCTATGGAGCGCGCGGGGAGAGCTATATATTTATAATATTGTTCGTCATGTACTTATATATTATGAACGTAGTTGTATCAAAAATATTTTTTTTTAATTATAGAATATATTATTATGTAATTGTTTGGGCTGGTACCGACTTCAAAAATAGCAAAATTGAGTAGAGAAATAGTTAAATTTTAGCAGAATTTAAAAGGGGAACTCTTTCGACACTAAGAATTATTTCATACTTTTTAGTGATTTTAAGAATGTTATTTACTTATTGCTTTTATCTTGGAAGTCGGTTTCTATATTTTTTAAAATGTTTATTTATTTTTGTCTTTTTAGTGATATTATAATATTATTAACTAATTATTGAGAACTTTCTCCTAACATGAAGTCGGTTAAAAAAGGGCAAAATTTGTATGGGACAACATGATTCCTTGGTAGTCATCTCCTAACGTGGTTAAAAGGGGTAGAAAGTTATTTTCCGCGTAATTTGCTTTGACGATAATATTAATTACTTTATGACGATAATATAACATACTCCTTAGTGGTTTTGATAAAAAAAATACATTTATTTTGACATGACATACGTTTGAAAGCTCAATCTGATATTATTTTAACTATACAAACAAATATATAAAATTATATCCGTTTGTAATTTATGAACAGGTTTTTATACATGCATAATAGATAGATAGATAGTGTAATCTATACAGTGACACGCTGTACCAGTCATTTTGTAAATATAAAAAAATGTTGTAAGTCGCTAATGTAATTATACAATCCATTTCATATAATTTATTTTTCCAGTAAATATATAATATTTATAATATATATAATATTTAACTACAATAAGTACTTTTTAATGTTTTCGTTTTTTCCTGCAGCAGGTTACTAATGGAGTACATTTGTATTCAAACATAATTATTTAAACCTATGTGAAATCAAATTGACAACGTAATAATCTAACCATTTAATAATTAAAGAACAAAATATAAACAACTGATTTGATGTACCCAGTGTCATTCTTACGACTAAGTGCATGCGCGCATTGGCAATACAGAGTTAAAATATTATATACTTACAGACAAAGGAACAGCTTTCATAGAACGATCCAAATTTAATCAAGGTTGTCACAAAAGATAGGGGTAATTGAGAAAGCCTAATTGATAGTTTGATACACAACAGTCACCACACCCGCCATAGACCTGCACCATAACGTGTGTGACTCAAGAGGTCTATTTACTTTTTTAGTATTTTCTTATAATAAAGCATGACACAAAATAAAAAAAAATATTTACTTACCTGCCTTTGATTTATTATTACATAGATACGTTACATCCTTACAAAACTAACGATATTTCTGTGCCACGACACACATTGACATGGGACGCTGTCAATGTGTCAACGTCGCATAGTAACACAAAACATGCTATTACTCGCGGAGCACACTAACCAAAATTGGCCCGACTCGGGCCAATTCGAGTCTTCATTTTTACGCGTTTATAACATATCTACCTCTTTTTAATATTATATATCTATGTTACCTGCCTTACTAGACTGCCTACTAGTATGCCAAGATATATAATATATACATACATGTAATACATACACTCGAAAAACATAAATCTTCTTCTGGCGCAGTCAGGTAAAAAAAATCTTAAAATCATATAAGAGCCATTTTCGACTTCTACGCGAACGAAGTCGTGGGCCAAAGTTAGTATTAAATAATATGGAATATCTTACTAAAATGTTACTAAACGAAAGTTAGTTCTGAAGACAAAACCTTATTATCTCAGATTAAAAATAATATTATTATTTATGTGCATATAATAATAATTATTATAATATGGGTAGGCCTACTAAGCGTGCTGCTCAAATGAAACAGCGCCGTTTTGAAGAAAATACTAACGAAAAGGAAGATCGCTTAGAGAAAAACAGAAAAAGAAATGAGCATAATATTATAAATGAGAGTGATGAACAAAGGGCCTGTAGACTTTCTCAGAAGAGGGCATACACAAACTCATCAAGGCTTAATGAAAGTCCAGAAAGGTATGCTCAACGACTCAGTTTGATTCACGAACGTCTATCAAATGAGACCGAAGAGCAACGTTCGAATCGTCGTGGCGTACAACGCCAGCGTTTATCACATGAAAACGAGGAGCAACGTTCTCATCGTCATGGTGTGCAACGCGAGCGTTTATCACATGAAAACGAGGAGCAACGCTCTCATCGTCGTGGTGTGCAACGCGAGCGTTTATCACATGAAAACGAGGAGCAAGTGAGTCCGAGCAACGCTCTCATCGTCGCGGTGTGCAACGCGAGCGTTTATCAAATGAATCTATGGAATCCAGATCGACTCGATTAGAAGGTATGCAACAAACTAGCCGCAATAGCAGGGACGTATCTTCAGTGAATGATTTCGAACAGATGATTAACATTTTTGCAGACTTGCCATGTGCCATTTGCAATAAAGGATTATATCCTGCACAACGTTTTAATTTACGAAGTGCTATGTACAGTGCATTATTACCTGAAGAATTGGTTTCTTTAGGTACTATAGTAACATGTTCGCGGTGTCAAAATAATATTCGGAAAAGAAAAGTTCCACCAGTAGCTTTCTGGAATAAAATGACAGTCGCGACTGTACCTCAAGAACTAGCTAATTTGACAAAACTTGAAGAACGGTTTTTATGCCGTGTTGTACCATTTCTTAAAATAATGAAACTACAAAATCGTTTCTGTCAAGATTGGTGTAAGGGACAAGTTACTTTGTTTGCAAAAGACGTTGTTGAAGTCGCTGAACAACTGCCACTTGCGCCCAACCAAGTAGGACTAGTTTTGGTTGTGGAAAGTCTGGAGAACATGCAACGCTCCCAAGAGTTTGTTGTTGATATGAATAGATTGTATCAAGCTCTGACCTGGTTAATTTCAAACAATATGCTTTATAGAGATGTAAAACCTTATTTTGAGAATAGCATAGATATTTCTAAAATCGTTCAAATTTCTGAAGACCCTGAAGATGGTGGCGAGCTTATAGAGTTACAATCTACTCCTCAAAATAATTACGTCGATATAAGCGAAGTCGTTTCTATATTACACGGATCATTTCATCAAGGCGATTTAAGATTTGATTTACAATCTCGTGGCAAACAATGCACTGCAGTAGCAGCTGTAGCTTGTGCAGCATTATATACAGATGAGCCAAGTCAATGGTCAAAAAGTGACATTGATTATATAGTTATACTTGGAGACAAGCTCTACCGTGAGTCCATTGCTTCTAGAGCGGACCCCGCAATTGGAGAAGTTAATCCTGAATATCTTGCCGCGAGTGATCTTGCACAAGAAATATTATATAATAGAAATAAAATTAGTATTTCTGTTGCTGAAATCAATTATAATGGTCATTTAGATATAGATCAAAGTGCTTACGGATTCCCTAACCTAAAAAATGCTCTGACATTATTCTTCAGACAAAACTGTTGCGGGCTGGTTACTGCGAATTCTATGACTGTGGCTATATATAGTAAAGCTTCAACTGTTGGTCATACATATTGGTTGTTTGATTCACATGCACGTGGGCCTAAGGGAGCTATAGCTCCAAGACGTGGTACAGCCTGTTGCATGATATTTCAACATTTAGTTGAATTACATAGCACCTTACGACGAAATTTGTTTACACAGACCAAGAAATTACCGGAACAAGATAACATTCTCAATGTGTACTCACTAACTCCTTTAATTATAAAAAGTGAGAACAGGGCAGAAATATGCAGAGAAACGGTGGGGAATCAGCAGTTGAATACTCAGGAGCGGTCCATATTAGTTCAGTCAGAGAGTCCTACATTTACAATGAGTATACTAGAAGAAACGTTGGGAAACAACAACGTTGGGAAACAACAGTTAACTGCTCCTGAGTATTTAACTCAGGAGCAGTTAAGACTAGTTCAGTCAGAGAGTCCTACATTTACAATACTGGAAAATAGCAATACTTCTAAACAAACTTTACGACCAAATTTATCATCAGAACAAGAAAGAACGCAATCGAAAATACAACTACATACCACTATCATTGAAACAACTTGTATGCTCCGTAGTATAGACGAAGCGGTCCCTAACCTAGAAAATGTAGTTTCTTTGAATTTCAATCCAAATTCGAATAATGACGAGATGAGACTAGCTGAGATTACAAGAAAAACAGTGCCACCACTAAATATGGAACGAGAGCGACGAACGGAAGAGCTTGCGTGGTACCGTTTATTTCCTGATGGAAAGAATGGTTTTGGAGAGGAAAGAGACATACAAATTACTCCTTTGGATTATTTTCAAAGTCGAGTTATGAGCATGGACAAACGTTTTAATCGAACCGACTATTTGTTTTTTGCGCTTTCGATAGTCGAATACTACAGAGCCAAATCCAGTGTAAGTGTATCATGTCGAATGCGTCAGGGTGAGCAAACACCTCGAGGACTCATAGATAATATGCACCTCACAATGAGGAATATCAGAGGTTCAGCGTCTTACTGGCAGAAATGTTCGTCTGAACTTACTGCAATGGTCCGAACATTGGGGCCTCCTACGTGGTTTATGACGTTTTCTTGTAACGATCTTAATTGGTCAGATATGACCAAAGCTTTACTCATTGCAGAAGGTCGTGATGTAAATGAAGCGGAGAGCCTGTCTTTTCTTCAACGTTTACAGTTGGTAGAAAAACATCCCGTGGTTGTCTCTCGACAATTTACGGTTCGTGTGAACGCTCTGATGCGATTTCTCAAACGCGATCCAAACTGTTTAGGTGGTCCGGTTGTCGATTTTTGGTATAGAATAGAATTTCAAAATCGCGGAAGTCCACATCTTCATATGTTGGTGTGGTGTGACAATATTCCAGATTTCATGACTAATGAGGGTATCGAAGTTATAGAAAGGGTTGTTTCATGCTCCTTAATGCCCAATGATCCTGTATTACAAAAATTAATAGAAGACGTACAAATACACAAACACACGGCCACGTGCTACAAAAACCGCAACGATAGTTATTGTCGTTTTGGTTTCCCGAGGCCCGCATATGGAGCTACTATTTGCTTAGGTCCTGATGAAGTTTTATCAAACAATGGGCGATTTTGTTGTTTGAAACGAACTGCTGACGAAAGTATGGTAAACAATTACAATCCTACTTTATTAAATCTATGGAAAGGAAACATCGATGTGCAGCCGTGCGGCAATGTATCAGCAGTTGCGTATTATGTGGCTAAATACGCAAGTAAATGTGAACCCCATGAAACAGGAGAAGTAGTACGAGAAGCCGTTGCGAAGGCCAAGAGGCATGGTGGTCCTATATGGAATCAGTTGTTTGCAGTTTCAATGGCTATTCTATCTCAACGCCTTGTAAGTGCTCCGGAATGCGCATATAGATTGTGTCATTTACCACTGAAAATGTCTTCGCGAAAAACAGTCTTCATAAACAGTTGCAAGCCAAATGAACGTTTTAGACTTCTACGATTCGAAGGTAATGACACATCCATATATAACAATATTTTTGACCGTTATGTATTACGCCCAAATGAATTAGAAGACTTAAGTCTTGCTGAATTCGCGGTGCGCTTCGAAACAGTGTCTAACTCATCATTAAACGAAGACGATGGTGATGAAGAATTAAGGAGTGAAGATGTTACGCCGGTAAGATTCATAAAATTACGAGATAACACGCGGATGCGCATAAGAAATAAGACTGCAGTACTGCGCACACGTTACTTTACATTGAACAGCGACAAAGAAGCTTATTACTACAGCTTATTAGTATGTAATGTTGCATTTCGTGATGAAAATGAACTTTTACTCGAAGACGAAACTGCTGAGCAGTGTTTCATTAGACGGCAAACAGAACTTCGACCATTACATGGCAACGTAAATGCTGAAGAGTTTTTTCACGCAGAAGAAGTGATACAACAGGCTCTTGCTCAAGCGGTTGCACTTAACGCCGCTCGTGACACTAATTATGTTGATACTTCTTTGATTTGTGGTGGTGAACAAATTATTAATAACGATGACAATTATTGTGAAGATGTATGCGAAAGATCTATAATGACAGATGAAGTCTTTTTGGATAATATTCGAAGTCTAAACGTTCAACAGAGAGATCTTTTCCGAAAAGTTTCTGCAGCTGTGGAAAGTGATTTGCAGGAGCAAGAAAGTCAATTATTGCTATTTATCACCGGTGGTGCAGGAAGTGGAAAATCCTTTATATTAAAATTATTAGTGGAACATATCAAACGGTGTTATGCACCTACTATTGACATATTGCTCAAAGCTAAATTTGTTGAGGTGGGATCTTTAACAGGAGTAGCTGCACGGCAAATATTCGGCAAAACATTGCACTCGATATTCTCATTACCGATCGAAAAAGGTAATATCATGACGTACAAAAAAATTACTGGTCAAAAGTTAGAGACTGAAAGACGTAAATGGCGCCATATTAACTGGTTAATTATAGATGAAATTTCTATGGTGTCATATGAAAATTTAAGAAATATACACTTGCGTCTTCAAGAATTTAAAAATAACAACAAATTATTCGGCGGGGTGCACATATTACTGTTTGGTGACATACTTCAACTTCCGCCAGTAAAAGGGCACTGGTGTTTTTTTCAACCGCCATGGTTTTCTGGCGAAGTTAATTTATGGGAGCGGTTCTCATTTTGTGAGCTCACGATAAATATGCGCCAGCGCAATGACATTGAGTTCATCGACCTCTTGAATAGCTTGCGTATTGGAGAATTAACGACAGCTCAGCTGCAATTACTGTGTGAGAGGCGACACGTACCTTTTTCAGGAGACTTTGCTCATGGGGTTGCTGTCCGTATTTTCCCTACTGTTAGACAAGTTGACATGTATAATGAAAAAATTACCACTGAAAATGCTAAAGCGCAACGCACATACACAATTAATGCCGTAGATGAGTCTCGTGAGGTGGCTACCTATGGTAGAAAGCCACCAGATAATGTAATACCTAAAGATATTAATAACTGCGGTGGTTTATTACAAACTATAAAATTGGGTATTGAATCGAGAGTCATGTTAAGACGTAATATATTCGTGTCCGATGGGCTCGTGAATGGTGCCATGGGTATTATAAAAAAAATTATATGGCCAGCACTCCGGAGAGATCAAATGGAGGAAGGCGAATTGCCAGAATCTGTGCTTATAAAATTTGATGATGCGACTGTAGGCGTCAGATTAAAAGATAATAGCGGTAATGTCCCAATATCACCTGTCTGCACAATATTCCAGGCACAAAGGGGATATGGAGATATTGAAAGGAGAATGTTACCACTTATCTTGAGTTGGGCCGTAACGGTACATAAACTACAGGGCACAACTCTTGATAAGGCGGTAATAGATTTGGGAAAAAAAAATTTTGCTAAGGGACAAGTTTATGTGGCTCTCAGTCGCGTTAAAACTTTAGAAGGTATTGTCATATCTGATATGGATGCAAATAAGCTTTTAAATCGACCTCACGATGCTTTGTCAGCTTTGTCAGAAATGATACGGTTGCGTAATCTTTCTAACAACTAGGTAGTTTTTCTTCTTTATTAAGAATAAGATATAATGTATATAGAATATATAGAATAAGTAATATATGTAATTACCTTGGCTACTCCTTATTTTAAGTATACCGATTCATGATGATACTTACCTAATCCTTTTTTGTTTAGTTTATTTAACGTACGTAATAAATGTTTTAGAAATTAAATACTCTTTGTTTCAATGAAATTTAACATTTAGTTTGGAAACTTCCAAATCACGACTAAAAATGAAATCATTGGTTAGTTTTTTACGTCATGATATTCCCTTTTTCGATCGGTATTTGCTCGAATATTTGCCGCGCAACTACTTCTGTTAAAGATCCCACCTCAAAAACTTAGCTTTGAACAATATATAATTATCAATAGTAGGTGCATAACACCGTTTGATATGTTCCATTAATAATTTTAATACGAAAGACTTTCCATTTCCTGCACCACGGGTGACGAATAACAATGATTGCATTTATTGTTCCTACAAATCACTTTCCACAGATTCACAAACTTTTTGAAAAGGTCTCTTCTATTTTGAAAGGTTCCATCATCATCGTTGTTAGGGTATATACCATGTACACTCTTAGGGGTATACAAAGCTTGACACATTTCACTTTTTGGTAGATCTGAATGTTCAAAAAAATCGATTTCCGTGTAAAATACTACGAGAAATACCTATAACAACATAATATCATGAGATATGGTGTGATGATGGTTGTGGTGATGATGATTATTTAATAGTGACATATTATGCTTGCAGTTCTTTTAATAATGCAGAAATTTCCAAACGTGTATCTTTAAAGACTGAGGAGTGCCGTTCAGCCCTTTTGTATCCAGGGTAGGTATACCTTGGCGCAACGTTTCACTTTTTCGTAGCTGTTCAAAGAAATCGATATCGGTGTAAAAAAAATACGAGAAACAACTAGACATCAACAAAATATCAAGGTGTATGGTGTGATGATGGTGGTGATGGTGGTGATGATGATTATTTAATAGTGACATTTGCTTGCAGTTTTATAAACAATACTTAAATTTTCAAACATGTATATTTAAAGACTGAGGAGTGCTGTTCAGTCCTTTTGGATCCCTGGATACCCTGGTATACCTTGGCACAACATTTCACTTTTTGGTAGCTGTGAATGTTCAAAGAAATCGATATCGGTGTAAAATACTATGAAAAATACCTATATCATCATATTTTATCATGATGTATGGTGTGATTATGATGGTTGTGGTGATGATAATTATTATTTAATACTGAAATTTGCTTGCAGTTTTATAAACATTGCTGAAATTTTCAAACGTATATCTTCAAACACTGAGAAATGCCGTTCAGTGATTTTGGATCCAGGGTATACCTTGGCACAACATTTCACTTTTTGGTAGCATTTGCTCAAGTTACTTCAAAAAAAGTCAAAATCACTATCGGTGTCCCTATAAATTTTGAGGATTTCTCTCAATTCCTCATGGATCCCATCACCAGATCTACCATTTGATGACAATGGGACCAATCCAGGAGTCAATCCTTTACAACAAAAAAAGAATTTTGAAAATCGATCTTCAAACGGCGGAGTAATCGTGTAACATACACACAAAAAAAAAAAACATACACACGAATTGTAAACCTCCTCCTGTGTTTTGGAAGTCGGTTGATAAATGTTTTCTACTAAACTAGACTTAACTACAGCAACTTAGGTTCTTCCATATTACGGGTAAGTACAACAACAATTATATTTATTGTGTGTGTGTGTGTGTGTGTGTGAGTGAGTGTGTGAGTGAGTGTGTGAGTGAGTGTGTGAGTGAGTGAGTGAGTGTGAGTGTGTGTGTGTGAGTATGTGAGAGAGAGTGACTAACAAAAGAAAGATACATAATTCTAAATAGTGCATAATGTTTTTATTTTTGTATATTATATTTATGTAAGTTCTTCTAATAATATTTTCCTTAAATTTTTTTTAAGCAAGTTAACGCTAACCTTAGGATTCTGTCTTAAGAAAACTAATCTGTTAAATATTTTTGGTACCAGGTATTTGTTCGTCCTTTCCCCATAGTAATTTGTAATTTGCGGTTGGAGTAACTTTCCACATGTATTTTTTCTGGTAGTATGCATATTATGTGTAACTATTTCTTTGTATTTATTATCGTAGTAATGCTCTATACCTATTAAAAATTCAACTTTTTTTTCTATCGGTAATATCTGACATTTCTGAAATAATATATCATAGTTTTTATTACATTCATCCTTTTGTTTTCTGTTTACTAAGTACTTGATCAATCTTATTTGTAATTTCTTAATGTCATTTAAATGTGTACTAAATGTGCGGCCATAAACAATAAGTCCATAATTAATTAAAGATTCTGCTAGTGCGTGATATACAACTAATAATGTGTGTTTACTGACAACTTTTCTTAAATAATAAAACCTACCTAACAATGACCTCAATTTGTTACAGATATCTGTTATGTGTATTTTCCAATTAAAATTTCTATCAATAGAAAGCCCTAAGTATTTAAATGTGTTCACATAATCGATATTGTTGCACATACAATTAATTTTATAGTTGTGTAAGCACTCATACGTGTGCCCCACAACAGCAATATCTTTCAGTTGTACATTTTTGCCCAGGCGGTTGTACGGCGAGTGTATATGCATGCATTTAGTTTTTGACAGGTTGAGTATTATCCCATTGTCATGCGCCCATTTGGTGATGTTTTCAAAATCTTGTTGTACATAATTTATTATCTCTTTAATGTTTTTAGATGCGTACACTATACACATATCGTCTGCATACATAAACACTCGGCACTTATGTACTACGTTGGCCACACTGTTGACGTGCATTATGTACCCGTAAGGGCCGAACACCGAGCCGGTCGGCACACCGAGCGTCACGTGCGCCTCCTCGCCCGATTCGCCGCACACCACCGTCTGTAACGTCCTGCCGGATAAATAGTACCTAAACCATTCGTTTACTGGGCCGCGGATCCCACACTCGTCCATCGACACTAGAAGCGTGTCATGATCTAGTGTGTCAAATGCTTTTTTATAATCGATGAACAGTGCGATCAGTTGTTTACCGGAGTCGAGACAGTCGTTAACGTGGTCGGCGAATCGCGTGAGCGCCGACACTGTGCTCCGGCCTTTCCGGAACCCATATTGAGTATCAGATAATATATTCTGTCAATAATATTTCACGTGTGCGTGCGGCTAGCCAATAATTTTCGTTTATATCAGTATGTTTTTTATCTAATAAGTATATTAGTGCTAATTACACAATATCGTTAAAATTGCAACTTTAACTTAGGCTTATTTTTACTAAGTTATATTATAGTTAAGCTTGTTAGCGCCGGCGTTTCTCATGCGCATAAAACTATTTATCTCTTCATAGTTATTGCCTTTTGAAGTTTATCAGTGATTGATGATTTGATGATTTTTACCTGTAAGTATTTAAGGAATTAATATACCTACTTAATAATATCTACTTAGGACAGATCGCTAAGACTTAAGAGAATACTGTTACGAACACACAAAGCACAAAGAAACTAGCGCCATCGAGCGTCAACCAATGAAACCACTTTGTATAAACAGACAGCGTGAAACCCCCTACTCAATACTAGATGGCGCTACTGTGCGAACTTTCCAGAATAAATCTAACCCGGTCAAGCTAGTCGGGAACCTTCTGGAATGGTCTGGGACTCGTGTCAGCTGATATGCCGCAGCGATGCGAACGAGTTGAGTTCCATTTGAACAGCGAAACAGGCGATTTCGAAGTGAAAACTGGTGATCAAGAGTGATACCAGTGAGTGAAACCTACGACTTGGCATACGACCCAGGACACCGCTAGTGCTTAGTGTTTGGACCTAGTGCTTAGTGTTGGACCTAGTGCTTTGTTGTTGCACCTAGTGCTTGTGAATAAAGTCTTCAAAAGAGTCAGCAGGTCTTTCTCTCCAAATCCTTCGAACCCTAACACGTTTTAGCAATACTAATGTAACCGACAAAAGAATTCTCTATCTACCTAAGTACTCTACCTAAGTCAAATGTAGGTACGTAGTAACTATTTAATAATCGGTGCCTAAATAGGTATAGGAGTTAAGACAATAATTTTCAAATTAAATCATAAATTTAAACTTTGATTAAAAATAATTGTTAATATTACCTAAATCTTTAGATTCGTGCGCGTTGAACTCTTTGACAGAATGACCTCTGTTAACGATTAAACGAAGCACAAAACCGAATTAAATACATATAAGTAATGTATTATTTGCAAACAATTATACAAATCTAAACCTAAAAGTAATAATACTAAGGTTTTATTAGAAAATATTTGTAAAATTTGTCAATTAGATATTATATTTTCATTTTAGTGATTGCAATGTTTTTTTTTAAATTCAGTTTGTGATGTGATTAAGAGTTTTCAAATAAAATACAGTGTTATTACTTACTTTTTCCGTTTATTTATTTTCCTTTTTAGACTTAATCGTCAATTATTACAGTATATATCAAGGTACTCTGTGATTAATACATTTTCGGGACTCCCTAGCGGCTATTAGCTGAAAAATCTCTCTTCCGGAAACACAAGTGACAAAACAACCACGCCGATGGCGCCAGTGAAAAAAAAGTATAATGTCAGTAACATTATACTTTTTTTTTGACATTAGTAATTGGCTTAGACACACAGTATACAGATCAAATAATTATAATATTTTGGATATACATTAGATACAAAAATAGTAATTATTAAGTTAAATAGTAATTATTAAGTTACTAGACGTATGTATATAAGGGCTCACGAACGGTTTGTAACGTAGTGACTATTTGGCCGTGGAGGTGGTTGCTCGGTTTTGTTGAAATGTGAAATTTAACTCTAAGGAGAAATTTAACGCTAACTTAAACTTTAATTACGTATCTTCAATTTCCCGCCATATTCATATAATCAAATATATAGTCCTCCTTTGTTGGTAGGCGGTTAAAAGTTTGAGGGGGCAGCTCACTAGAGGCGCTAATTTGGTCCCAATTTTTTTGTATGAAGTCGACCTTCTTCTCCGCGAGTAATAGTGTTCTGTGGTTACAAGACTTGTAATTATACAGAAATAGGTGTTGATAACAAGTTATATATTAGTTTTATATTTTTTATTTATATTTAACTATTAGACTATAGGTTAATTCATAGTTAAAAGTATATAATTGTACCTAGTATTAACTGTAGAATTTTTAAATAAGTAATTTATAAAAATGTTTTGTTAAATTTTTATTCCTAATTGTGTTTATAATGTAATTTATCTAAAATGTTGTGCATATTTATAAGTGATGTAAACATTGTCCTTATTTATACCTGTGCTAATTATTTTGTGTTTATGTTGTTGATGTGCCTACATAAATAAATAAAAAATAAATTATTAACCTTAAAAACCAATAAAAACGTTATAAAATGACAATTGATCTAATAAAAGCAACACAGTTCAGTTTATTTTTAATCGTCTTAAATTATACAAAGCCGGTCATCGCTGTCAGGATAAAATCTCCTGGAATTCTCCATGTAACTATTAATGATGTAGTATACTATTGTTACACTTGTATTGTTCTTTATATATAACGTCTCTGAAAATCAATTACGGATACCTCGGGCACATGATCCACTGCTTATGTAAAGACGTTTAGGCAAAAAGATAATTGTCATACTCAAAGTAAAAAATCACCTAATGTATGGGTGACTCTCCGCAAAACGCAAACTCGCCCATAGAAAGTGAAAATTTTTTTTTGAGTATGACAATTATTTTTCTGCCTAAACGTCTATACATAAGCAGCGGATCATGTGCCCGAAGTATCCGTAATTGATTTTACCGAACCTTATAGAATAACAATGAAACTAAACAAAAATCCGCTATGACGAATAATGTAGTACTTTAAAAGGATCTTCAAGGCTACGTCGCGACAGATAAAACTGCACTGTAAACAAAACTCTGCGCTAATACAATAGAGTTGAAAATCGTGTACAGCTATCAAATCTGACATTTGACACTTCGATTTTCAGCTTCACATAAAACTCTCGTGGTTGCGAGCTCTTACTGGTTTAATCAGATCAATGGCGAGACTAGACCAAAATATTATGTGGGCGAGAAATATTTGAAGCGGAGTTAATGGGCCCCACTTTTTCCGCCATATAATAGCTATTTAATTTTTTCGACCTTTTTTAACAGACAGATTGTCAAATAAAAATTTCTTCTTACAATTTTACACGTTATTTTTCGTTATATTGTAATATTTATCGTGCCGATTGATTAAACAGCAAGTGCCCCGCGCCACCATATTTGTTTTTTTTTTATAATAATAATTATGACGAAAAATAACTAACCAACTTTTTACACAAAAATATGTATGATTTTTATAAAATATCAAAAATAAAATTATGATTTTTTCACGTTTGACCACGTGACTAAAAACGCACGAGATTGGAATGTGACGTCATATTCTTGTACTTCTTCTTCTTTTATTAATGGCTGATTTCCATAAAGAATAGCCAGCATCAGAATCATTATCGTCATGCGTCAGCGAGTAATAGCCACGTTTTCCGCATTTCAGTGTTCTTTGGTATGGTCACAAAGATTTTCCCCGGTGTTTTAATAGACGTATTAGTGCATTTTGGCACTACGCACTATTTATAAGGCATTTTTAATAGGCTTAAAACATTTATTTAAAAACTTAAATAGTAGGTATTCTGGGTTTGGCATTTTCAATCTCCTACTTCTTTCGCATTTTCAGTGTAATTTGACACTTGACACTTGACAGTTACAATGTTACAAGAATGTGACGTCATGACAATTCATTATAGCGTTTTCGCGCCTTTAATATTAATTTAAACTTTTAGGCTAATTTGCAAGGAAAAGAAAGAAATTCACAAAGAATGGTTCAAACTGCTAATGTATTTTGGTATTAGGAACAATGTGATATACTTTTCAAAAACTTGGAAAATACCCTATTGTAAGGAGAAATTTTTATTTGTCAATCTGTCGACATTTTATAATCTCACTAGTAATATTATAATCGAACGGTTTTTACAATTTTACGGTGACATATACAAAAACCTAAATAAGAGGGGGGCGACAAAATTGTCATACATTAATTCTAGTTTTAAATTATTTTACTTCAACTACGAGTACTTAGATGATATTTCAACAAATAATCTTTAATTAACATTAGAACTTTATTGAAAAAATTAAAAGTAAGTAGCTAAGAAGTAAAACCGAACTTCCCGCCCCCTTCACCCCTACTTCGCTACGCCACTGCATAAATGCTAAAACAAATAAAACAACGCCATCTATGGTGAAGTATTTGAAGGGACGATTTCTTCTAAATTCACCTCTTCATTACGTATGTTCGCCTGGTATTATGTTCCAATCATTTGTCATGAAATTCTGTATAATCATGGTTGGTTAATAGTAGGTACTATCAACTAACAAACAATTCACAAAGATCCAAAAATTTAAGAACTAAGCGGATGGCAATATCTAATAGAAGACTTGCTCAGTGAGTTCTTATTTATTCTCATATCATAAAGCATTTTATACCTGCTTTTTAAAAAGCCGCGAAGACATTATCAACAACATTAGAAAATATTAGATATCAATTAATAAAGATTGTACAATTTTTATCCACATTTTACTTTCTGTATTACTTATTTAGTTCGAGATGCGATCGACGTAAGGTATGGTTCCAATTTAAACAATTATTCATGTACTTACATGATACTTTTACTTACTTTAGTCATAGAATCATAAAATAACCATCAAAATTACAATAACTTAATACATTTTATTTATATTTGGTGCCTTGAAAATAGAATTGGAGCAAGCAAAGCGTGTTTTGCTTATGCTTATTAAAATTTTTAAACATGAGGCTTTGAGGCACCTACTTAAATAATAATGTAATTGTACTATTAAAGCTTTCTTGAAACTCACAATAGGCGTATGTAAAAATGGAATGTACTATCAGAAATTCTAATTCATAAACAGTAGAGTGTTCTCATAATTCATTTGTATAATATCGGAGATATTTATAAATATGTTATCTGCGGCATTATATTTTATTCACTTTTACCAGGGCGTGACGTCACTGCTAGGTACGACTTTAGTATGGAGCGTTTTCACGAGACGCGTTTGTAAACAAATCGATGTACCTTTGGAAATATTGACTTTGATATACTGTTTCTTCTGAGAAGTTACTCATATTAATTAAGAGTACCTACTATTCAATAAAAAAATCAGTACCTAATCTAGCCTGCTGCCTATTGTATTGTGACTGCATATCATCAGTAAAATAAGTTATTTGAACACTCTAACTGCTTATGAATTAGATTTCCTGATAGTACAGTCCGTTTAGAGTTATTTTTCCTCTGACAGGACATTTCTGCCAACGACATAAGGAACCTGAACGAATTATAATTTACTGCCTAAGTTTTCTGAAGTCGTCAAGAAAATTATACCTTACTTCTTAGCAGTGAATATCTGACTAGACAATGATGTTAATGAAGCTAGGTAGTAAATAAAACTCCAAGCTACTGTGGTAATAAATAATTTAAGGAGTAATTAATTCACACATTACACATTAGGTACACTGTTCTACAGTAAAACATATTTTATGCCTTTTTTATCGAAACATACATTTTTATACGAATTTGGGTTTCTGAATACGGACATATTTTTGTTGGGTTAGCTCTTGTTTAAAAATATGACTAGTATGAATTTTTTTTATTTCTACGGATCTAGTACAAATGACTAAAATCGTAAATTTTGTTTATAAGTATTAACCTACTTTTAAAATATTTACTTGAATTGTATAATTCTGAAACATTTACAATATATTTGATGTATTTTAATAAGGTTTTCTATGTTTTTCGCTTGTCTAGTATATAATTATTATTTTCAGGTTTATTTAGGGACTAGGAAGTTAGAAACTGGCATCGTAACGTATCGTATTTTACGAATCTAATTTATCGTAATATGTATATTTTCACAAAAAATAAAGCATCTTTATCTTTTTACCTTCCATTCCATTTCTTAGTCCATTTTTTTAATAAAAAATCTAGGTAGATTTTTTATTAAAAAAATGGACGTAGTTATGCAAAAACGATCCAGTCCACAATGACTTCAAACTGAGATAAATGCAATATTGTGTTTTAGTGGTACATTTTTTTGTTTTAAGTACTTAAATTGAAAGCTGGAGGTTTTATTGTAGAAATATATACGTGTTATTTATTTACGTATTTTGTTTTTGGATCGAATTGTCATTGTGTGGGTAATTAAAAAAATAGGTACTGGAACATTTTTGCTTAATTATTATTTTGTATACAAATAATTATGCAAAAATATTCTATAACTTATGGAACGTTTTTAATATCAAATAAAAATAAATTGGTGTCAAATAATGCCATTTACCTTTATTTAAGAACTAAACAATACAGAAAAATTAGAAACATAATCGCAATCATAAGGTAAAACCTATTCATCGTTATCATCTTCTTGTATGTTAAAGTCTGGATCTGTTCCAAACCCTTCAAAATCATCAATGATATCATCTGAGCTTTTAATTTTTTATAAAATTGTAGGCAGTTTGGTGGTATATAATTGTACATTGATTGTAAATCTGTTAATTTTGCTGGTGCGATTGGTTTCCCATTAGGCCACAATATACATAAATTAGATTTTTAGGCAACCACTTAATTTAGTTCTTTAATAAGTAAATTTAGTAAATTTATTTTACGTTAAAATTAATTGTTGTGGTAAGTAGATTATTAGATTATTAGGGTAGATTGTTAGAGATTTAAATAGAGGCGGCAGTGGAATAAGTCAAATTGAGGTATGCGTGTGGATTGAGGGACCCACCTGAATTTCCCCAAAATAAGTATAGCAAGTTTTAGTAGAAGTCTAAAAAAAATTGTAGAACAAATCTGGGAATTTGTAAAAAGATAGTTTAAAAGCCCTCAGTAGTAGTAGATATAGCCCTCAGAGTGTGGTCCCTCAGTTCACACGCCGCTATTTTCCAGATCTCGATAAGTATGTGGAAAATTATGGTTTTTTTACTACAGAATTTTAGTAGAACTTTTGTAAAAGTTTTTACAAATTTATCAAATACCTATGTATTTGATAAATTTGTAAAAACTTTTACAAAAGTTCTACTCATCTTCATCATAAATAAAAAATCTTCAACCACCGAAGTGTGGTCCCTCAGTTCACACAAATATGACATACTCATTTCGTGATATATTACTGACTTTATAAATTATTTTTCTACGTAGAGATTTAGTAGAAAATTTGTAGAATTCATAGACAAAATTTTAGAAAAAATTATCGGCGAATTTGGAAGATATTTTTTTTTGCCGTTTTGTACGGAGCCCATTGTGTGCGAGCCGGACTCGCACTTGACTAGTTTTTTATTTATATACATAATTACATATAAGGAGTTAGCAAGAACGGACAGAGAAAGGGTAGGCAGAGCGAAACGACAAATAGGTACATAGTTAATAATTGGTAAGTATATGGGTTGCTTGTAGTACTATGAACCCCTAAAATAGTGAAAAGGTATAATATAAAAGGTAAAAATGAAAAGGTAAATACTCTGCATTTTCATACAATCAAAAAATTAACATTATCTCAGCTAGGAAGCAAGAAATTAAATATTTTATGTGCTAATCGAAGAGAAAAAAAACTTCTACTAAAATTTAGGTATAGTAGACTTTCTGTTATTTTTCTCGTTTAATAAGTTATTTGAGTTTTTCTTTTACACAATTGTGTGAATTGAGGGACCCAACATAATGATCCATATCTTCCAAATGCGCCGATAGATTTTTCTGAAATTTTGTCTACAAATTCTACAAATTTTCTACTAAAACTCTACGTAGAAAAATAATTAAAAAAGTCAGTAATATATCGCGAAAAGAGTATGTCATTTTTGTGTGAACCGAGGGACCACACTTCGGTGGTTGTAGATTTTTTATTTATGATGCTATGTATTTCATAAATTTGTAAAAACTTTACAAAAGTTCTACTAAAATTCTGTAGTGAAAAAACCATAATTTTCCAGATACTTTTCGAGATCTGGAAAATAGCGGCGTGTGAACCGAGGGACCACACTCTGAGGGCTATATCTTTTAAACTATCTTTTTACAGATTCCCAGATTTGTTCTACATTTTTTTTAGACTTCTACTAAAACTTGCTATCCTTATTTTGGTGAAATTAAGGTGGGTCCCTCAATCCACACGCATACAAATTGAGATCCATTACATTAAAAAAGTGTAAGTAGGTAGATTTTCATAGTATCATTAATTTTTACCACGCACCAACTCGTAGTATTATTATTCCATGCAAAATGAAAAAAAAAAAAAAAGGTTTGCAATACAGATAGTAAACTCTATTGCTCTCAGTATGTCACAGATTTCACATCTTATTATTTTTCTTTATAGAATCACAAATATTGGAATATTGTTTACAAGGAAAAAGAGCATTATGTAAATGATATATTTTTAAAACGTTAGAACATTCATTACCAGGAAAATGGTCATAATATTATTTTTCTAAAACGTTTCAAAAATATTGGAACATTCTTTGCTGGCAAAATGAGCATAATGTTATTTTGTTAAAACGTTCCAAAAAGATTGGAACATTATTTGCAAGTAAAATTTGCATAAATTATTTTGCTCAAACGTTTCAAAAACATTGGAACATTCTTTGCTACCAAAATGAGCATATTATTATTTTGTTAAAACGTTCCAAAAACATTGGAACATTATTTGCAAGTAAAATGAGCATAATATTATTTTGCTATAACGTTCCAAAAACATTGGAACATTCTTTGCTACCAAAATGAGCATATTGTTATATTGTTACAACATTCCAAAAACATTGGAACATTCTGTAGGTATAAGAAAAAAGAGCTTAGTTAGTTTAAAGTGTGGATTGAAATATAATGGTAAATAGAAAAAAAGAAAATATCACTTGTGGATTAGAACCATTGTGTTTAAAAGATAGAAGATATCAAAATAAGTATGTTAGTCAATTAAACTCAGTTTCGCTTATCTTGTGGATTGGAACATTTTTGCATAACTAGGTACGTCCAAATGAAAAAATGTCAAACAAACGAAAAAGTAAACTATGTTTTGATACTAAAAATGTCAGAGGTAGCTTTAGACAGCACAAATAAATAAGTAATAATAAATTTTACACAGGTTCATACAAAATAATATTACGAATTGTTGTCATAATTTTGTAAAAATTCACGTGGTTTGTTTCATCAGTCATCACACATTCTGTTGTAACTTCATCATTGTCGCCGTTTCGATATTCTCCTTTGGTTAACGCCACTGGCAAAAGATATAGCTGGACTGGGACGAACAATAATTGGGGATCTGACTTTTTTTTTAATTGCATAAATGAATAGTACTCTTAAATATGAGTAACTTATATTTCTCTACTCAGTCTTCTTAATTTTGAAGTCGGTACCAGCCTGCAATTTTAATGTGAGTTCTATAAAATATTGTTTGGGCTGGTATCGACTTCAAAATTAAGAAGATTGAGTGGAGAAATAGTTTAAATTTTAGCCGAATTTACAAGGGGACTTATTTAGAAAATAAGTTTTATTTCATACTTTTTTGTGTATTTTTACTTTGGAAGTCGGTTTGATTTTTTATTTAAAAATATTTTTTCTCAGCGCTAGCAATTTTTGTCAAGCGCTTTTATTCCGCCAAACAGCCATTGTAAGTGCCAAATATTATGTGTTTCTGCAATTATCGAACACAGTTAAGAACGACCTACAATTTACTAATAATTAGTTAATTATATAGAAATTATTAGCTAATAATTAGATCTAGCTTAGGAGATGATTATCGACAGGAAGTCATCCCCGAGTCTAGATGTCCTAGGTCGGCTGCTGAAGGCTGCTGCAGCTACCCCCTTTCTCCCCACCAGGCCGGGGAAAGGGAAGCTGGGTGCCCCACGATGCCTGATGTCCAGGAGACCGTCTCCGAAGGAGGCCTGGAAACAAGAAAATGGCAATTTTAGTAACAAGTTTAAGTCATAATGTGTCTTACAATAACTGTATTTAAATTAAGTCTGGGAGTGTACGAGCGGAGTCGTACATTAACGCTTGTTTAGTATAACCGCTGACCGTACACTTTTCAAACGTTATAAAACTGTGTTAACATAACTATATTTTAATGACAATAAACACTTTGAACGGGTCATTGCTGACGTCATTCCTTGAGTTCAGATTTATTTTGGACTTAAGAACATTCAACATCAACATCAACATTCCTGTAGGGAAACACCCCTACATATTGGTCCTTCGAGAAGCTCAGTGCTGCGGGGGTTGTGTTTGTGCTGTGATTTGCGATCGGTCTGACAGGCCTCCCAGAAGCGGGTCTCACCTGTTGGATTGAGAAGGCGCTCTACGATCACAGTATGGACGCATTTCCAAAGCCCTGATTTGAACTGGAACCTGGAACAAAGTCCACGGGAAGCTCGACGATTGGACGAGAGGAACATTTTAACATCCACGAAAAGCTCAACTAGCTTTCGTGAACATCAAGAACATTTTAACAACCACGAAAAGCTCAACTAGCTTTCGTGAATAACTTCAACATCCACGAAAAGCTCAACTAGCTTTCGTAAACAACATTTTAACATCCA
The DNA here is from genome assembly GCA_905404095.1 of Glaucopsyche alexis. Lineage (NCBI taxonomy): Eukaryota > Metazoa > Arthropoda > Insecta > Lepidoptera > Lycaenidae > Glaucopsyche > Glaucopsyche alexis. The sequence goes on along the minus strand of FR990051.1, from coordinate 6,740,321 downwards.
CGAAAAGCTCAACTAGCTTTCGTGAACATCAAGAACATCTTCAACATCTACGAAAAGCTCAACTAGCTTTCGTAAACAACATTTCAACATCCGCGAAAAGCTAAACTATCTTTCGTGAACAACAACGTTAACATCTACGAGTAGCTAAACTAGCTATCGTTAACATCAACAACATTTAACTTTTTCGTCGTACAGTACATAGCCATCATCATGGAAGCTTTGCTGGGACGTCAACAACATATTATCAACACCGTCGAGAGGATAATTACCAACTTCAAAAAGGATTCTCCTACTCGAAAAACATCAGAATATCTTCAAACGAGATTGGAGACTCTAAATAACTTGTGGGAAGAGTTTCAGTCGAACAACACTCTGCTTCAGCTAGAGGAAGACAAGTCCGACAAATACTTCACCACTAAACGCTTTCAACACCTGGAGCAACTCTACAAGAACGGAGTTCAACTAATACAACAAACAACTCCAGATGTTAAACCAACAAACGACAACAACTCCGAGAAGATAGAAGTCACAGATGAGCCTACACCTGGAACATCTGGAACTAACAAGGGAACGCCGTCGCGAACCGATGAACTACTAAGTCAGCAGCGAACAAACTTCCGAGCTCTGACTCGAATAGTTAAGAACATTGACTTCTGCTCGCTATCAGAACGTTGGGAAATTGAAGACAAACTACAGATGCTTCAATCCCGCTGGGGAGCCATCGACCAATTACATTGGCAGATAGACAACTTGTTGGAAGGGGCTGACAAAAAATATGAAACGGTTTTCTGTGAACACGAAGAGATTTACGAGAAAACAAAATCGTGTCTTCACAGAAAGCTCAACAACATTAAGCATCAACAAAAATCCACACCACATCTTGAACTACCAGTATTTACTGGCAACTACGTCAATTGGCCAGCCTTCGCGGATCTCTACCGGGAGGCTATACATAACAATCCTTCCCTTAACAAATGCCAAAAGATGCAACATCTCAAGGGAAAACTCAAGGGCGAGGCCGAGCGGCTCGTCCAACATTTGAACATATCGACTGACAATTATGACGCTTGCTGGGAGATTCTGAATCATCGATACAACAACAAGCAACTTCTTTTCACAAACCTCATGCAAACCTTCATGAACCAGCCGACGCTGCAAAAACATACTGCCTACGAGATCAAGCGACTTCATGATGTCAGTCTGGAAACCGTTCACGCCATACATAACCTGGGCGTCGACACGTCAACGTGGGATCCTATTCTCGTACACATTATCACAGAGAAGATGAATTCTGAAACATACGCGGCATACATGGATGCCAGAACAAACAAACGCGATCTTCCTTCTTTCGACGAATTAATCTCCATTCTCGAAAGTAAATTCACCGCATTGGAGCCATTGAACAAGAAAAATCGGCAGAACAAACCAAGTTCCATACCTGCAAAGGAAAATGAACATACGAACAAAGAGAACATACGCGACTTAAGGTTCAAGTTCGCAAAAACATACAAGTCGTGTGCTGAACGCATATGCCCACTATGCAAGAAAAATAATCATGTTTTAATATCATGCCAAAGGTTTTTGAACATGTCACCGGATGCAAAAATAAATACAATCAAAACACTAACATTATGACAAAAACATTAACTTCTACTCGGATACTGAGGATGGAGCCGGGCTGCATGTTAAAAGGAGACAACCTCGTCATCCACTCTGCAAGGACATATCGCACAGAGTTAAATATCAACAACTTTCAAGAGCTGCAGATACCGGAATCGGAGACGAACATCTTGCTGAAGAGCATAAACTTTACTTTTACTCCTGAGAACCATACCTACGACTACAACAGCCTGCAGAGTCAAATCGAGGCAGTAAAGAAAAATCAGGAGAATATGAACATCCACAACTTATCACACTACATGCACCATTATACCAGTTATGGATGTATAGGCCTACTCAGCACAATTTTGAGCCTAGTCTGCTTGTACCATGGAGTAAAAAAGCGTCTCCATGGGAACAGAGTCACAGATCAACGGCAGGACGTGGAGATGCAAAGCGCGAGCGGGCGGAACTCCATCACCGAGGATGGGTCCCCGGCGCGGCGGCGCGGGCAGCGGCGCAGCGGTCGCGACGCACGGTCAACAGGCAGACATCGCCGTAGTTCTCTACTACAAACTTATAGGACATATTTTAACTATTTAATTTTAAACTTTTTACTTTTATTCAACTTTATACTTTTTACTTTTATTAACTTTATTTACAAATATTTTTAACTTAGTAACATTTAACATATTTTATTTAATTTGTTATTTTTTCTCTTTTTTTTTGTGTTTCGGCAGCATGTACGAGCGGAGTCGTACATTAACGCTTGTTTAGTATAACCGCTGACCGTACACTTTTCAAACGTTATAAAACTGTGTTAACATAACTATATTTTAATGACAATAAACACTTTGAACGGGTCATTGCTGTCGTCATTCCTTGAGTTCAGATTTATTTTTGACTTAAGAACATTCAACATCAACATCAACATTCCTGTAGGGAAACACCCCTACAGGGAGTATTAATAAGGTAATAATCGTACACTTTAAACAAAACAATCTTATCTACACTAATATTATAAAGAGGAAAACTTTGTTTGTATGTTTGTTTGTTTGTTTGTAATGAATAGGCTCAAAAAGTACTGGACCGATTTCAAAAATTCTTTCACCATTCGAAAGCTACATTATCCACGAGTAACATAGGCTAAATTTTATTTTGGAAAAAATAGAGTTCCGTAAGATATTTGGGGGTTTCGGACACAAGGTGTAAAAAATCAACCAGAAAAGTTACTTATTTTGCGTACGCTGCCTAAACTATAAAGGATAGAACCATAAAATGTTCTAATTAATTGTAGATCTTATAAATATCTACAAAAAAGTACGCGACACACTATACCTATCTATGTCGAGTGAGGCACAACAACCATTTTTTTATTTAGAAATCTTGAATTTTTTTTGGACTACATTTAAACGCGTTTATTTTATTCATGCTATTAATCCTTATCAAAATAAATTATTTCATCACTAAGTACAGTTTATGTAGATAATATTTGGTCTTTGAATGATTAAAATTGGACGTTTGGTTTTGAAGTTATGGCGAAATTAAAATATTACGATTTCTGCTGCACGGCCCGCTGCGAAGTGGGCGTCACCAAGGCGGGGGTAGGCGTGCGGGAGGGAATTTAGATCTATGAGTAAGGTACCCGCAGTATTAGTATCAGTATTGTTTTTTTTTTTTTATGAAATAAGGGGGCAAACGAGCAAACGGGTCACCTGATGGAAAGCAACTTCCGTCGCCCATGGACACTCGCAGCATCAGAAGAGCTGCAAGTGCGTTGCCGGCCTTTTAAGAGGGAATAGGGTAATGGGGGAGGGTAGGGAAGGGAATAGGGTAGGGGATTGGGCCTCCGGTAAACTCACTCACTCGGCGAAACACAGCGCAAACGCTGTTTCACACCGGTTTTCTGTGAGCCCGTGGTATTTCTCCGGTCGAGCCGGCCCAATTCGTGCCGAAGCATGGCTCTACCACGTACAATGTACCCATAGATTATACAGATACATACTATTGTACCCGTGCGAAGCCGGGGCAGGTCGCTAGTATAAGTATATAGTAGGTTTCTCGAAAATGCTTGGAAGTATAACCATGAAATTTAATATGCAGGAAGTTTTGGGTGAGAAAAATCGATCTAGCTAGATAGGAAGATTTCAGAAGTTTCAATAGCCTTCCAGATATTATTATGAACGGATATATAATTCTTAAAGGTTTTTTAATTTGCTATTTACAAATAGGCAATAAAGAATTAAATATGTTTACGAAATTCATAAAAATATGGTGTTGCTTAACATGTTGATGTATTACTACATAATATTATGTAGATAGTAAAATGACGGTCATCTTAAATTCTTAAGTAATTAAAAATCTCCAAACGAAACATAATATTATAGTGACGAAATAAAAACTAGGCATTATTATTAATATAAAAGATAGACAGAACGCGTTAATTTTAGAAACGGTAACCGCATAATACGGCTTAGGGTCAATTAATACAGAAACGAAACCGAATACTTGACATGGCGCTTCATTTTTAGGGTTCCGTAATACTTAAGGAACCCTTATAGTTTCGCTCTGTCCGTCTGTCTGTCTGTCTGTCTGTCCGCGCCTCTAGTTCCTGTAATTATGAATAGAAATTGATGAAATTTGGTGCAGTTATAGATTGTGCATAGATCACGGTTTCGGGATCATAAAAAAATAATAATTTTATATTTTAGGGGTAGCTCTCCATACATGTGAAGTGGGGATGAAAATATTTTTTTCACTCTACCCCATCGTGTGGGGTATCGTAGAATAGGTCTTTTAAAATAAAGGTAAGGTTTCATACGTTACTATTTTATAAAGTTGACCATTTTCGAGTAATCGGCCTCCAAAGTAGTTCGTAAGTTGGTCCCCCCCTAGCATTTTTAAACTATAGGAGATAGAAACTTGCAAATTTCCATGCTGTTAGATCATGCTAAAAACTCTTTAGGAAAATTATTGTGAACCAAATCGGACAGTAACTTTTGGAGTAATTAAAAAAAAAGCATATTACGCGTTTATAGTTACGGAACCCTCCTTAGACATGTCCTGACATGCTCTTGGTTAGGTTAGGTTATTAAGATTGCTATTTCTTTTTGTTTAGTGAATAAGTAGATGTTGCACTTTGTACGCGTTAAAAGAAATATCGCGGGAACGGGAAAAGTAGCCTATATCTACTCTATATTTGTGCCAAATTTCATCAAAATTGTCCCAGTAGTTTCGGAGCCTATTCGATGCAAATAAACAAACAAACTTTTCTCTTTTTTATATTAGTATACTTATAGACATTTAATTTGAATAGCTATCTTAAAAAGCAGCACCGCGTATCGTCACACTGTGAACTTACCCTTAGGCGCTGATCCACTACGTGAGTAAAATCAGCTCATCTTAGCTGTACGGTATTCATGAGCGGTGGCTAACCATGAGGCGATTTATCTCGTTCATACCAAAACAGAGCAACATTATGTATGTAAACAAGCGAAGGGCAAGATCAGACTTAATTATTCAGGATGTGAAAGTATACAGCCTTAACATTTGACGACACGCTGATGGTCGTTGACTATACTAAAGACCATAGAGTCCATGATTTTAAATCTTAAGTTAGCCTTCCTATGCCACCGCGACGCAAGATCGCGACCTGCGAATCAAGTTCTCTCGCCACGCTCACCGGTCGCGCGACTCGGTTAGCGGGGATTGTTTAGTGCTCCATACAAATTTATACTAAGCAGTGTCTCCGCGATCCTATTACGGTCTCGGGTTGCGGGGATTGTTTAGTGCTCCATATAAATTTATACTAAGCAGTGGCTCCGCGATCCTATTACGGTCTCGGGTTGCGGGGATTGTTTAGTGCTCCATAAAAATTTATACTAAGCAGTGGCTCCGCGATCCTATTACGGTCTCGGGTTGCGGGGATTGTTTAGTGCTCCATATAAATTTATACTAAGCAGTGGCTCCGCGATCCTATTACGGTCTCGGGTTGCGGGGATTGTTTAGTGCTCCATATAAATTTATACTAAGCAGTGGCTCCGCGATCCTATTACGGTCTCGGGTTGCGGGGATTGTTTAGTGCTCCATACAAATTTATACTAAGCAGTGGCTCCGCGATCCTATTACGGTCTCGGGTTGCGGGGATTGTTTAGTGCTCCATATAAATTTATACTAAGCAGTGGCTCCGCGATCCTATTACGGTCTCGGGTTGCGGGGATTGTTTAGTGCTCCATATAAATTTATACTAAGCAGTGTCTCCGCGATCCTATTACGGTCTCGGGTTGCGGGGATTGTTTAGTGCTCCATATAAATTTATACTAAGCAGTGGCTCCGCGATCCTATTACGGTCTCGGGTTGCGGGGATTGTTTAGTGCTCCATACAAATTTATACTAAGCAGTGGCTCCGCGATCCTATTACGGTCTCGGGTTGCGGGGATTGTTTAGTGCTCCATATAAATTTATACTAAGCAGTGGCTCCGCGATCCTATTACGGTCTCGGGTTGCGGGGATTGTTTAGTGCTCCATATAAATTTATACTAAGCAGTGGCTCCGCGATCCTATTACGGTCTCGGGTTGCGGGGATTGTTTAGTGCTCCATACAAATTTATACTAAGCAGTGGCTCCGCGATCCTATTACGGTCTCGGGTTGCGGGGATTGTTTAGTGCTCCATATAAATTTATACTAAGCAGTGTCTCCGCGATCCTATTACGGTCTCGGGTTGCGGGGATTGTTTAGTGCTCCATATAAATTTATACTAAGCAGTGGCTCCGCGATCCTATTACGGTCTCGGGTTGCGGGGATTGTTTAGTGCTCCATACAAATTTATACTAAGCAGTGGCTCCGCGATCCTATTACGGTCTCGGGTCGCGGGGATTGTTTTGTGCTCCATATAAATTCATACCAAGCAGACTCCGCAACCCTATTTCGATCTCGGGTCGCGGTCTCGCGTCAAGTCTCACGTGTTTCGGAAGACTACCTTAAGGATGAGTTTATTTGATAGCCCTCATAGACTATCAAATAAAAATCTTATGAACAAGAAAAACTTACGCCATCTTAATTTCAGAAGATTTTGTCAATTAGATGCGGACTGATTATACTGCGGAATACGAAATGTGAAGATTACAATTGTCAAACCTCGACTGCCACAATCAACCCCAAAAATAAGTTTAAGTGTGAATACTTTTTGCCTCGACATACCTATACGTATATTATATACCTATAGGTCTATATGGTCAATGCATAGAATACTATAATAATAGCTCTTCACACCGATATCAGTAACGGTGGTTTCATTGAAACCAAAACTAGGTTTATAGTGTTTTTTGTAGTGCCCAAGTGTGTGCGCAGTACACAAAGAGCACTCGCTCTTCTTTTACTCTCATAACCTATTGGAATGGGTGATTTTTACTATACTATTTCTTTATACATTAAAAAAAAATCTTCTAGCCTATTATACTACCAAGGTATTTTCACGCAATAATATATAAGGTTCGGTAAAATCAATTACATATATTTTGGGCATATGATCTATTGCTTATGTAAAGACATTTATGCAGAAAATAATTTTCATACTAAAAAAATCTTTATATGGGCGAGTTTGCGTTTTGCGGAGAGTCACCTATACATGAGATGATTTTTTACTTTGAGTATAACAATATTTTTTGCCTAAACGTCTTTACATAAGCAGTGGATCATGTGCCTGAAGTATCCGTAATTGATTTTCGGAGACATTATATTATAATCCTAATATTGTGTTTCAAACTCACATCAGGTCCAAAACTGTTGCCGTTGAAGCCAAACGCAGAAGACGCGCTCTGGCTGCCAAACCCTCCCGATCCGCCCAGAGACGAGGCGGAGGATGCTGCGGCTGATACTGATGATGACCCGAACGACGCCGTCTGACTGCTCGCCTGACTACCGGACAAGCCACTGGAAAAGTAAGGAAATATATTTTAATACATCGCCACGATCAGAAAACACCGACAAATCAGAAGGTTCTAATGGACAAGTTTACTGATGTTGTTAAAATATTATATTCAACATTATGTTATTACGATTAAACATACATCAAAACTAATCAATCTCTGCAAAAATTTTTGGAATCGATCAATAAATGACTGAGAAATGGATCATTGAAGTTGAGGGAATTTCAGGTGACCCCGTGACGTCATATAGCCTAACGGATCAACGCGCAAGCTAAGCTGCTGATCGTAGAGACCTGAAAATTGGAGGGTGTTCTTGACGAAGGAAACTCCTAAGGGGGTGAAAAAGTGGGACATACTTTATCTCATTCGGGCATCACAATTACGCAAATTCAAGGTCCCATAACTTTATTGATAAAATTTTGCTGATTCTTTAATGTTTATTTTATTTTACTTTTTATAATTAAGAAAAAAAAAATTAAAATTCCTCATTAAATCCTGTAATAATACCTACAGTTATGATCTAGTCCCGATATATCAAAATTGCAAAAAGGTATTCTCATAAACGCAAACAAACATTAACCTGTTTTAATTGGTCCAAACTCCAAAAATCTGATTATGATAATATTATATCTTGATATTTTATCTACACTAATATTATAAAGAGGAAAACTTTGTTTGTATGTTTGTTTGTTTGTTTGTTTGTTTGTTTGTAATGAATAGGCTCAAAAAGTACTGGACCGATTTCAAAAATTCTTTCACCATTCGAAAGCTACATTATCCACGAGTAACATAAGCTAAATTTTATTTTGAAAAAAAAAAATAGGGTTCCGTAAGATATTTGGGTTTTTCGGACACAAGGTGTAAAAAATCAACCAGAAAAATTACTTATTTTGCGTACGCTGCCTAAACTATAAAAGATAAAACAATATTATGTTCTAATTAATTGTAGATCTTATAAATATCTACAAAAAAGTCCGCGACACACCTATCTATGTCGAGTGAGGCACAACAACCATTTTTTTATTTAGAAATCTTGAATTTTTTTTGGACTACATTTAAACGCGTTTATTTTACTCATGCTATTAATCCTTATCAAAATAAATTATTTCATCACTAAGTACAGTTTATGTAGATAATATTTGGTCTTGAATGATTAATGATTAAAATTGGACGTTTAGTTTTGAAGTTATGGCGAAATTAAAATATTACGATTTCTGCTACACGGCCCGTTGCGAAGTGGGTGACATTCTGTAGTATTAGTATCAGTATTGTACCCGTGCGAAGCCGGGGCGGGTCGCTAGTAATTCAATAAAAGTAAAATGAAAGCGTTTGTAAGTTAATGACGAGAATTGGGGTTCAGGTAAGTTAACCCGTAAAAGAGCCAGGAAATGCATTTATAAAACTTGTTGATAGAAAAAGATAATGTGACAATGTGAAATTTGCATAATAATATTATGCAAATTTCGAACGAAATCGATATAATATACGAAGTATAACGTAAAATCCCTTTTTTTAAACGAGTGATCAATTTTTTTTTTGTTCTGAGGTTCACACGCGTTTAAGTCTTTTACTCCATTCATGACTTGGGTCCCCGTTATCCCTTCAGGAGGTGAATTTTGAGAAAATATCTTCATAGCTAATGTTAAAGTTTAACACGTTCCCTGCGCAATAAAATTTTGTCTACCTGGCGAAATGTGCGATATGAGATATAAAAACCCCATTCTATACCTTTCTGGAAGTGCTGTTTGAGATCTTTCGGCCCCATAGCATATAGCTCGCTTCGAATGGCCGTATTTATGCTAAATACACCGATAACTTTAAAAGAAAAATACCATTATAAAGCCAAGAAACGACATTAACTACCTTTAACTTCGCCCCGGGTTTAGATCAAAGAAAACCAAGAAAATAAAGAAAATGTTTGTGGGGTCTAAAAACCTCATAATGCACCGAAGGAAATGTACCTATCGATAAAAACTAGTGATGTCAAGACTATTTATCGAAAAACGAAAACGCAGTTAATAGTTAAAGTTATGTTTATTATTTAGGTAATAAAATTACATGTAAAAATTAAAAAAAAAACATACTAAATACATACTTTTTGCACATTCCTTACAATAAGACATAATTTTTTTTCTGGATCATATACGCGTGGTGTCATTCTCTGGTAAACCCGGTCATATTTGGAAACTAAAGGATCTTCATTACTATTGTTTGAAGTATCTTCACTCATTTCGGTAGCTAACTGCAACATACTTCTGCATCGTTTCTTACTATTTAGTGACATACTGGAACGTGCGCTACGACGAAACGTTATTTTGCGTAATATCGATAGTCCTCCCGTCACACGTTCGTCCTGCGCAAACGACACGCACCACTAGTTCGATTTGATGCAACTGCGCTAGAAAATAGGTGCGGGTGGGGGCGGAAGCGCCTCCCGCGATTGTGAGGCAGTAACACCTCACGTTCGCACTGACAACTGTTTTTTTGATTTCTATGCGGAATGAGGTCTTACTGCCTCATTTATATTTTTCTAGTATTTCAATGACAGTTTCAATAGGCAAATGCAACTGTGTATTTGTCTTTTTCATACGCATTATATTTTGTACAATATGAGCTCCGCACTGGAGGGAGACAGCGATATTTGTTCCCCGCACGGAGTGGGAGT